>CM037851.1:202092734-202555322 GCA_021234595.1 Delia radicum
GGTATATATATCCAAAATAGAAACAACTTTAAAAATACATTATAAAACCTTCTAGGCCCTATACTTGACTGTGATCGTCAAAGGGTTAAAACAAATTTATGAGTAAAATGTTATTACATCGCACCCAATTTATTTGTTATAATTGCATTATTAAAATCTAATAAACATTGATACATAAAAAATTTGTTCAATCCATTTCTTCACAAAATATCATTGATGTCATTGAAACTTTTCTAACTTATAAATAATGTGGTTCTGGTAATACGGTACAATTTTCATCAAAATCGGATAGTAAATACCGTACCAAATCATAATATTTCTAAAATAAATTGATTTGTATACACTGTTTCCATTTTTATTTTTTGGTAATTTTCAAGTTTACATTTTTGCAACTTACACTTAATTTTTTTTTTATAAAAAATTTAGCTTAATGATAAATGTAACCTAGATCTATAGATGTGCTAAAAAAATATTTAAAAATATCAAGTTTTGACCATTTCCTAAGTTTTTCTAATCTCCTTTATATCCCCATTAAAAATTTTCGTGTTTTTAGAAGCAGGATAAAACAAATGTGCTGATGTAAGGGCTTACTATTATCTTATACTAAGAAGCAGCAAAAGAAACGAATAATTTTCGTATAAAAATAAACAAAAAAAAATTGAGCTTTCTGATTTCCCTTACAAAAATGCAGGTTGTAAGCAGCTTACCTTAATCCCTTACAAGGATGCAGGTTGTAATGCAGAAAGTTTCATATCGTAGGTTATAAACGGTATGTACCTGTTTTTCCGAGTGATTTCCGGTTGTGTTTGGTGTTTTTGAGTATGTTGTACAAAAAAAATAGTCATTTAATCGTTTCTGAACATTTAGCACGTGGTGCGGAAAAGTTCAATTATTATATTAATATGTCTAAAATTTTAACAACAAAAAATTAATGTCTGTAGAATTTTATGTAAAATAAATTTTGTATGCTATATTCATATTATTACTTTTAATCGTAATAAAGTAGACATGAAATATGATTTTACTGCAAGCCATGAAATCACAGCCTTTTATAAGCGCTAAAATCAGCGCTTATTTCGCACAAAAGTAATGCTTCCAAGTGGGAATTCGCCATATAAAATTCATAGCATATGTATGCAGGTTTGTAAGGGATTCTTTTTGGCTTACTCCCTTACAAACCTGTTTGCATGTAAGCAGCGTTTTTTACTGGGTCGTTATTCGCGTCCCCTCTTAATATGTCAATTTTATTATAATATCTATAACTTTATATTCGACGAGCTTAAAGCCCAAAATTTTCTTACCGGTAGGTTTATATATCTAAAAAAAAAAATCTAAGTTATTTTTTTTAAGGAGTTTCCTGTTTTAATAAATTTAAAAACAAATCTCAATGCCTACTTCGATCATAAAATGGGCGAAATAGGCATGGTTAACTATGGACAAATTTTGAATTTGCAAATGCTGAAAATTTGACAATACCAATACATTGTTTTATGGAGAGATTAAAAAAAAGATAATTTTTTTAGAAAACTTCAGAACTAGTTCCGAGTTTTTAGAGTAATGCAAATCTCAATTTGACTAAAAATCGGACAAAATTTAATTTGAATTTTTTTTTTTATAAAAAACGTTAATATCCAGAAAGTTTTATAGTGTAACTCCTCATGGCAGAAATTGCCAACCGTACCAAAAAAAATTAGTACTGGTAAACCATTGCTTTTTTGTAAAACCCACCGTCTTAAAAATGTCCAAAGAAACTACTAATATTGTACTAGGAAAACACTAATTTGTTTGCAAAGCATGTGATTTGCCAGTACCACCCGCAAAAGTCTTTGGCATTATTGTTTTTAAGAATATTACCACCAACTTCAAGAAAGCAAAAACACATTACACAGAAAAAATTATCAACCTAAAATATCCACTTAAAGATTTGATGTGAATTAAAATTGTTTCTAAACAAATACATAATTGAATCAATTAATATTTTAATTGACTTTTAAATATATAATACATTATTTTTTCGTACACTGTATGCTTAAAAAGTAAAAAATAACAAATGCATTTGAAGTTTACAAACAAAACAAACACACACACAAACAGACGCAGCATTAAGAAAAACACACATACCAATGTATAGTTCACACACTTTTTTGGTTAGGATCGTATTTTTTTTTTTTTTTAGAACTTATTTATAACTTTTTTTCTTTTTCATTTTCAATAAAAGTTATAATTGATATTATCATTGTTGCGATAGGTGCAAAATCTATTAAAATATTAATTGATTCAATTAATTTTTTAATTGAACTCCGTTTTTAGTATTTTCAGTGTAGTCACGTATATTTATTTGACAAACACACGAATGTAAGCGGAAAGTAAAAATTATTAATTTGTATAGAAATTGTTTTTTTTTGAAAGACATTAGTAAATAATTTTTAATAACATATTAGTACACATATTATGAGTAGTAAAAACAATCATGGTCGAAATTAATAATATATTTGAAAATAACAACTAAAACTATTTATTTTGCAGCAGTTGTATGCACGTATTGCTATTGCCTGCATTTTGTTTTTGCATTAAAAATATGTTGTGATTCTATCTTCGTCCTTCTTAAGCAATACATGAAGGCAACAATTGTTCTTATTTCGATTTTTATTTATGATCAGTTGTATTTTATTCTCCTTTCAGAGTCAACCAAATTAACTAAAAAATTATCTAATCCACTGAATAAAATGTGATGCGTTTTTTCTTCCCTACCAATTATGATTTTATTGTACCCATGAATATTTAAAATAATATTTTATTCTAATTATAAAGAAAACATATCGCAACGATTTTGAATGAGATCCATAAAATTTTATGAAAAACTTTTTTTTTATGCTATGCTCGTGTTCTTTTACAATTAAAATTGACTACTTTTACAACAAAAAGTAAATAAAAATCTCATTTGTAGAAAAAGTAACAAGGCTCCTGTTTACTAATATTTAGTAAAATTGTTGATTGGTTTCAACAGTTTTATTTCCATTTTTTTTCCAAGAGCCTTACTAATTACAACTAGTTTTTACTAATTTTTATACTAAATTAATTTCACTAATATTAAGTAAAAAATTTTATTGATTTTAGCAAATTGATTTCCATTAAGAGTTTACTAAAATTTTACTAAATTTTAGTAACTTTTACTTTACTAAAAAGTTACAAGCCCGTTTTGCTAAAATTAGACGATCTGCTGGCCTAATATTAGCAAATTTTCTGCAACAATTACAGCTTTTGCTGTAACTTTTACAGACTTTTTTATTTGAGTGTATGTACAGTATTTTTTCAAAAACCATTAATGTAACAGTAGTGATCCTACAAATTCGTTTGCACACTGTATAAATCAATGAATATAAGAACTTAGAATTTGGTGCAGACACCCGCAAAAACTGGGTGTTACAAAATGTTTACAGGGAAGAACAAAAAGAAGAAGTCCCCACCTTAACGACCTGCACAAACGATTTAGGCAAAAAGTCTGAAATTTTTAATACATATCTTTTTTTTCTTAGGCATGGGTTGGATTATTGAATAGAGCTTTTGGGTTTTTATAGAATCTTAGTAGTAGTAGTAGTAGTAGTAGTAGTAGTAGTAGTAGTAGTAGTAGTAGTAGTAGTAGTAGTAGTAGTAGCAGTAGTAGTAGTAGTAGTAGTAATTCTTTATTTGGTATTTTCTTTGATTTTTTTTTAAAAACGTTATAAAAATATAAAGAATATACGGCTGTGACTATGTCGTTAGCCGGAAAAAAAGAGTTTCACATAAAAAATATAATTTAATTTTTCAATGAATGTATTATTTTTTTTTTTTTTTTATTATTATATTCAAGTATTAGTGTTTTACGATAAGCCAAAGCACTGATAATGTATTGTACTAAATTCTGCCAATTGTTTTCCCCATTTAAAATTCTAATTATTTCATCATCCGATAGTTATCTTATTAAACCATTTTAGTCTAAAGTAATTTAAAATTGGGCATCTTCCAATAAAATGTTGGATGTTTTCAACTTCTTTTGAATTGCACAAAGAGCAAATTTTGTTAGCTCTTCTCGAGTGCCGAGACCCATTCAGTTCTATCAAATCGCAGCGAGCTTTGAATATCCACATTATGTTAGTTTGGGTATGATTACCATTAAAATATAAGTGTCCTACTGTTGGGTTTGTTTTATTATAAAAGGATTCCGTTAGCTCCCACCCACGTAGATGGTTTAGATGATTTTTTAATCTCAACGAATTTATAAGAAGTGTTTGGTTTTGGTTCCACTCCTGTTGTGTCATATTTGGTGATAATTGGACATTGTACTCTTGACCCAATGTATTTCAACTGTTCGCCCACGATATGTTATGTGTTAGAGCTACTGAACTTAAAAAATTTGGTAGCCGTTCGTTAGTATACTGAAAGAGGGTTCGAGCTATGTAACGCCTATGCAATTCAAGGGTAAATAAGTGGCCATCTTCCATATCTGATTCTAACAGAAGTGTATAATTCGGTGTGAATTTTGGTAAATTAATAACACGTTTTACAAAGTATCTTTGTAGGCAATCAACCTCGTCAAAATGTGAATGACCCCATATTTGCGCTCCATACGATTGTATGGAGCGGCAAAAAGCATTATACAGGTGGGTTTTAGTTTAAACCGATATATCTTTTTTACCCAAAAAATTACTCCATGTTGAGTTTAAGCAGTTTTTTGCAGAGCTAAATCTCTTCGCTACATGTTTCGTAAATACACACTTTGGAGTTAGGATCATACCAAGATAACAGTATTCGTTGACTATTTCAATTTCAATCTTAGTATAAATGAGGTTTAAAAAAAGAAATTCTACCATGAATGAGCTATGTAATTTCATAAAGGTAAAAATCTGAAATTTAAAATCACAAAAACATCCACTTAAAAAGGTTTGTCCTTTTAAATCGGATTTGAAACAAAATCCTTTGCAAATAATACATTTTCCATTCTAATATATTCCGATATATAAAACTACTGGTAACGAAGTATCGGGCTTTTAAGGTCGTATGTCATAAATTGAAATATTTAATTTAACTAAATCGATTAAAACAGGTTTTATTGGATATGTGTTTTCTAAAGTCAATTATCATCTATTGAATTTTCAATTATGATCGAAATTCATAATTTAGGTAAGTTCGAAAATTTGAAAAAACAAAATAAATAAATACAATTGAGACCAAATCGAACAAAACGGTTTGAAGGTAGTACTAAAAAATCGACATTTCGAAATTTAACCCATTTTGGCTTAAAATAATTTTCTTCAAATTTTGTTTCAACGACGATTTGAAAACCGCATAGAAATAGAAATTTTTAACCGTAATCGAAAATAACAAAAACTTTCAACAGTTTTTAACTAATGGCCTGTTTTTGTATAACGTGTCATTAAAAAAATTCGTCTAAACGAGTGATAAAAATGACTTTGGGGTTCTGTATCACGAAGGTCACTTTGTAATGAGTGAAAACGTAAGAGTTGTCATTTTCGTTCTCTTTTTTCGGTTTCTATATTGCGATTTGAAACGTCACAAGCGTCAAAAATATGTTCACAAAAAAGCATTCGTCATGTAAACGTTCATCCGAAAAAAACTTTTTATTTAACTAAAAAGATTAATAAAAACATAATTATGAGCAGCGAAAATAACAAAAAAGTTAAATATGCATTTTGTACACAAAACACGTTGTTTTCATTTGTTTTGTTTAAAAATTTTAGCTTAAAGAATCCGATAGCAATTGACCCGAACATTTTTATTTGTGAATTTGTTTTGTTTTTTTATTACACAAATTTAATTTTTAGAACACTTTAATTATTTTAAAATGAATACAATATTTTTCCAAACAAATGACAGCTGTTTTTCTTTAAATTTCATTTACACTGTTGGGTTGCCATCTACCAACAAAAAATGTGTTATTTGTATATGAAAAAAGCTAACAAAAACCGAAAAACAATATCATGGCAATCTCTACTGTTTGACATAACATAAAGCTTTACGTACTCAAACGTAAGTCAGACGAACGAATTATAAAAACTCATTTCCTTACGTATTTGTTCGGGCGCCACACGTTCGTCTAAAATTATACACGCATTGTAAAAACAGACCGTAAGTGTAGTTATCTTCGGGTTAAGGGACAACTTATCCACTAACGTTATGGAAAATATAAAAATGGATGTTTACATCATTTTTTTTGTTTGTTGCTGTTGCGTCCACACAGAAAACATGATTTTCCTTTTACAAAATTATATCAACTGAGTGTAACAAATAAACAAGACAATAATTTAAAACATCATGATGTTGGAGGTCAGTAGCTGGCAGAAAAACATATTCAGCAAATCAATTTATTTCACTGGCTATAATAAAAATAGAATACATTTGCCTTTTGTTTTTTTCATTTTTCAATTATTGTCATCTGAAACATTTACATACACTCAAAGAAAAAATTTTACAGATTTAAAACCATGTCCTTACCAAATGATTAAAAAAAACTTTTAAAAACAACTGATATATAGTATTCCATTTTAATTTTTTTTTTTTAGATATTGGAGTTAATTTCAGACTAAGAGGCACCATACCAGTACGTCTGACGATTAGTTTGGTGACCAAAAAAATACACATGCAAATTTATAATACACTCACAATATTTTTCCCGTAAGGACTCCTAAATATACACATTCAATTAACTGAAAATCAGTTAAAAACAGGACTACTTACTTTTCATTTAAAACAATTCGCACTTGATCAACAAGAGTGTATTAACTCAAAATTTTTAAAATATCACATTTTTCAAGAAATCAACTAACAACATCAATATCTATATATTGTAAAAATTTCAACGTATTCCGATTACTCTTTCATCTCGAAACCAACTTTTGAGACCATTTTCATGATAATGTAGTGATTACCTTTATTTCAACAAAAAGGTATTATTTCGAGTTAATACAAAAGTTCCAATAGAAATGAATCGTATATTATCATAAAAAATGTATTATTTTGTTTTGAGCCTTTATTTATGTTAAAAATAATCAAACTGTTTTATTTATATTTGGTTGTATTTTGAGTTGATACTGTTATGTTGATAAAATATTCAAAATAATACCAAAAAAAAATCGATAAAATTTCAAAAAAAAAATGGTATTAACTCAAAAAATAGATTTTTTTTTGCAATGAGTGGTAAAATTTAAAACAAAAACAATGTATATATATTTTCAAATGGAATTTGCTTATTGTGATATGTTTGAATTTTTAAATTCTGTTAAAATGTGGCCATAAACAGTTTTTTGACTCTACTGAAAATTTTAAAATTTTGAGTTAATACCCTCTTGTTGATCAAGTGCGAATTGTATTTTTTTGTTTATTTACAACTGTACAAAAATTAATTGACCAAATCGGTAAAAACAATAGATTGTTTTCGTTTTTATCAATACTCAATATAATAAACAACTTTTTATTTTAAATAGAAAATTTTAACTGAATATTTTAACTACTACCGAAAGTCCGTTTTTTTGTTTATTGAATAACAGACAGAAAGTTAAACAAGTTAATTTAACTGTATATTCCATTGAAACAACTTTACCAATAAACTTTTTAAATGTTTTAACTGTCGAAATTTTATGGAAAAGTTCTTGTGAGTGTATTTTTGAATTTTTATAATTAATTTAAACAACAACTGCACACATATGATTTAACATTTTTAGTTGAGTGTATAGATTTAATTTAAGGTTTATACAAATAGAAGAAAAAAAATATGTCTTTGTTACAAATTGTATTATTTTTCTAATTCATTTTAATTTATTTTTATAGTAAGAGTAGAACTTTTAACATTTGAATTTGTCTTGTTATGTTCTTTTTTCTTGATTGTATTATTTTCTCATATCAGAAATATTCAATTTTATTGAGTTTTCCTACCACAGATGATTTTTGAGAAGGAGCATGGTCATAGGTTGATGTTGGTTAACTGAAATTAAACTTTCGAATTGAGTTAAGCATGCAATGTGAAAATTTCATTGTCAGTTATGTATTGTCAAACAATGACTATCGATATAGAAAATGTCCGTAATAACAGGTATAGGAAAAGTATTTTTCTATTTTCATGGAAAAGCTTAAGCCGTTCCGAATTTCGGCCGAGGATGGCCTATTTGTGAAAACAAGGCACAGGGTACGATTTGGCCAATTTAGCAGGACAAACGTCGGTTTTTGACTTACAATTTTCATAAAAATTTTAATCAAACATGAAAAAGGACTTCTTAGTGATAACGAAACTGCAAAAAGTTTTGCCAAATTAGCCAACAGTAACAACAAAACGGTACCATGAACTTGAATAATTTTGAGCGAAATAAAAGTAACAATACCTCTTACAAGGGCAGTCTTTTCTCGAATAGTTGTTTCCGATCTTAATGAAATTTGGTTATGTGATAAAGGAAAAAAAAGTACACGTATTTTTAGCGGCCCAATCTCATGTTTAGAGATTTAAAAGTGGCGTCCAAAATTACCCCATTTTTCGTTTTTTGGGATTATTTCGAATTGTTTCAGAAAAATTTCCGACAAATGGGATATCAAATAAAAAAGCTTTTAAAGACGCATTAACTAGTTTGAGAAACATGTCCCATAAATATTAAGTATTATTTTTTTTTATTTAAAAAAATGTATTATAAGTGATATTAAAACTGTAGTTTTGTTAAAGAGTTATAGTTGGATGAAGCTAAAAAATATGTATTTTAATGACTATTAAATTTAATCTACGGGGTGTCTGAGCTTTTTCGACATTCGTAATTGTTCGGCTTAGTAATTGTTGCTATTTTGTTCGAAGAGCTTTTTAGCCCATATTTTAAATATTTTAAATAAATGGCAACCCTAACACACTCAAAGGCAATATTGGTATACAAATTTTTGTTTTCTCGAGTGTATCAAAACTGCGTTCAAAAAAAATTGAATTTCATTAATTTCAGACATGTTTCCATACAAAAATGTATTAACTTTAGCCCCAAATTTTAAGCCTTAAACGTAAGACTGTGACGCCAAAAAAAATACATGTTCCTTGTTTTTTCTTCTCTTTATCACATATCCAAATTCCATTAAGATCGGAGAGTAGCCATCGGGAGAATCCCCTTGTTAGTTAAAATTGACTATACACTTAGAATACTATGTAGGTAAAGACTACTGCAAATGTAGTTAAAAACAAATGAAATTTCACTTAAGGAAAGTAAGATTTACATTTCATTAAATTCAACTAACAATTGTATTTAAATTGAACCACATGGTAGTAAAAAATAAACAAACATTAATTTTTTTATTTTGTTAAATATCGAAAAACTTGTGTAAAAAATAAATGTAAAATCATTAAACAGTCTGTTTTTTTAAAGGTTAGTCTAAAATTTAATTTTTTCTAAAAAAGACTGACATTTACATAAAAAATAAAGCAACTATATTACAACCTAAGCAACTGCACATTTTTAAAGCATAAGTTCCCTGAGTGTAGTTAAAAGCGTGCAACTTTTTATTGGAAACATCTTTTCAAACATATCTTTTTTATTAAAAAAAACTCAGTTTCTCCTGTATCTATATCGTATCAAAACATTTCTAAATTAAAAACAAAAAAAAATCCCTAAAATACAAGTTTTAGGGAACATAATGGATCAGCACAAAATTTATTTTAAACAAATAGCTAAAGTGTCTACTTTAAGGGACAAGTTAAATTATCTGCCCAAATTTGCCGATCTTATTAAAAATCTACAATGAGTGACACTTTATACAACGAAATTTTTGATGCATGGGTAACAACACCCGAAAATTAAATACTTGACCGTTCTGTGTCTATATTTGTGCCACATATAATATATATTTTTCATAATACTTTTACCGGCACCTGAACATACAACTCTTACACTTTTTAAGTTTTTAAAATTTTAAGATATCTTATTTTCTCTTCAAATTATCGTCGGTTGCACTTGATAATAAATTCGATTTTTTTTTTTAAATTTTAAACTGCGTCACATTAAAATTGCAGTTACAACCACAATTTCAATTTACAATATTTTCGTAAGGAAATAAATTATCTTAAAAATTTAAAAACTAAAAAAAAGGTATGTTCAGGTGCCGTTACAAGTATTATGAAAAATATATTTCCAGAAAGGTGAAAAATCAGAATATTTTTTATCAAAAACTACGCTTTTTTCCGTTAATATAGTCGTACGCCTGATATTGGAGAGTGATTCTGAGATGGGTTTTTAACGTTGAAGCGAAATCCATATTTGCATGTAATTATTTCTCCAACTATTTCGGCCTTCAGTGAACTAAAAACCTGATACAGCTATAACTGATTTTATATAAAGGGCCTGCCATCTAACATTTTTTTTTTTCAACTAGTGCTTATTTCGTGAATGGTAACACTTAGCTCATGTCTGATTTGACAGATAATTAGTTTTATCCTTCCGCTGAACGAATATGGTTCCGCTTGAACAACGCTGGGAAATATTGCGACATTACTTTGAAAATCATGGTAATGTTGCAGAATGTGTGCGAAAATTGCCATTTTTCTTCGAAAATGAGCAAGGAGTGGCCGTTACAGTCAATGGCGATCGTTATCGGGCCATGTTGAACGAATTCTTGTTCACAAAAATTGAAGAGGAGGATATTGGCAACATTTGGTTTCAACAGGACGGAACAGGAAGCCATTGGTGAAATACAGCTGCACACAATCGATAATGTGCTTAAAAATTGGACCGATCGTGTGGCTACTGCATGGCCAGCCGAGGCAGCCATTTGAATGAAATTATTTTCCATTATTAACCGGAAGGATTGTACTTTCAAATAAAAAAAGAAATTTGAGAAAATATTCAGTAGCTTTTTTTATAGCATTTTCAAAAAAAAAGTTATTTGGCGGACACTTTATATATATAAAATTATATAAAATATATTAAAATCGTATAGAAAATTATATAAATCATATTAAATTATTCGGATGTTATTTAATATGATAGTACCAAAACAGAACTAAACTAACGCAACCTAATATATTTATGTGGGCCCATTTTTCGGATATAACTATATTAAGACTCATATTAAATTACTATCTGCAATATTTTTTAAGATACAGAATTTTATCTCCCTAAAATGATAAAATCATACACTGCTTAGTGTATTATTATTAAAAATTCCCAAAATATGAAATTTTTAAAAATTTAACTATTCATTTCATTTATTTATTAAGTATTCTCAAAATTATTCAGATATGGAATTCTGACTTAATCGGATATCATTAACTCACTTTAGACGGGAATCAAAAATGATTCACGAATTTGATATAAATAAGCTAAAAATATAAATAATTCGCGTTTGTGTGTCGATCGACAACTTTAAAGGATATTGATTATTTTAATTTTATCAAAAATCGAACTAAATTTTTAAGTTTTCATCAAAGTTTTTATAATTTTTAGAAAAATGTCATTTCAACTTAACTAGACTATAATCTTAGGCAGGAATGAAATCCGGATAGGGACACGCCTACATCAGATTGCTTTTCACAATTTGTTAAATAAGTTTTGGGATTTTAGCACATTTAATTACTATAAATGCAATTAATGTTTATCCCGATGAAAATAAATTTAAATAACAAATATGCAGGTGCTTGTGCAAATTTAAATGTAACTGACACTAATAGAAAACATATGATTTTCTATTGTTGATTTACTTGAATAAACGTCACTACATTGCTAGGTCTGTCAAAAAAACAGAGTAGTATTTGGAAGATGACAAAGCCAATTGTGACAATTTTTTGTTGTTGTTTTGGTTTTTCTTTGATATTTTAAATTTTGAATCTCGCTCCTAGACGAGGACAAGAAATTCTCATTGAGTTTGTGATTTAACATAACAAATATCTCTAGAAATTCTAATAACAAAGTCCCCTGAAGATTTCCTTAGGCAGGAATGAAATCCGGATAGGGACACGCCTACATCAGATTGCTTTTCACAATTTGTTAAATAAGTTTTGGGATTTTAGCACATTTAATTACTATAAATATAATCTTCTTTACTTTTACTTAAAAAATAATCCAGCCTGAGTGGCCTGGGGAGATAAAAGGCATAAAAAACCTATAACAAATTATGTTTAAAAAATAGGACAGCTTTTATAAAACAAATTTCTAATGGATTGAAAGTATTATTTATGTTATCTAATTTGATCAATATAGGGTTAATGTTTCCACTTTTAATAAAAATTTTACAGAATAACTTCTTTCAGATTTATATTGCATAGAGCCGTGTAAAATTATATATGAAATCATGCAAATTAATATATACCATATGTACACTTAGAATACTATGTAGGTAAAGACCACTGCAAATTTTGTTAAAAAACAAATGAAATTTCACTTAAAGAAAGGACGACTTGCATTTCAGTAAATTCAACTAACATTGTCATTTGTTTTTTAACGTTCCAAAAATTAACCACAATTGTAGTAAAAATTAACCACAAATGTAGTAAAAAAATAAACAAACCTTTATTTTTTTATTTTTTTAAATAACAAAAAACGACTGTAAAAATTAATGTAAAATCATAAAACAGTAATTTGATGTGGTTGGTTTTTTAAATGAACTACAGGATTAGTAAAAATTTAAATTTTTTTTCCAAATGACTGAAATTTACATTAAAAATAATTAAACTGTATTATAATCCAACAACTAAAAATTTTTAAAGCAGAAAGCATTAAAAGCATTATTACCCTTAGTTTAAATAAATTAAACACTCTTTAAAAAACTTGTTGTACTTAATTTTTTTGTAAATTATTTTTATGTACATTTTATTATATACTAGTCCAGGTTCCAGGGGGAGGAAAAGTGGGAAGTCCCCCCACGGACCAAAATAATACTTTTCAATACCAAAACGTAAAAAAGATTAAAAAATTAATTAAAAATACTCTAAGTTCCCTCCCCTAAACCTTTTCCTGGAATCGCGTATGGTCTGTAAGGATATACTTAATAAATAAACAAATAAATAATTCATTTTAACACAATTTTAAAATGATATTTCTATTTGGTATTTTTTCTATTTAAAATTTAAGCAGAAAGGGCAATATATTGATCTAAAATTTTATAAAATAACAAATATAATTGGAATTTTGCATTAGAACTTGCCAAAACTATAAAACTATTAAATTTTGAATTATTGTTTGAAATTTAGAAAATTTTAAGTAAAATGTTTAATAACGAAAAAATCTTTATTTCAATTTGAACATTTGCGCCATCATTTAAAAATTTAAAAGAAATTTTTATTTAATTTATAATTTCTTTAATTACAAATGAAAATTTTCAATATCAAAATGCAAATTTTTTGCATTTCTAATAAAACAAATTATAACTAATTTGAAATTTTTTTGACTTCAGCTAAAATGTAAATATAACAAAATCGTATGTAGCTTGAAAACCATAATAAATTTTATGTTTAAAATAATTTTTAGTCGCGTATACCTTATAATATAGTTTTGAAAATTAGAAGGAACACGAAATTTTTTAATATCAATTGCAAACTTTAAAATAGAACACTTTGTAATGTATTTGAATTTTTTTTTATTTCAGCAATAATGTTAAATAAATATAACAAAATTGTTTGTAGCTTAAAAACTATATTACATTTTATGTTCAACATAAACAAAAAATCTAAAAATGGAATATTTGTGTTTGTTAGTGTTGTCACTTCTGAGTATATTATACAATAAGAGAAAAGGTAATAGGAAAGAAAACTGTAATTTAGCTGCATTACATTCGAGGCCATACTTGGGTGTGATAGCTAAACGGTCATGACTTGGTATTGTTACGTTTGTAATGTAAGAAGAGCGCAGGTTTGATTCTTACAGCCGGCAGGTTGTTGAAAAAAAAAATTTATCGTATAGAGACAAGCTGACAATTATGGGACACAAATAATAATACAATTTATATGGAAAATTTAGTCTGATTTAAAAATAGTGTTTATATTTTTTAGATAAAAACATTTATTTTATCATGTTTACAAGATTTCTGCGTGTTAATATGAGAGCCACAATATTACTATTTTGAAAATTGGAAGGAACCACACTATATTTATATTTAAAATTAAATAAAGATAATTTTTTTATATCCTTTTATATTAAATCAGATATCATCATATAAAATAACGTATAATTTGATAATATTGAATGAAGACGAAATTCGGACAAAAATTCGGACTGCACTGCTAATTGTACACTCAAAAAAAAAAATTTTTTTGCTGAGTCAGCAAAATTTTAGTCAGGAGGATGCTTGCAAAAAAGTTGCTAATGTCAGCAAAATCTTTTGCTGAAAATCAGCGAGCTGATTTTTAGCAACAAAATTTGTAGATTCAGCAAAAGTTTTGCTAACACTTAGTAGATTAGAAATAAAAAAGCCTTGCTAAAAATTAATAAAATTTTTGCTGAATTTTAGTAGACTGAAAAAAACGCAAAAAATTTGTACAAAAATTTTAATTTAGTTAATTTATTTGCTGAAAATCATAAAACCTATTTTTGTGATTCTTTTAAAAATAATTTACTATAATAACGAAATATAAAAATTTTCATTTTGCCACATTGACGACATGAATTAATTTAATATCTGAAAATATATAGAAATAAATATATATAACATAACAAAAATCGCCTTTCAATTACTTACATCAATGGTTGTCTAAATGATGCTATCGTTTAAATGATGCTATCGCAACTGCCGAAGATAATTATAGAAACGAAACGAAAAAATAAACAAGAACAAACGAAACGAAAAAACAACCCTTTTTGCAATAAGAAAAAGGAACCATAAAAATCTACCTAAGATGTGTGTCTTTGTCTTTCGCTTTACTCTGTCTACATTTCTGCATATGTTTGTTTGCAATTTGACCACACATATAAACATTTAGTTTAAATAAATAAATATTTTATTTTGTCTTTTATTTAATTAATAGACAATTATTTCCACAAGCCGGTGACTACGCAAAATTTAAGTTATTTTAATCCTTAATTTTGTTTTATGTATGAAAAAGAGATACAAAAACTTCCATAGTTGATTTTTTTATATGTCTTATTAGAGTTGTACTTTTTAGTATCATTTTCCTCTTCTCTACTACATCTTGACATGCCGCGACATCTACTTCATTCTGCGTATATCTTTCAATCTGGTTGTCGTCCACACTATTAATGTGCTTATCAGCACAATTTTTTTTTAGCAAACTTAATTAGTAAAACATTAGTATATTAGTAAAGCATTAGTATAAAACAGTTAAGTGCTGAATAAGTATAACAAAAATTTTAGCTGAAAACACGATTTTAGCAAAAAATTTTGCTAAAAAATAATATACCTGATTTACAAGACGTTTTACAAACTTTACTACTAACTTATTTTTTTGAGTGTATGTAAATTAATCTGATATGATACAATTAGATGTAATTTGATACAATTTAGTCGGGTCATTTTTCGCATGAAATTTCACATAATTTATCATGGAGTCATATTAAATTAGATAAAATCATATAAAGCTTCATATCAGTTGTTTTTTTTATTAATTGGGTTGATTATTTTTACCGTGCCTTAGATTTACCATTCATGGTCTAAGGTAGAATATATATTTTTATTGTACATCAATGTACACTTTATTGAATTTTATATCATCTTGTTTAATTGATTTACAAAGTTTATAAAATATTTAGTTTATCCTTGAAGCGACATGCATTCTGAATTGCATAACTTGGATAATAAAAAAAAAATAAAATAAATAATACGTGTTGATATGAATTTCAAGACAAAAATTTAATTAACACAAAGTTATTTAAGTTTCAAAATTTATTTAAAAATTTTAAGTTTATTAAAATTAAAAATCGTTTAAAATGTTTCAAAATCAAAAATACCATCACTTTTCTTGTATATGAAACAAAAAAACAGAGATCCATGCATCATCATTAGTAAAAATTGTATTAATTTCCAAAAAAAGCAATTTATATATATAAAAAACCAGCAAAAGAAAAAAAAAACATATTCATTTAAAAGCATATTTATACAGTAGTTAGTTTTTAATTAAAGTAAATTGAAATCAAGTGAATTTTTTATGTACAATTTGTATATATTTTATAGTTTCGTTACATATCCTTTTATATAGTGTATAGAATATTGCCACTACATGTGTAGTTACACAATATTTCCCCTCATTATCCCTTCCATCACTCCTTTGCACTTTGTGCAATTTTTGTACACATTTTAATTATACAATCAAAGTTAATTAAAAGAAATTCTATATATACAGAATGCCATACTATTTGTCCAGCTTAATAATATTGTAAGGAAATGTACCCTAATGTGGCCCTACAGCTGGTATATGGGTTATATATAAAAACTAAGTATTGCAAATACTTCAGCTTGTAGGGCAAACTCCTTGGACAGTTTTCGGCCATAGATAATTGTCTTGTTTGAAAATTTATAAAACAACTCAAAAGGTTCGCATTAGGGAACCCTAAAGTGGACCTAAATTAAAAAACTCTCCAAAAGCATATAAAATTGTTAGAAAATGAAGTAAAGCCTACAAAAGTTTGTATTTAAATTAAATTGTATTTTAATTTTGTTTGTTAAAACGTTTTATGTATTACTAGCTGAAGTGCCCGGTGTTTCCCGGGTCAACAGTGATTTTTGAATGCAGAAAAAATTTTAAGCTAGGAAATGGCTTTGCTGAGGAGATTCGGCAGTCCTGGCTTCAGATTTGCGACTCAAGACATTGTTGGGTCTGCTCCAATGTCTCAGACGTTCGTCTAAGGCGAGCTTCCTTAGCTTGTGCTGTGGTACCACCTAAATGAGATAGTTTTTTCGGAAGCATGGTTTTTAATTGGTTTTAACAAAAAATTATATGCCAGTAGAAATAACGCTTGAAATGTTTTACAATATTAAAAATTATTTTATCTTTAAAGATGTTGAATACAAAATAATGCTTTCAGTATCAATTCACGACTATTGATTTTAGTGCATGGTTTCGAAAAAGTTTATCCTTAAAGAAATTTTTTTTTTGTTTTTTTTTTTAATGGACTTGTTATTGCCAAAAAATGGTAAGGAAAAATTAAATTTTAAAAAAATGAAATCATAAAGACATTGCGAAAAAATCAGTAAGTATATTATGCGGGGGGACAAAATTCTTAACAACGAAATGGTTTTTCCTAAAATGTTTTGATTGGATTTAATACTTTCAAATTAAAAAAATAAGCTTTATTAAAAATAGTGGAATTTTTAGATTTTGACGTTTTTGATCAAAAGTCGGTATTGAAGTGGGCTTTCCTCGGGAAACGTAGAATATATGTGAGTAATTTCAAAGAAATCCGTTAAAACTTTCTTAGAAGTTTGTATTCGAAAAAAATTGAAAGAGGTGAAAATAATTTTAATTTTACATTTTTTGTCAAAAGTAGGCGTAGAAGCGGGCGTGGTCGACGAAAACTATACTACGATCTAAGTTGAGGTAATAGGATTATTCATGCCAAAAGTTAGGAAAATCCGTTGAGAATTGCAAATTTGTATAGAGAACAATCAAACAGAAAATGAGTTATATATATATATATATATATATATATATGTATGTACAGCGCATACTTTAGGGACACGCCCAAAATTGTCGGCGGAATATGCGGTGTATAGAAAAAATTGTCCTCATCTCATACGCTAGATGTATGAAAAGGCGCGAAAACTTTGGGGACAGTCCCCAAAGTAAGCAAATGTCCCTAAACTATGCGGGGGAACGAATAAATGTCTCTGGACTATGCGCTATGCATACATATATATATATATATACATACATATATATATATATATATATATATATAAATATAGATTTAACACTGCTGGGGTTACCATACGTAATGCTAACATTTTTAATTGCGGTAAACAAACGGTATTTTTTTTTGTCAAACATATTAATAAAACATTGTCCAAAATAGACAAGGACAGTGTTAGTGATGTGTAAGCCATTTAAAAAATATGGAATCAATTTGTTTTATTAATATTGTCAATAAAATTGCATATTAATTATAGTATTAATTGCAATTGTCTGAAAAAGACGTTAAAATTCAAACTCAAACAAAAATCAAACTTTGCTCTCTGGCAATTCTTCCCTAACTACGTAAGCGCCATCTATCGAATATACAAAGAATATATCATAGATATGGCATTACTTACAACATATGGGAAAACAGTGGACATTAGAGTGAGGTAAGTTTCTAAAAATAGAACTGTTGTGTTGTTGGAGTTGTACTTCTGAGATGATGTATGCAAGAACAAAAACACCGTGTATTGAATAAAACTAGTTTTAATCACAACAAAACTCGACCTGACGATAGCTCAGAGGGCTAAAGTTCTCTGTCTAACGTGTAGTGCGAGTGCATGTGGCATTAGAAATCAGTTTATCTATACCACGGTCAGTGATTGCACAGAAAATTTCATATAGACGCAATCGAACAAATAAAAATATAACAAATGTTACATTATTCAAAAATTCAAAAAAACAGGGTCACTGACGAAGGTGACTGTAAGGATTTATGTATCCATAGACTGAATAAATTGAAATGAAATGAAATGAAATGAAATGAAATACCAGAAACCGCGCAGTCTGATTCAGAAAAAATTGAAAATTTGCAATGTAGTTACGATTTTTAGAAAATACACTCATTCTTCTCTTCCACGCCTTTCACAAATTCTAACAGTTTACAAAAATACGAAACTTTAAAACTTCCCAACCAGAAATTTTCAATGGTCTGAAATATCAAGCATTGGCAATGCACTGTTTGCCAATGGTCCAAGAAAAAAGTGCTGGCAAAGCACTGATTTACAACGCTCTGCCAACATTAGTAAAAATTACTTTGACAGTACTTGATTAACAAAATTTACAACCACATAATTAATAAAAGCACTGGCACAGCATTGGCTTATAACGCTCTGCCATCTTTAGTAAAAAGTACTTTACCAGTACTTGATATACAAAATTTAGAACTCTTAACACCGGTGAAAAATCTAGAACCAAATACTTTGGGAAATGCCTGTTTATGATTTAAAATTCTAAAAATGTATCCAAGTGCACAAAGTCCAATCTTTTTCAAACTATAAGAGCTACTATAGAACTTAAAGGATTTTTTTTTTTCTTTTGTAATCTACTTTACAAAAAGTCTAAAATCAGACAAATCGCCCATATAGATTTTATATACAAGAGATGGTCAACTTTGACACCCTGTAGCACAACCAGTGTTAACCACAGGGTGGCTATATAAACAATTTGATCAATGCCTAAGTCCCCGTTTAAAATTCTTGTATACAGTTTTTCCGATGGGAGCAGTTCTTTAGAAGCTAAATAAATAACCACTATGCGAAGTAATTTTGAGCTTTAAAAAAACTAGTTCGTAAAAATTAACCGAATACAGCACTTATAAAACATATGTTTGTGCGGACGAAAAAAAATTGGCTACCACAGCCGAACTATTTACTCGATTGAAAATGAATTCGGTAGTTGACAGAAACCTGTTTTTAGAGTACAAATTCTAAAAATCGGTGATAAACTAAACAGTTTTAGTGCTTATAAAATAAACATTTTTAGAAAAAATTCAGAACAGGATTTGAACCGAAAACTTCTGATATAGTTCTTTAATTTGTGATGAAATGTCTTGTGATCAGAGAACGAAGCCGACATTAAATTGTTGCCGGCGAAAAAAAACTCGGCGGCGACTAAAAATCGACTAAGCCGATGGTTAAAAAATGTATTATAATTGATTTCACTTATTTGTAATCTAAGCAAATTTTTCCAATATGTGTCTATCTTTTACGTATTGACTACCAAAATGCTTCCAACATTCCGATAAACCCGTTAGGTTTACTTTAACCTTTGCCATTTTTTTTTATATCATCTTTTCTTTTAAACAAGTCTTCATAATATGCTATATCGGCAGATTTAAATGTATTTACATCAGTAGAAGCATCTGAGTTAGAATCAGAATCATGTGAAATTGTGGGATTAGCTTGTGTTGTATGAAAAAAGTTTTTTATATTTTTTTGAGCCATTGTAATATTTGGAAAATTTACTTTTTCTTTTTCTAGTGAAGCGCAATATAACAGCACATTTTGCAAACGCTAGAAATAGTGAAAACCTATGGTTGCCAGATTGGTGGGTACTAAAAGCCGGATGAAGACGGAGGATTCTTAAAATAATATGATTTTTTAGTTAAAATGAATTTAGATAAAAAAATATCGGCTAAGCTAATATAGTCGGCTAATATTTTGAAGCCGAAATTAGCCGCTCAAGTCGGCGGCGGCTCGAGTACCTGAAAAGTGTTTGGCGGCGGCTTAGCCGATCGGCTTTGTTCTCTGCTTGTGATACCGCACATTTTGCAAACGCTAGAGAATTCATAGTGAAAATCTATGGTTGCCAGATTGGTGGGTAATAAAAGCCGGATGAAGGCGGAGGATTCTTAAAATAATATGATTTTTTAGTTAAAATGAATTTAGATAAAAAAATATCGGCTAAGCTGATATAGTCGGCTAATATTTTGAAGCCGAAATTAGCCGCTCAGGTCGGCGGCGGCTCGAGTACCTGAAAAGTGATCGGCGGAGGCTTAGCCGCGGCTTTTAGCCGATCTGCTTGTGATACATGAATGTCTTGGGAAACATTCGCAAACATTTTTTTTCCAACAACAAAATTTTTTTTGCTCTGATAATAAAAAATCTGTTCCATTTTGAAAACATCGAAAAAACTATGAAAACAGTTTGCATTTTTTAGGAAAATATCGTATTCTTTTGTTACTTTTAGTATTAAAAATTGTCAAAGCTGGCATCAGTATACACATGAGATTGTTTAGCAAAACATTTACGCAGGTCTTTAGTACATACCGGTATTTTTGAAAAACTTTATTTTACCGTAACAAATATGTTGCTGTTAAGCAACGCAATGTTGCACGCGCAGCACTACGATAAGTACACACTGAGAAAAATATAGACATTTGCCAACTAAAATTCGGTTACTACAACAGAAGTCGGTTGGTACAACTGAATATTGGTCTATACAACAAAATTCGATTAACACAACTGAATTTTAGTTACAATACCCAAAATATTCAGAAATCATATTATTCAGAAATACATAGTTCTAACCGAACTTATTGGTTGTAGCCACTAAACTACACTTTTCAATTCGGTTAGCAATTTATTTTTCTGTGTGTAAGCGATACGAATTTTCATTAACAAAAATTTAAATTATTTTGCAATTTTCAATAATCCATATTTAAATAAATTATATTTTTAGTTAAAAACAAAAAAAAAAAATATTTTCTGTTTAACCAACTCAATACCGGCACGATAACGATATTAAACAAAACAGTTACGGTATACCGGTATTTTTGAAATCCAGGGTTATCATTTTAAAGGGGATTTGAATTATTTTTCCATTTATTCAGCTGGCATTGATCCGAGGTAGTTTTTTTACATAGCGGAACATTTAATATGAAATGCTTCATATAATGTTAAAAAGTTCTGTTTCATATGAATCGTTTTTCATTTAGTTTTTTGTGTTTATACGATTGTAGCAGGAAAACAGAATGTATGTTTTTATTTTTGACGATAAACACAAAACAACAACTTTGTCGAAAATCAATTTTATAACCAGGCACCGGAATATCGCTTAAACCGGAGAACAAGGTAATTTAAATATTTTTTCGAAGCAACGAATATCGTATTTTGCTAAAATTGCATATTTTTCTTTAATATTGGATGTTTTTTGTTTGCATAATTGTTCTTATTGTGCTGTAAATGGATATTTTTATAGCATTTTCTTAGTTTTCGTTAAAAAATCACTTTTAATTTTATTTTACTAAAATTTTACTAAAAATTTACTAAAAATTTACTAAAATTTTTTGTTAAAACTACTAAAAATATATTATAATTGATGTTGCAGGAAAAACCTCTAAGATTATAATTTGTTTGCTAAATATTAGAAGGATAAGAATATATATATATATATTATGTCCTGTGGTTCCTATTGGGAACAAAGGGCCACAACGAATTTATTCCATTCGGACCGGTTGGATGATATTCTTTCACTTCTCCCCAGCTTTGATCAGTAGATATGACTTCTATATTCAGTTGACGGCGCCATGTGTGAGACGGTCTGCCTACTCTTCTCGTCCTACCCTGTGGGTTCCACTCAATGGCGATTTTAGCAACGTCACCTAGAGGTCTGCGCAGCGTGTGACCAATCCAACGCCATTTGCGAAGGATAGGAATAGCACAAATTAAATACGCTTAAATTTGGGAAAATTTAAAGTAACAATTAATAGGCCAATATCAGCAAAAAGTTTGCTTAATATTAGTTCACAAAAAATGTGAAAGTTTTAAAGTTTATTTTTTACAATGCGAGTAACAATCTGCTCTTCCAAAATCAATTGATTTGATCTAAATTTTCAACTAAATTTAAGATAAATATAGGAAAAATGTTGTTGCTATTACAATTTTGTTTGCTGATTTTAACAGAGTAAATTTATATTTTGAATTAACTAAAAGTCCATTCGACTATAACTGAATTTTTGTCAACTTAAAAGTTTTATTTTTGCTGTTCTAATTTTACTTATATTTACCAAAAAATCTGCTAATTTTAGCAGTTGTTTTGCAATGTCATTTTAACTACTTTTTAGTAGTTTTTCGTAAGTCTATTAAGTATCGTTACGAAATTCATAAAAAAAGACGTTAACGCCAATTCCTATAATAACTCAAAATCTTGGCCACGCTTGAGTATATATGCAGCGTTGGGTTCTCAAATCAAAACACTTTTATTGATATCCAATATGTATATAGTTTCTTGGGACCAACTAAGAAATAACGCAAAAAAAAAAAAAAATCCGGTCAGATTAGACAAATTATTTAACCCCTAAAAGTGTGATTTGGAAAATAAAAAAAAATTTATTTACATTATGTTTTGCTCTTTTATACTGCTCTTTTATTCTGTTAAATTATGATTTTAGCGCTTACGTTTTTTTTCCGGTAAGGGAGCGATATTAATGATATTTCGATATGTGATAGAGGAGAAAAAATAAAGGACATGTATTTTTTAAGCTACCAAATGACGATTTTAATTAGGACCAAAAAGTATTAAATTTTTGTAAAGAAATATGTCGAAAATTAACAAAGTTCAGATTTATCAGAACGCAGCGTAGAAATGCTAGAAAAAACAAAAATTTTTGCCATTCATTTTGTATATTTAATATATAGGTGAAAAAAGCTTTTTGGAAAAAGTCGCATAAAAGCCGAACAGTAATATATATAGAAAGACGCTCAGACATCCCCTCTGTCAAATTGAATACACTAACAGAATTATCTACATGTTATCAATGGATTTTTGCATTAGATCTATGAATTGCTACTGGAACAACGTCAATTAAATGCAGTTTTTCATTAAATTTAATGAAAAGAAACCATATTATTTATTAAAAATTTCATACGAAAAAGTTTTATTAAAAATAGTTTCATTAAAACAATGAAGCTTTTTCATTATGTTAAGAAATTTTTCATTGGCATTGTGAAGAAAACTTCATTAGTTTAGTGAATAAATTTTGTTAAAACTCGTCCAAAGAATTCTCTCTCTATAGACATTAAAACACTCATAATAATCCATGCATAAATATACGAAATATTGTCAAAACTACAAAAAAATTTCGTAGAATATACAAATTTTCGTTTATTTTACAAAAAGTTTGGTTATTTTGAAATTTTTTCGCAATTTTACGCATGGATTATTATCAGTGTATGCATGATTTTCATCTTATACTAACTGTAATGCTTTAGCAAAACGACAGCTTGAGTGTCACTTAACCCTGCAGTACTATCGTCTGGGTGGAATCCACCCATAAGGCTGAATTTTTGTTTTTTTTTTTTTCAGAGAGCTGTACATTAACAAAATATTATTTAAAATAAATGAATTGCCAAACTTATAAAATTAAATTTTTTTTCTGTATTTTGGAGTTCATTATTGAAAAAAAAAAATTATTTGCATAATTGAATTTAACTGATATGAATGACAGATACTATTAAGTAGGGGTGGATTACACCCAACGATAGTAATGGCGTAAGTTAAATAACGATAGTACTGCAGGGTTAAAACACATTTTATAATAACAAAAATATTTTAAAGTTATCAGACATTTTTCATATACAAGTTAATGCATCTTCAAAAAGTTTTGCATTGTTAAAAACGTATTTCAAATAATACGACATAAACTGAAAAAATGTAAAATTGGGTAATTTTTGACCCCACTTTTGAACCACTGAACAAGAGATTAGGATACTAAGTTCGGAGAGAGCCTATAGGAAGAATCTTCTTGTAAGTGAAACACCGCAATGACAGAACTACCCAGTCAGAAAAAGACTAAACGGACCACCAATGGTAAGGCACTTTAGCAAGTAGGATAAGTGTTTTACCAAGCCCAAAATGATAGCATCATTTGACAAAAGGTCCGTCTGTTCAGAAAGTGTCAGACAAGCATTGGTGAAACAAAAATTCCAACGTTAGCAAAATGTTGGAAAATGTTGGTAAAACCATTGAAAAGGTGGTCTCAAAATTAGTTCTTTAAAATCATATTAAAAAAAAGTTCTTGTATAAATTGTTTGGTCACTCCGGGATTCAAACACTTTCCGCAAGATAGGCAGCCGACAGCTCTAACCACTGAGCTAACGAGACATATAATACTTGATAGCTTCAAACGTAAGTAAATGATAACTACTGGGTAAGAGTTGGTTACTCACATGTGTCAGAACCGCCCTAAGGTTTGATAGGAAAAACTTGCCAACGTTGGGATAACAAAAAAAAAAAAACGTTGTTCTTAAAAGAGCTTTTCCAGAAACAAAAAATTCAATTTGCCATGAAAAAAATATTAAAAACTACAAAAAAATGTTTGCCTGAAAAAGCATCTTTTCTGCAAAGCATCATCATTTTTAAAAAATAAATGCTTTACCAGTGGTTCGACTTTATATCCATTGGTAATTTCTGACTGGATAGCACTGGGAAAACACTTTTTCCCAACGTTGGCATAGTGGTTTCAGACAATTCTTTGCCAATGATTTTTTCTGTAGACCACTGAAATTATTGTAAAACAAATGCTGGCAAAACAATTTTTCGAAACGTTGGTAAAGCGTCTTAGACAAATGTTCAGCCAGTAGTTTATTTACTATTCCTTGGTTAGCCAGTGGTATATAAAAGCCTGATTGTTTTTGTACCACTGGCAGTTTCTGACTGGGTATCTTCATGTTATTGACAAGTTCATGCAAACGTAAAAGCAATAAAATTTCACAGGTACTCGTCAATTGAAACTTTTAAAAGTTTTACATGATCAGCTCTAATTTATCTGTGCGCTGAATTGGAAAACGAGTAGATTTTGGTTTTCTTGTGGATCAAATTTTCTATGAGTAAATAAGTATTCGATGAAAATTTTTATACGTGTGACCTTTAAAAATCGTCAAAGATTTTAATTTTATTAAGACTTACGAAATTTAAACAAAATATTTTTATTTATTCCAAAATTTTACGAGTGTATGAAGTCTTTTTAAATTTTTTGTTTATTTCGGCGATTTTTTTATTATTGATTATTGTGGGTGACATTCAGTGTATTTAAAATGTTCAAAAATAAAAAAAGTTAAAAAATTAACAAAAGTGTAACAATAAACTGTTAATGTTTGTTTTTTTTTTTGTTTTTATAAATAAAAAAAGAAAAATAAATACTAAAACTCTATTTTTGTGACAGCTTTTGTTAACAGAATTTTGCTAACAACATAAAAAAACAAAAAAAATCAATAATAACAAGAAGATTAAAATCGGTCAATACCGATCATGAGATACCCTATATTATGTTTGTATAATAATGGAAAGGGTCTCTGCCAAAGTCTATAGATGAAGCAAATAATATGGTAAGGTTGGTAGGCATATACAGCTGAAATAGCGTTATCAATTTACACCTCTGTCAACTGACTACCGTTTAAGGGTAGTCAGTCGGTAAAGAAAATATTCGATTAATCGAACAAAAACGAAATTCAAACACAAAAAACGCCTCTGTTTAGTAGGGAATTGAAAACGTCAAATTTTTCAAATTCGTCAAATTGAAAGATCGCTATTCTTGGACTTAGGACTCTCTCTCTCGTATTTGGACTTAGGACTCTCTCATTTATTTTTTTTTTTTTTAAAGAGAAGCAACACTCAGGAAAATCTTAATATTTATTAATGTGTTGCTTTCTTTGGAAAGGGGATAGTGAAGAGATGAAAGGTGGGGAAAGATGAAGGGCTTCAAACATGACAACACTGTAATTGCGCGAGAGGATAAGTGTTAGAACAGCTGTTGCTCGCCATCTGATGGAGCGTTGGCGAACTAATTGAAGCTTTTTGGTTCATAGCCCTGATTTATTATTTTAATTCGGTGGGGTTAAGTGCTAAGGGAACACTGGGAACACAGCGCCGGTGGGCTCTGCGATATATATATGGGATAGAAAACTCATATATATATTATTTTTCTAAATTGATGTCGACACCGGAAATCGTGTAACAGTCCAACGCGCTAACCATTGAACCAAAACGCCATTTTTTCCAAAAAAAATAAAAAATTATTGGTTTGGTAAAGACCGCGCTTCAAACAAAAAAGTGGGGAATGGTCCCCGGTCTACCCTACAACCACTATCATAAAAATTGTTATTCCAGGGTAGCCAAATGAAAATTTAAAAAAATTATTAAAAACTACGATATTATTCCAAAAAAATTTAAAAATCCACATGATTTTTTTAATAATATTACACAAAATTCAAATTTTTAAAATAAGGTTAGTTTCATATTTATAATCCATGTATGAAATTATACTTTGCACCTATATTAAATTTAAACTGACAGACCTGCATGCTCACCGGATCTGAACTCCATGGAAAATCTATGAAGTATATTGGTTCGTACGGTTTACTCCAATAAGAGGTAATTTAAATTTAGCACTGTTGAAGAGCTAAAACCCGCCATTGAAACAGAGTGGTCAAATTTGGATTTAAACTTCCCAGTCGGAAAAAGACAAACGGACCACCGCTGGCAAGTCACCTTATCAAGAGGTACAAGTGCTGGCAGCAAGTGCGTGCCCAACCCCAAAATGATAACATCATTAGACTAAAGTTCCGTCGGTTCAAAAAGTGACGGAAAAGCACTGAGGAAACAAAATTTCCAACGTTGGCAAATTGTTGGCGAAACCATGATAAAGGTGGTCTAAAAATTTGTTTTTCAAAATAAAATTAAAAAAACAGTTCATGTACAATTTGTTTGGTATCGCCGGGATTCGAACACCGACATCTCTAAACACTGAGCTAACGAGACATATAGTACTTGATAGCTTTAAATGTAACTACGTGATAACTGCTGGGTAACAGTTGGCTGCCTGTTTTTATGGAAACAACTTGCCAACATGATGGAAACAAAAAAAAAAGTTAGTTTTAAAAGAGCTTTTCCAGAAACAAAAAAATCATATTTATATGAAATATAATATTAAAAGTTATAAAAAAATTACACAAAGCCTGAAACCGGGATTAAGCTCGGAAGCTTCCGACAACAAACTTTTTTAAGCAAAGCATCATAATTTTTATAAAATAAATGCTTTGCCAGTGGTTAGACTTTTAAGCCGTAATTTCTAACAGTATAGCACTGGGAAAACACTTTTGCCCAACGTTGACATAGTGGTATCAGTCAATTCTTTGCCAAAGCAAATTTTCTGTAGAACACTGAAATTATTGTAAAACAAATTCTAGAAAAACGCTTTTTGGAAACGCTGGTTAAGTGATCTGCCAGTAGCTTTTTTTTGCAATTTCTCGGTTAGCCAGTGGTATAAAAGTGCTTGTTTTTTTATCACTAGCAGTTTCTGACTGCGTTACTTTAAAACTTAATCAGATCTATGCCTAAAAGATTATTTGAGCTAATAGAAATGAGTGGTGGTCAATTTGACTATTAAAATGTTAAAAATGTGATTTTTCTTTAAAAAAAAAAACCTTCACCTTGGTTATATATATGAAAATTAGAAAATAATAGGGTTTTTCAAAAAAATCGATTTTCATGACATAGTTATTATAGTTTTGAGATTTTGTAAATAGGATATGTACCCAACAAAACAAAGAATTATTACCAGCTGTCACAATTAAAATAACTTAATTAGTTTGAATTCTATAGAGCTGCAAAGTATAATTTCATACATGGGTTACAAATATGAAACAGACCTTACCTTATGCTGATATTTATATTCTATCAAAGTTACAAATTAGTTTTATAACATTACCAGTAAAGGGAACTTTTAGGCAAAAAAAAAAAAATAATATATAACTGCAAAGTTTGGTTGAAAAATGACAAGCGGATCTGTGATGTGTACTATCACCACTCTATGTAGGGCAACAAAAGTTAAATGAAAGCTATAAAATTGAATATTAGAGGAATTTTATTTTAGAAATGTTTGCCATATTCCACTATTTTTGTGTTTGTGATTTGATTTTACATATAAATTTAATGCTAACAAAACCCTGACAAATGATCTGAATTTTAATAGAAAATTAAATTTGAATATTGCATTAACAAGCTAGAATTTACTTGAAATATTACAACTGAAAACCTTTATTAAAAGCTACAACAGAATATTTTTAAATATAACTTTTTGTTTATCGCCTGTTTGCAATTTTTGGTGTCAATTTAAATAAGCCTTTTCAAGGCACGAAGTATGTAGATAGCTTTCTAAAATTTTTTGTTTATGTTCCATTGGTAATTTCTGCCTGCTTTAACGTTTTCTGTGAGTAAAATGGTTCTATTTGCAGCTCAATTTCATGTTTCATTTCAAAGTTAACTCGAAAAATCTCGTTATCCTGTCAAACATGCAACGTATAACTTGCATCATTGATTAAACGAAGTTTTTCCAGCAAAACAAAACGAAATTTCCACATGAAAAAATCAGAAACAAATTTTTCCATGTTTACATCATCAAAAAATGATATGAGTTGCAAGAATAGGCATAAAGACAGTTACTAAATATAAATTTAAATACGAAACAGCTGTACACTCAAAGAAAAATAAAGCTGCTTAAAATTATTTAAAAAGAAAGAAAACTGAAACTTGAGAAAAAAAGCTGCCTAAAATTATTTAAAATCGGTTAAAATATGTAAAAAAAAAAAAAAAAAAAAAATTGTGAAAAATGGCGTTGCAGAGAAATATGCTAATATTCACAGATTTCTTTTGCTAAATATTAATAAAATTAGAACATCAATAATAAACCTTCATATGAACTACGTTTTTAAAACCCTCTTTCGATACAATGAAAACAGATTACCTTACAGACTTTCAGGGCTTATTTTAAGAAACAACATATTTTGGTCGAAACAAATTAATGAAATAGGCAGTGAGTTTAATATAAGATTTGAAAATACGTCTGAAGAAGAATGGCTTTCGAGAGGTACCCTGTTATTACAACAAATGAAAAACAAAACCCGTGCACAAATGCAAGAAAAAGCTTTAAACAGCAGAACCCGTTTTTATAGATATTTAGATCACAGTAAAGGGAGAGATTACATTGAAACATCCAAAAACCTACACCAAATCACAATAATTTTCAAAACCAGATGTGATATTTTGCCATTACGTGCCAATACGTTTAGTAGTAGTGAGAGCAAAACGTGCAGTTTATGTAATACTGGTGAAGATGAAACACTGCAGCATTTCATTGCAACGTGCCCTATACTCAGAGAATTCAGAAGCAGGTATTTAGGAAAAAGTAATTTTAATGAAATTGAGCTCATAAATATTTTAAATGGTAACATTGCTAACGGATGGAATAGGATATATAAATTTCTTAATAATGCATTAAATTATAGGAAAATGATATTAGAAGAATTTGTATAATTACTTAGTTTAAACTTAGGTTTGTTAAGATATATTTTTATAACAGACGACTATAAGTCATTGTTATGAATTGCCTACTTTATTTATTTTCATTTATTAAATAAAGATTACAAATACAATAATAAAATTGTGAACTTTACAAAATTTTAGTTAAATTCGAGTTGAATTTTAGTTACAAATTTATAAGGTAAATTGTTCCCACTATCCTTATTAAGCCATTCCAAGTCGAGTCGAAGAACAACGTACTGATCCCACTCCATCAGTAGTGGCCTCCTCGTTATGCTCCCTACCGACCACCTCCTTTCAGGTGGAAGCAAATTCGAGAGACGGTCTTTAGCATGTCCGAATGGTCATTTAAGAACATGGCGTTTTGGGGAGTAGCTTAGTACCCGCTAAGTTTTGGTACTGACTTTTCACCAAGCCAGGCTGGTGGCTTAGCTGGCAGCCCGAGCAAAGGTCTAGGAGAGCTATAGGCCAATCACATATTCTTCCCAAAGTTAAGATGATCACTGAAACCAATACAAATGTAAATATCAATAACAATTCGAACCCCCCGTTGACGACTATTGGAATGAAGAAAATTATATGATTTGGATCTGGGAACTGGCGCAAATCGAGAAGGAGTTCAACAATTACAAGATGCTTAAAATGCGACTGGGAGAAAAACGGTGGCCAGACAGTGGTGAACATATGACATATAACGGTTCAACTTTAGTATATTCTGGCAAAGCATCCGATCAACCTAGAGCAAGTGGTATTGGATTTCTTTTTTCGAAAGAGACAAAAAACGATCTCATTGAATGGTAAACACACACGGACAGGATAATTGTGGCAATGTTTAGAACTCGTGGAGGAAATCTAAGTTGCATTCAATGTCATGGTCCAACAGAAGGCACTGAAATTGAAGACAAAGACAACTTTTACAGCAAGTTGGCGAATGTGATGAACAGTATTAGGAATGGTGACATTAAAATGACACAACAACACAAGTAGAGAGAGCGAGATGGCATCGGTCGCATGACAGCCAATGGAGAAAGGCTTGTGGAATTATGCTAAAATTTTAACTTAGTGTTGGGCGGTACGTTATTTCCTCACAAGAATATCAATAAAATCTAATGGTTGTCCCCGGATCATATAACCGAGAACCAGATCGATCATATTGCAATAAGCAAGTTGTGGAGAGGGTCATTGCATGACGTGAGGAACAAGAGAGGTGCCGATGTTGGTGATCACCTCCAGATTGTAGCTAAAATCCGACAAAAGCTAAAAGCCGTAAAATGCAAACCTACCGTCATCAGGAAAATATTTGACGTATAACAATTAAATAACCATGAGGTGGCTGCTCACTTTTCCAATGCATTAAGGAATAGAGCAGATCTTTTATCCATTTCTTTCCAACAAAATAGTGAAGCATACTGGAAAGATGTAAAATCAACATTTATTGAAACGGCTAAAAGTGAAATATTATACTCTAGAAGAAACGAATAAGCCCTGGATATTCGACAAATCATGACAAATAATAGAATACAGAAAGCAATCTTAAACTAAAGTAAATCAAGCTAAGACCCAGCAATGCAAACAAGAAGAGTAACGTAAATATCAAGAGGAAAATCGGAAAGGTAAACGAAGTGCAAGAGAAGATAAACGGAAGTGGGCAGATAATTTAGCCAATTGACAGTTTTTTACGATTTTAATAGTATCAGACCGAAGATTTCGTCCAAAAACGATATGTTGTTGGTTTTTTGGTATTTGGACAAATTCTGATATTATGAACATATTTTTTAAAAAGTTTTAATTCGGTTTTGAGCAAAAAATTTAAGGAAAAAACTGAAGTTTAACTGTAAAGTTAAGTACTCGGCCGCCAAAGTTTTACCGATTTGGTCGATTGATCGGTTGCCGTTTATTGTATTCATTGCTTAACTACAGACTTTTCTTTAAATTGTACACTCAGAATCGCATATAATAAGTCCAATAAATATTTTATCATTTGCCAATGTTGTCGATAATACTTCATAATACCGAATACCTACAAAAAGCATTTTCTGGCCGAAGTATTCGGTCAATTAATGTTTTAATAGTATCTACTAAATTTTGTTTGAAATTAAAAACAATATGAAATACATTTTAAATAGATATGATTAAAATTTTAAATGAAACTGAAATCAATTTCAGTTTCCATAAGATGACCGAATTCAATTAAACTTTTAATTGATTAAGAAATATTTTAATTAAAGCTTCCTATAATTTCTTTCTGTGTAATTTAAAATTTAGATATTGCTGTCATGTACTTAGATATTTATAAAGGGTCCGCCATCTAACGTTTTTTTTTTTGTCAACTAGTGCTTATTTCGTGAATGGTAACACTTAGCTCATGTCTGATTTGACAGATAATTAGTTTTATCCTTCCGCTGAACGAATATGGTCCGTATGTTCGTTATCTTGTGAAAAAAGTGAAAGAAATTTTCACCCTCATCGATAAACCAACGCGTGAAAAGCTAAAAACAGTGCGTACACCCGAGAATATTGCTGCTGAGGCAGAAAGTGTGCGTGAAGCGCCATCAACATCAATTCACCGTCGTTCTCAACAATTGAACATTTCGGAGACATCATTGAGACGAATTTTGCATAAAGACCTTGGTATGACGCCAAAGTCCAATTGGTTCAGGAGCAATTCCGTCTTTGCCATAAGGGCACACGGGGCCCGTGCCCAGGGCCCCGACCTCATGGGGGCCCCGAAAGGCCGATATATTCGATTACACGAAAGAAAGAAGTTAAATATTTTGTATTTTTCTGGTGATTTTCAGCAATTTTTTTGTAAATTTTTTTTTTTTTTTTGTTAATTTCAAAAACAAAAAGGAATAGAAAAACAAATTTAACCGAAACTTAAATATTAACAAATACTAAAAAAATGTTTTTGGGCGATTTTTCAACTGTATTTGGCGATGCGAACAAAAAAAAAACTGGCAACCCTGACTGGTGCAGATAGTAATAGTTGACATTGTGTATATTTAGGGGATTTCCCGTATGAATGTCAAAGTTTAACGCAGTCAATAAGTGTAAGGTCAACTCAGTGAAGGCGTGTAAGTGTTTAATGTGAATTATTGAACTTATTTAAAATAAGTTTTTACCAGTTTGACGTCTTAGTTGTAAACAACTTGTCTATATTGTTTTACAATTAATTTAATTATGTCGAAAAGAACATATTTAAGTGGTTCACAAAAAAGAAAAAAAGTTCTAGCTCAAAGAGAAATAACCGAAAAACTTCCTAAACTCACTTAATTTTTTACGGTGGAAGAAACAAGCATGATGACTGATTCTTCGCCTTCATCATCTCAAGATCCGTTTACTTTCGACTTCCAACGGGAAAAAGAACTTACGTCTGACAAAAATGATAATATTATGCAAGTTCCAGATGTAGAGACAGTAACAGGTACATTAGATGCTGTATCTGCTGATCCTGGTACGTACTGTGATGAAATTTTAACGGAAGAAGTATGCGATATTTGGACACAAAAAGGGCCAGCATTTTTTCAAAATAAAGAGTGTGACTTCTCCGAAACTTCTAAAATTTTTCCAGATTCAAGCTGTAAAACAAAAACTAGATACTTGACTAAAAATATGTTCACCCGTATATTGGCGAATGGTGAGTTTTTAGAAAGAAAATGGCTCCTATTTTCACCGTCAAAGAACTCTGTATACTGTTATTGTTGCCGTCTATTTAATACTACTACTGGTACTGGTCATAATTTGAGTTCTCCAAATGGATATAAAGACTGGAAACATATAAGTAATTTATTAATGGAGCATGCGAACAGTTTACAACATAGGGAATCAATGATGAAATTTGTCGCAAGAAGCAAAACTACTGGGCGAATTGATAGCGAGTTTTTGTCCCAATATAATACAAAAGTCAATTATTGGAAGAATGTACTTCAAATAATTTTTGCAGTAGTGAAATTTTTGGCTTCCAGAGGACTTGCTTTTCGTGGTGGTAATAAAATATTAGGGTCTCAACATAACGGAAATTATTTGGGATGCTTAGAACTAATTAGTGAATTTGATCCTTTTCTTGCTGATCACATGCGAAACTGCGGAAATAGTGGAATAGGAAATACATCATATTTTTCTGCAAATATTTGTAATGAATTTATTAATATAATTGAACAGCAAGTGCTAAAAGCGATGGTTAATGAACTAAAAGCCGCAAAATACTACTCTATTAGTGTGGATTCTACACCAGATCTTTCACATGTTGACCAACTCACCTTTATCGTTAGACACGTCAAAGACGGAGAGCCTATTGAGAGGTTTTTGCAATTTTTGCCTATGGATGAACATAATGCTCAATACATAGCAGGTGCCATTTTAAAATTTACTGAAAGTCTTGATATTCCTATAAAAGATTGCCGAGGGCAGAGTTACGACAATGCATCAAATATGGCAGGAAAGTGTTCTGGTATTCAGGCAAGAATAAAAGAAAAATGTCAATTTGCCATTTTTGTTACATGTGCGGCACATTCATTAAATTTGGTAGGTGTTGAAGCTGTTCAATGGGTTTCAGATGCAGTATCCTACTTCCAATTTGTCCAAAAATCATTTAATTTTTTCTCGGCTTCGACCAAGCGATGGAAAATTATTACAGCGAATTTGGGAACAAATAAAGTTTTGAAGTCTCTCCCGGATACTAGATGGTCTGCACGTGCTAATGCTATTAATGCTTTGCAAAATGGTTATTTTCATATATCGGAAGCTTTAACATCAATTGCAAACGACATCAATCAACCAGGAGAAACAAGAAACGAAGCTCAAAGCCTAGCCAAACAAATGGAAAAATTTGAGACTATGCTATTAACGGAGATTTGGAATGATATTTTAGGAGTTATAAACAAAACAAGAATAAGTTTACAAAAAAACACTTTGACACTGGACGTTGCAACAAAACTTTACGCATCTTTAATCGATTATGTCAGTAACGCACGCCATAATTTCGATCAGTACGAATCGGCCTGTAAAGAAAAAAAAAAACCCAATGGTGACTATAAAGATATGTACAGTTAAATGACAAACAAAAATTCCGCGTAGAAACGTTTATTCCCATAATTGACACATTACATGTTCATTTAAAAAAGCGTTCTGCTGCATACCAAGAAATTGATGAAATTTTTAGTTTTCTTTCTGAAATAATAGCAAATAATTCTGACCAGTTGTCAAAAAAATGCAAAGAATTTGCCGAATTATACCACAAAGACATTAATGCTAAGGAGTTCATATCAGAATGTTTTCATTTAAGGCAGTAACTCAAGAACATAGCAACGGAATCATCGGATTTGAGTATCTCAGCTTTACATAACCTAATAAAATCCGATAAGTTAGAAGAAACTTTTCCAAATGTTGAAGTTGCTATAGGAATATTTCTTTGTTTAATGATCACTAATTGTAGTGGAGAGCGGTCATTTTCTCGGCTAAAGAGAATAGAAAATGAATTAACGTCTATGTTACAAAAACACCTAACTATCTTGTCAATTATGTGCATTGAAAGTGATGTCCTTCAAGAAATTGATTTTGAGGATATAATAGGTTATATTTCTTATAACATTAAATAACATGTATTAAATTTGTATTAAACATAATAAATTTAAAATCATAGCATTCATTGGTTTTTTTTTTTTACTTTCCAGTGGGGTCCCAAATTATTTTGTGCCCAGGGGCCCCGACATGCCTTAAGACGGCCCTGTTCAGGAGTTCAAAAAAAAAAAAAGTTATTTGGCGGACCCTTTATTATTTTTAGCCAACGTTCTCGAGTAATAAATACGATTTTTAAAAATCGACCAATTTTAAGTGCATATTGTGCTGATTTTTAGAAATTTTTAGATTTGTAGTGCTTTTCTCTTGCTTGTATATTTTGCATATTTTAGTGTATATTTTAAGAGCATATTTTCGATTTTTTAGTGCATGAATAACAAATTTTTGAACTTACTAATTTGTAATCATATTTTTTGTTATTTTTTCTATCAGTGTAGATATCGCTTTATATGGGTGTGTGTCTGTGGTGTTGGATATTAAAACAAAAATAAGGCTACAATAAGCAACAGTTTAATACCACCACCCACATTACATTTAATTTCCTTACAAACATAGTCTGGTACTTTTATTTTTCTTTTTTGTTCTTTTGTTCACAAAATTTCGAAAGAACTACTTATTAATGCTGTGCTCCCAATCTAATGCGATGCTTTTAACATAACATTATCTAGAGTGTCGTAACTGTACTGTATGTACTCTAGCTGTATGTTAATATATAGGGCTTTACTTGTTTGTCCTAAGTAAAATATACACTGCAAACTATGAATATGGAAACTGCAGAAGATATTAAAAAAAAAAAAAACAAAATGCCCAGGTAGTGTTGGCAAAGAACTGTAAATGATAGTACAAACGTGGGCCGAAAGTCCGCTTTTCAAAAGTTAAAGTGTTGGGGCAACCTTGAAATGATAACATCAATGTTCGGTTGGCCGTTCGTTTTTTTTTTGGAACGTTGGCAAAGCATTGGAAACAATGGTAAAATAAGTGCTCTGTCAATTTGAATAGTTCTATAACAATGGGCAACAAAGAGTTTTTCCTGTTTTTAATACCATAAAAAAGAGTACTACATTATTTTATAGTGAAACCCAATATTTTTATTTTTGTATTTACTCACAGAAAATTAAAAATTTAAATAAAAAAGAAAAATTGAATTCAAATTTTAGAAGAAACCGCAAATTTTAAAAAAATGTATTTTTTAGTCTCCTAAATATGAAGCTAGGATTGCCCAATTGTCCAAATTCGAATACAAATTTCGAATTTTTCTTTTAAAATAAAAAAAAAAATTAAATATATGAATACGTTTTAAGTATTAAAACCGAATTAGCAATAAGATTAATAAAAATATGTTGTACCTTAATACTATTAAATCAAATTATTATTAAAATTTATATCGTATGTCTTCCTCCATGTCTATATTTGGCATTTGCCAGCCAACGACTCAATTTAGATAATATTGTCAATGCGCTTTTTTGACTTTAAACCAATGTTTGTTTTTGCCGGCAATATTCTTTAATATACAGTCGTAAATTTTGTGAAACAAGTACTGGCAAAACCCTTTTAAGAAGTGTTGGTAAAACTCTGTAATCCAATGTTTTGAAAGTAGCAATTTTTCATTTACGGTAGCAAATTTTGTCAAAGCAGCACATTTAAAACATGTTTTCCCAGTAGTATTTGTTCATATACGAACGGAAATTTTGTTAAAGAAGCACTGGCAAAGTCCTTTTTGCAAACGTTGGTTAATTACTTTCAACAGATGTTTTGCCAGAGGTCGTTTTCAGTTGTAAGTTTTGTAAAGCAGATACACTTTGTACAAATGTTGACAAAGCATTCCCAATAAGTGCTTTGCCAATGCTTTGTACTTTTTATTACTGCACACAGAGAAATAAAGTGCCAACCGAATTGAAAAGTGTATATTAATGGTAACAACTTATAAATTCAGTTAGTACAACGATATTTGCATTAGATTTCTGAATATTGTGGTCGTTGCAACTAAAATTCAGTTGAATTAACCGAACTTTGTTATGAAAACTAATGTAAAGTTGTGCCAACCATCTGGAATTCGTAATAACTGAATTTGAGTCGCAGTAACCGAATTTCCGTTGACAAATACCTAAATTGTTCTCTGTGTGTGTGTTAACTAACCAACGCTCTGCCAGTGCTTTGGTTTTTGTATCATCGGCAATTTCTATATGGGTGGCGTCGTTCTTGACCTTACTTTTTAAGCCCTAAATATACCATTTGGCTGCGATCTAACAAAATTAATTTAAAATTACTGCTATAGATATTGTAAATTTTCATGTATTTTTAAATAGAATGCTTAAATTTAAGCACAAAATGTCTCAAGTACTTACATATGTACACACTTTTGTCTGCAAAACTACGCACAAAATAGAATTTATAAACACCGAGTCAGAAAAATACAACCGGACCACCGCTGGAAGGCACTTTAACAGGTGAAAGCACTTCCCAATCCCAAAATGATGGCGTCACTACACTGATAATAATCCATGCTAAAAAATACCAATAAATGTCAAAATAACTAAAATTTTCGTAAAATAAACCAATATTTGTTCATTTAATGAAAGTTTTTGTTGTTTTGACATTATTTTCGTATTTTTAGCATGGATTATTATGAGTGTATACAAAAGGACCGCCTTTTCAAAAATGTGTACCGTAGATACAAAATTTCCAAAGTTGGCAAAACGTTGGTAAGACCATGGTCTAAACTAGATTTTCCAAAATAAAATTAAAAAAAGTTTATTTAACAGGCACTCGACACCTCTACCAATTGAACTGACTAGACATACAATACTTAATAACATCGTAACTTATATAGAATATATGCTTACCAGTTGTTAGACTCTTGAGCCGTTGGGAATGTCTGACTGAATAGCACTGGGAAAACACTTTTTGCCAGCGTTGGCATAGTTTTCTCAGCCAATCTTTTTTTTATTAAAAAAGTACATTTTATTAGAAAAGGTGCCTCTTATTAAAAGAAGTACCTTTTTTTAAAAATATAGCTTCTATTTAAAGAACGATTTATTAAAACAGTTCCTCCTATTAAAAAATACCATTTATTAAAAATTACCCTTTATTAAAAAAATTTTCATTATAGGTATGTGACCAAATATGTGAAAATTTTTAAAATAAAATATGAAAATAGTTTTTGGGAAGATAAATTTATATTTCATCCGTTTTCGCTATATACATTTTAGAGACATTTCACAATTTTCCCAAGATCTGCGCTTTAATTTTTTTTTCTTTTTTACACGAAATAATTGTTCAGATTTGTCTATTTGATAATGCACACAAATGATTTGATCGAAGTGGGATAATAAGTTGTTAAAAACTAGTAAAATATAGTTACATCTAAGAAAAACGGCGTATGACACTTAAAATGTTGTTGAAGATCTCAATATTATTTAACATTCAAAATTAAGAGCAAATATATTATTTTTTAAACTTTATGTATAAAAAACTATGTTAAAACATGCAACATTTTAATGCAGTTTTGCAAAAACGCTCATCCAGAAATAAGAAAAACTGGGTACAACATTAAAACCAGCGTGTACGAAATATTTCGGATCAATAGTCTTGTTTTCGATTTTAGGGTTCAATTTTGTAGCGCTGTGTTATCAAGGTAAATAAGTAAAATTCTCCATTCAAAGTAATGGAGTATGTATTTATCCATACATCTTACTTTTTACTTTAGCACACTTAAGCACTGAAGTACATTTGAGTATTACAAAACTCATTCTCATTACCACTCTGAACCGTACTTTGCCAAGCCGGAGTATGTGAAGTATATAGTGAAGTGTACATTTGTATGTTTGTGTTGAGGTACTCGTGTATACATGTGTGTATGTGGTAGTATAATGTCCTTTTAGTTTTGTGTATACAACATAAAATACTAACTAAACGATGCTTTTGTGTGCCACAACTTAGATATTTAAATATGTGGAGTTTTATCATTCATTCATTCACTCGTTCGTTATGTTTCTTTGACTATAGTTTTCTGAATTTTTTTCGCCCGTTGACTAAAAACATATAAAATCAACCACTCGATTTCCTACACCATTTCCGGTTTCAACTAAACTTGGTATAGAAGCTGTACGACATATAACTATAACATCGCTCAAGTATGTGGTAGCTAGTTCCAGCTGATCTTCAAATATCGCGTTTTAAAATATTAAAGATTTTCAGACATTTCACAAAAGTAGTTATACAAAATCGTCCATATCTTTGTAACGATTTAAGCTTGGCTTATTTGAAAGGTACTGTTATCGTGTTTTAATTTAAATTCTAACACAGAACATTTGTTAACGGTAAAATTAACTTTTTTATCAAACACTGCATTTTAAAAGTTTGTATTTCAAAAATCGGTTTTTTTTTAAACAAAGTAAAGGGTGAATATTTAACAACTTTCTTTTTGGTGACACTGTTTTTGGCAGCTCAGCTTTTTTCGTGTAACATGTTTCTGTTAAACATGTTCAGTATGGTCTATAATTTAACCATGAATCGACTTACAAACGAACAACGTTTGCAGATGATTGAATTTTATTATCAAAATTCATGCTCGGTTAAGAAACTGCATCGTGCACTTCTTTCAATTTGTGGTCAGTTTGGGCGACCTTCTGAGGCTGCTATTCGGAATCTTGAGACTAAATTTCACACCAATTTTACATTATTGGACATTAAACCACCAACACGCATACGTAAAGTGTGGACACAGAAAAATATCGCAGCTGTATCCGCCAGTGCTGTTGCTGACCGTGAATTATTGATTTGGCGCCGTTCGCAGCAATTGGGCCTCCGTAACTCCACTACGTGGAAAATTTTTAGTAAAGTATTTGGGTGTAAAACATTTTAAAACACAGCTGGTGCAATAATAGAAGTCACACGACCTACCACACCGGCCAACTTTTGGTGAATGGGCGCTGGCAAAGTTGAATGAAGATCCACTTTTTTTATCGGAAAATTGTGTTCAGCGAAGAAGCTCATTTCTAGTTTAATGGCAAAATTGCCGTATTTGGTGTGAAGAGCAGCCAGAAGCATTGTAAGAACTGCCAATGCATCAAGAAAAATATTGTTGGTCTGGATTATGGGCCGGTGGCATCATTCGACCGTACTTTTTCAAAGACGACGAAGGCAGGAACGTTACTGTGAATGGCGCGCGCTACCGTGGGATAATTACAAATTTTTTTTGCCCAAAATGGAAGAGCTGGACTTGGGTGACATGTGGTTTCAACAAGACGGTGCCACATGCCAAACAGCACGCGAACCAATGGCCCAATTGAAAGACGAGTTCGGTGAACAGTTTATTTCACGTTTTAGGCCGTTTAAGTGGCCGCCTCGATCGTGCGATTTAACGCCTTTAGACTATTTTTTGTGGGGCTGCGTTATAGGGACAAGCTCGCAACGGTTGACGCTCAGAAAGAATAGAGTATGACATAGAGTATGACAACATTGGACACAGCATATGAACCATTTGAGGCGTAGCCGCGGTCAACATTTATATGAAATCATTGAATTATATAGATCGTTCTGTCGACTCAAATGAAGATTTCATACATTTCTCTAAATTGTATGTGTGTTTTTTTTTTTGATAATAAAATCCGAAAGCTCTTATAAAATCACCCTTTATACGCTAAATTAATGAATCACATAGCAATAACCCTTAAAAAGATAGCAACTTCTTTTGTGAAATTTACGATTTTATTATATTTTAAAACGCAATATTTCCACAACCGTAAAAGCTAGTAACCCAAAACTTGGACGATGTCATATTTATTTGACGCTTTCTCTCCATACCAAGTTTGGTTAATATTGGAAGGGGTCAAGGTCGAATATTAGATTTTTTTTTGTGGAATTAGTCTATTTTATTTCCAGTTATTTCGTTTTTTTTTTTAGCCATTTATTTGTATATATGGCAGGCAGTTTGGGATGTAGAGATTGCAGTTTTCTAGTTAAGGTTTCTTTTTTTTTCGAAAACATTTTATGGCTATTGTTGTGTTACTATTTTGGCTGAAGTTTTTAACAATTTTAACATGACATCGAAATATGTTTTGGATCAATGCCATTTTGTTTTGATAAAACGTTTAAAATTGTGTGTGTGTTTTTTTTTTTTGTTAAGACGATGCATGGTTTATATGAAATGACAATATTCAGTTAAAATTTTGAATACCGACCAACAAGTTTAATAAAATAATATTAGTTTTCGGAAATATCAAGTTTCTTTAATTTAACAATTGCAAAACATATTAAATTTTGTTTAACGGAATATTTTTTAAAAAGTATTTTCAAAGTATTATTTTATACAATTTCTTTAGCGACGTTTTATTTTTCAGGGCCATCCGTTTTCGAGTAAATAGTCGAGTAGCTCTAGCTACGTGATAACTACTCAACATCGAGTAGCTCGAGTAGTGAGTGTACTTTTTTTTTCCTTTGAATTCATGTAAAAGGTTATACAGATAAGTATAACAAATGTAAACTCAAAAAAAAAAAAAAAATTAGTTGAACATTTTTTTAAACGTCTATTTAAAATATTTAACTAACTTTCAGAAATTTCATTTGTTGACAACACAATTGTGCTGATAAACACATTAATCGAATGGAGAACAAGAAAAGACTAGATGTAGATGTCGCAGCTTGTATGGACGAAGTAGAGAAAAAAGTAAAGACACAAACGAACACAACCATTATATAAGATTTACACAAAATGCAAACAAGATTGATGTCGTTCATTTAATTTTTTCTTTTGTTTACCACACATCAAACAAAGGCCCACATGTGTACATAAAAATTGTAAATATTAAAAAAAATATAAATTAAACATTAAATAAAAAATAAATAAACTAATTTAAAAAAATTACGAAATAAATTATATTTTGATAAATCTGAAAATTGAAGATGCAGGCAAAAATAAAATATAAACTACGCTTTGGTCCGACTGTACAAAACAATAAATGCCAGTCTTGAGTAGTTGTTTTCAAAAGATATTTTACAAAAAAAAAAAGATTACAAAACTTGGTACAAACTAATATTTGGAGTTGCATATTTTAGCAGACTTCATGTTTAAAATTTCGTTCCAAACCTGCGAAGATTGTGGATAGGCCAACTACTACTAAAAAAAAAAACTCGAGCACTTCCATAGAAATGTGTGAAAATATGCAGTTTTTAAACATTTGATGTCATTTTACACACATTTTTTAAGCAAATCTTCTTACATTCAATGGATTTTGAAAAAGATAAAATTTTTTATTTTTATAGAATGGCACCAAACTTTTAAAAATAGCATATTTTTATAATTTTGTATGGACATGGGCGAATTTTTTCGAGTAATTATTAGCCGACTGCGCAATTATGATAGAATCACTTTAAAATTTAAAATGAGATATCTATGAATATATTCAACTCATAAAATTGCTAAATTTCATAAAACAAAAAATATTTTTAATTTTTTTTTGTGATCTGATTGAGTTTTATTCGAGTAGTAGTAGACACAATGTTTATCCGATTAAGGTGGGATTTGTTAGGAATATTGTCTGAAATTTACATTTCAAAAAAGTATAAATTTTGTATAGCTTTGTACATGAGTTCAAACGAACAAAAGTGCACACTCGAGGTATTCGACGAGTAGTACGAACTAGCGAACTACTCGAGTATAGAGGTTCACGGCCTATTGGAGCTAAACTGAAAGTTATAATAAAAATTGTCACTTGAACTCGTTCATTTAAACTTTTCATAAAATCTATAAAACAGGTTTCATTAAGGTCAGTTCTTATGAAATACTTCATCGAATTAATGTAAAACTTCATAGATAAATCAGTCATTCCGACCAGCGCTGCCAATTTGTCTCCATTTTGACGATTTTTGAAGTGAAATATGATAAAATGACGATTGAAGATTTCACAAAATTTATTGTATAGAAAATGACGATTTATAAAAATTTGCAATTTTTATAGAATTTTTAAATTCTTAAATTTATTTCTCTAAAATTTTCTCACAAAATTTGTTTAAGTTTCTTTTTATTTAAAACAGCTAAGAAAAATGTGGTAAAATGATCTCAAATAGGATAAAAATTCTACATTTACCCATTTAATCATCAACTTAATATAAACTCCATTATTTTGAAAGTTTCATTTTAATTTTATTTAAAAAATAACGAAATTCGAATGGATTTTTTTTTATATATTATACAAAGACAAATCCAAAATCTTTATTTTTTAATAATTCAAATCATTTAGCTTCAAAATCACTGATAAAAGAGTGATTTTCTACATATCTGATTCTTGGTACATAGATATTTTGCTTTATTTCCCTCTTTATGAAACCAAATATCGGCAAAAAAAATTTTAAACTAAAGGAATTTTGCAGATTTTAAAATTCCATTCCCCGAAATGAGTATTGGGAGTTGTGTTTTTAAGACTCAGAGTCGTTTGTAAAGGAACTAATAAAAAAAGAACATTAAAATTGTGAAATAATTACAAATAAAGTTATTAAAACGGAGTTGTAAGTAAAATTTTTTATTTATTTTATTGAAATATAATTAGTTTTCGGAATGACGATTTTTTTGACGATTTTGAAGATTTTTTCAACAAAATTTGACGATTTTTGAACAAATTGGGTTGGCTGCACTGATTCCGACAATGAAGCGTTTCATATAAATACACTGATCGAATTTTTTTGCATAGTATTAATGAATTTGCTCATAATTAAAACGATTTTTTCATTTGAATGTTGCCAATGAACGGTTTCATTAAATTAATGAAACGTTCATTAAATTTATGAAAAAATTTTATTAAATAAAAAAGAAGTTTTTTTAATTGTTGAATTTGTCATGTGTGTGTGGCTGGACATCAATCGTCCTGTGAACTATCAGACTGTGCGCTGGTGTAGTCTCCACCCATCTAGCGGCAGAAGGCGCAAAGTTCTACAATCTGACAACCCATACCTCACACAAACTGAAATACATACACAAGCTGTAAGATGTGACTACAAGCCGGTTCACTTTAGTATAAAACTCTTCCCTTAAACTATCCTAATCTGACCAATATTCTTATGCAACAAAAATGTTTTGTTATTAAATATTAACGTTTCAGTTTGCAATTATAGCATACTTTCAGGACCAACCGAAAAGATTAGTGAATGAAGCTTCATTGAATTAATGAAACTCTTCATGAATGTTTTAAAAAAAATTCATTAGAATTAAGCCATTGGACCGCTTCATATAATTAATAAAAAAAAACTCATAGAATTTCAAAATGATTTATTGAATTAATAAAACAATTTATAAAATACAGTCAACAATGGTTGAGAATTCAACACAGACAACTTCGTGCAATAAATACAAAAAGTGACAAAAATCAAACCAACGCAAATTACACTATAGCAATCAATAGTTTAATTTAGTCTAATTTCAATTGTGATACATTAAAAAAACATCCAATCTGTGATATTTTATTTTATATACATATTTTTACATTTTATTTTTAATTATAATTTTGTGTTTAATGTTTTACCAATTTTATTAAAGAAATTTAAATGTAAACCTGACAAAAACGATTATATGTAAGTTGAAAAATTGTTTATGTAATGTTATGTTATTTTTGTTGTTATTAACTTATATTATTCTTATTGCCAGATTCAATACAATCAAATCGCTGAAGATCTTGGAATAATCCCAACGAAACGTTGGATTGAAAAATGAAATAATCTTTTATTTGCATTTGAAAACCATGACCTTGAAAGACTGATTAGGAAAACTTCTAATAAAAAATAATTCACTTAAGAATTAAATTTTAAAAATAAAGTTAAAAATGTATTAAAATTAATGGACGAAAAAAAGCTTTTGAAAAAAAAAACGTAAATGTTGTTGAACAATTTCATAACACCAAAGAAAACTTTCATTAAGGAGAAAAATTAAGAAATGTAATGAAATATAATGATTTTTTTTTATGAAATTATCAATTTTTTTGAAACAAATTATAAGAAATAATTCATAATAATAAAAAAAAATCATGTATTGTGTAAACAAGTTAATAATGTCCATTTGGACAACATATGGTATAACTATCACATATGGTTTGTGTCAATAATAACAAATATGGTATTTTGGAGGGTAAACATCTTTCATTAAAATTCGGTATTCGATAGACGCCAAAGTGTAAACACATTTTTTTCAATCGCTATAATAATGTCGAATGTTGTGCCGAAAAAGATGTTTTGTGGGGAAGTCTGATAATCTTCTTTCAGTTGAAGAAAACGGCTGCTGAAAGTTGTCGATTGTTGGTAGAAGCTTACGGTCAACATGCACCAACTCAAAAAACTTGTGAACAATGGTTTGCGAGATTCAAAAGTGGTGATGTCGACACAGAGGACAAGGAGAGTAATGGTCAGCCGAAAAAGTTTTAAGATGAGGAATTAGAAGAATTACTCCACGAAGATTGTTGTCAAACGTAAGAAGAACTTGCATTATCATTTGGTGTCACACAACAATACATTTCCCTACGTTTAAAAGCATTGGGATTCATTCAAAAGCAAGGAAATTGGGTCCCATATGAATTAAAGCCGGGAGACGTTGAAAGGCGATTTTGCATGAACGCCACAAAAAGAAGTCATTTTTGCATCGTATTTTTACTGGTGATGAAAACTGGATACATTACGATAACCAGAAGCGCAAAAAGTCATATGTAAAGCCCGGCCAACTAGCCAAATTAACGCCGAAGCCGAATGTCCATGGCGCCAAGATTATGCTATGTATTTGGTGGAATCAGAAGGGTGTTTTGTTGAAATCGGGTCAGACGATCACAAGGGTCCTGTACCGCACACAATTGATTCGTATGAAGAGAGCAATCAACGAAACACTTCCATCATGACAACACTCGGACACATATAGCAAGACCGGTCAAAAACAATTTGGAAAACAGTGGATGGGAAGTTTTGACTCACCCACCTTATAGAACAGACCTTGCCCTTTCTGACTACCATTTCTTTCGATCGATGCAGAAAGCCGTTACTGGAATACGCTTTACTTCAGAATAGGGTATCAGAAATTGGCTTAATTTAATCTTTACCTCAAATCCGGAGCAGTTCTATTGGCGCGGAATCCATAAGCTACCAGAAAGATGGAAAAAAGTAGTGACTAACAATGGGCAATACTTTGAATAATGTATCAATTCATTTCCAAGCAAACAAATCGACATTATTAACCCAATTAATAAAAATTATATGTAATTGTTTCATTAATATCATGAACGATAATTCTTTCAGTGTACTTGAGTAGGCACTGCTATTTTTTTTTTTTTTTTTTTTTTTTTTTTTTTTTTTGAATTTTGAATTTGAATTTGAATTTGAATTTATTTGACAATCCCATACAACAAGAAATATATCTTTTAATTTAAAGTATGGGATGTAAGAAATTGTAATTACATAATACTGTTACATTTGTAGTTTTAAATAATTAAATTAATAATAATTAATAAAAATAGAAAAATAGAAAAAAAAAAAAAAAATAAAAGATTAATGCTATAAACACATAGACCACAGCAGACTGCAGAGCTACACGACTGCAAATGCCGTTGACTGCAATCGTCGCCGTGTGGTCAGCTACTTATTATTTTGGAAACGACAGCAGCATAGTAAACAGCTGATCACGATTCAATTTAAAAATATCATCAGGGATGTTAAAGTTGGTACAATTGTACTTTTTATGGTACATTTTGACCTTCTAAAGTACCGTGGTACTACCGCGACTCATTTGGTACAATTTAAAAATTTTTAATTTTTCCCCTTTTTGAATTTTTATTATAGCAAACAAATTGTTATTGTGTCCTTTTTCATTGCATTTATTCGTTTTATGTAATGAGCTCTTAAAATATATGCGACTATATCCGCCAGATTTTACGATTTATCATCATTTTAAGGATTTTGAAGAATAAAGTTGGCAATTTTTTTTTTTAATATCGATTAAAAATTTACGATTTTTTACAAAATTTATCTGGCAGCTCTTACATATATTGACACTTGTTGCAGCCAACTTCACTTTTATTTTGAATTTATTAAAATTCTGAAGAAGTGAAAATTGATATATAGATATGGCATCACTTATAACATATGGGAAAACAGTGGACATTAGAGTGAGGTGAGTTTCTAAAAATAGAACTGTTGTGTTGTTGGAGTTGTACTTCTGAGATTATGTATGCAAGAACAAAAACACCGTGTATTGAATAAAACTAGTTTTAATCACAACAAAACTCGACCTAACTATAGCTCAGAGGGCTAAAGCGCTCTGTCTAACGTGTAGTGCGAGTGCATGTGGCATTAGAAATTTCAGTGATTGCACAGAAAAATTTCATATAGACGCAATCGAACAAATAAAAACATAACAAATATTACATTATTCAAAAATTCAAAAAAAAAACAGGGTCACTGACGAACGTTCAATACCAGAAACTGCGCAGTCTGATTCAGAAAAAAATTGAATATTTGCAATGTAGTTATGATTTTTAGAAAATACACTCATTCTTCTCTACCACGCCTTTCACAATTAAATTAAATAAAATTGCATATTAATTATAGTATTAACTGCAATTGTCTGAAAAAGACGTTAAAATTCAAACTCAAACGAAAATTAAATTATTGTTAAAGAAATGAAAGAAAATTCCAAACAATCTTATATATGTTTAATTTAGAACGAGCTCTCAACCTCCGTATATTTACAAAAATAAAGCAAATCAAACATATTAGCTAGGTTAATACTAGTATTTCGATCTGGTTAAAGATCTCATCAGAACCCAATGTTTTAGAAAAGTTATAGCCTTCATAATAGGCAGAACTTTAACAAAAAACCGATTAATCATTAATTTTGCTCCATTCTTGTCTTCTTAGTAAAAATATTACTTGAGCCAGAGTAAAAACTAAAATTTTTTTAACTGAAGTCGTTAAAAAATTAAAACGTTTGTAGTTTTTGGTCGGTAGTAGCTAATTTTCAAAATGAACTGAATGTCAATATGTTTCCAGACATTTATAGTCGTTGCTGGAATTTTATCCATTCCACACTGGTCTGCAAATGTGGAAATAGTTTTTTTCTTTTCAAAATATAATAAAACTAAGGAAAGAAACAGACTACATTAGCCAACATTATCAAGTCTCATACAGACTAAGAATTGGTTAAGAGCGACAAATTTATGCTGCTATGATGTAGAAATTCCAAATAGTTTATTAACTAAACAAATAATTCCATGATTTGGTCTCATATATTCATAAGACTTTTTTATGCCTTATTTTACTCATACATATAATGTATGTTATTGGAAGGTTTTGTTTTTTTTTTTCTGTACAAGAGAATTTTTATGTATTTTTTTTTTGTTGTTTTAATAAATTTAAAAAAAATGGTACCGTCAACGTCCAAAAAGTACAATTTTTTGGATGTTGGTACAAAATTGAAAACTCCATTTAACATCCCTGATACAAAAGCATTTTTGTTTCAGTAGTGCCAATTACATCTTTTTTTTTCTTTATTAAAATAGAACAACATGCTTGGTTGTAGACACGTATATAAAGTTCACTTAAAAATACAATTACTTATTTATAATACATTATTATAACGTGAAAATAAATTTATATAACCCCTCTTGAATATTAATGCAATTATACCATTTGATGTTACGACGTTTTTTGTGTTTAACAAAATAAAATATTTTTAAGCACTAATTTGTTACATATTTTGTTTTATTGTCAACACTATTTTTGTTTTGCAGCCAACAAAAATAGAAATTATCCTAAGTTGACTACAGCGGCAAAAGTAGTCGGGTAGCCGTGTAGTTGTGTTGGTGCCAAAATAATCGTTTTCATATAAACGTGTGTATTTTATTTTTGACAGGCTGTAGTCGTGTAGCTGCAGTCGTCTATGTGTTTATAGCATAAAACATTAAAACAATAAAACAATAATGACAATAAAATGAAAATAAAATAAAAATTAATAATATTTAGTTACTGACATGAAAAACCTTTAAGTTGAGAAATGTTTTGTTATTTCCCTTTTAAAACTTGTTGCGTTATTGTTGGTTTGAATTTTGTTTGGAAGAAAGTTCCAAAGATGGATGGCGTTAAAATAAATTGCCATTCCGTAATAAGGCTTCTGTACCGGAGGGAAAGTATCTTTTTACCCCTTCCTGATTGAAAAAATGCAAGGCGGTCATACAAATTTCGTGGCTCCTTAGTATATATTATTTTGTGAAGCAGGGTGAGTATTCTGACGTTCATTAGATTCTCAAGAGACATGCCGTACAACTGATTTGTATAGGAAGATACTCTATTATGATCGCGCTTTTCTCTTATAATATCCAGTTTTTCTTAAAATTTCCCTATAAACGAATAAAAATTTCTGTAATTTAACAATGGTCCAATTGTCTGTACATAAAAACCTTTTAAACCATTTTTAAGTTTAACGCAAAAAAAAAGATGAATATAACCAGCCATTACATTTAATAAAACCGACAAAATAAAGTCATAAACTAAGCTGACAACAATGGAGTTTTTTTCAACGGTGTTCAAAAGCAACAAAAATAAAAAACAACCACAATAAATGTACATTTATTATGCAGTACCAACAGAATAAGCAACACGACTATTTTTATCATGAGCATTATAATTTTTCTTTTTTTTTAACATAAATGTTTTACCTTTTGTATTTTAAAGAACTAAAATAAAAAATATTTATATTGAAACATTCATCATCTGTCCAAAAACTGCCAAGTATATCGATTTGTCTCCTAGAGATAGAGATATCTCTTATAATATCAGAAAAAATATATATATATACGTACACTTAGGGAACAATTTCATCATATTTATGAAATAGTTTGATTGGAAGAAAATCTATGAAACATTATATTGATGAAATTTTTATAAATATGATGATACTTTTCATAGATATTTATGAAACTTACTTCACAGATTCTTCATTATTTCATAGAAAAATGTCTGCAATATTTTTTTTATGATAAAGACCCATATCTCGAAAACCGAAAGAGATTTTACAAAATGGAAATTTTTTTAGGCTAACACAATTCGTTATCAAAACTGAGCCTGATCCGGGTGGAATTCCGAAAATCATTACCTTTAGAATATTTTTTATGAAATAGTTTCAAAAATATTTATGAAACAGTTTTACATTGGATGAAAAACAATGAAGCTTTCATCATATTTATGAGATTATTCATAAATATTTATGAAACAGTTTTACATTGGATGAAAAACAATGAAGCTTTCATCATATTTATGAGATTATTCATAAATAAGATGAAGCTTTTTTTTGAGAGTCAAACTAACAGGGAAAGTACACAGTGGTAAACCCGCATAATTTTAATGAATACTGGATATGTTGTAAAGCATAAATAATAATCAAACATGTATCGTTTAGGTGCGCCAGCACTTGTTTAGGGGCTTAAAAGGGGGCTCAAAAGTTACACAATTTTTGTATGGAAACAGGTTTAAAATTTACGAAATTTAAATGTATTTGTAAGAGAATGTTCCCAATTGTGAGCTGCTTCCTAAATTGAAACTTTTGTTTTTCTCCATGTTGTGACATGAATATGTCTAAACTGTCATCGAGTTTAATATCCCCTATCACTATTTTGCACTATTTGCAGAAGTTTTTTTTGTTTTTTGGTTTTAATGTGTCATTTTGAAAAACTGAACATAAAGTATAATTTTTCGTAAACATAAAAGTGAATAACAAACAATTTTTAAAGAATTTTCCAAGTCGGAAAAGAACTTTATTCACAATTTTAATAAAATTATTTAATTTTATAAACAAATATAATAAATTAAACAAAAATGAGAAAAACTTAATTTTCATAATGCTCCCTAAAGTGGACGTTTGATATATTTTTTGATTTTTCCCAGTTTTTGATTTTTAAAATGCCACTCTGGGAGTGGCATAAAAGGCAAAAGTCTCTAACTTAATGTGCTAGCCAAACCGCTGAAGCCAGTAGTTAGTAAGGTGTTTAGAATCGTCTTCGTTTGGATTGGATTTTGGAAACTCCTACAAAAGGAACATAAAAGGTGTAGCCCTTCAGTCAGTTTATACTGTTTGTCTCGAAAATTTTAGTTTTAAATAAATTTGAATAAATTAAATTTAATTTTAAACAGAAACAATAAAAATTAAGGTTCAAAAGTAGAAAAGTTTCCCTCTAAATTGCTGCCCCAACTGAAGTAACAAAATTAAAATTTAGACAAATATTAGCTGGTTCATTGATACGACAAATTATGAAATCTTCAATAAAAGCATAAATGGAGTTAAAAGGGAAAAGTCATGCCCTTAGCAAAGTCAAAAGTCATGCTCCAGCACAAACCACTGGAGTTAGGACCAAATTTGGAATGCAGTCATCTATAGATTTGGGAATTCTAGTTCATAGTTCATTTCGTTCATTTCCATTCCCTGAACTAGTTCGTCGTTTTACCTCATAAATTTGTTTTCAATTATTTATGTTGTTGTATTGGTCAATGGTTTGTTTAACAAATCTGCATAATATGAAAGAAAATCACACATACAACCGAATCGATTCGGTTGCTGCGACCTCGTAAATTCGGTTTTCTCAACCCCAAATTCGGTTACAACAACCGAATTGAGTTGAGACAACCGAATTTGTTATGTGAGTTAACATATGAACTAAAAGCACAAACTAGTTCAATAAATGCAAATGAACGAAATGAACTCTGAACTAGAATGCCCAACTCTAGTCATCCACTAAAACTGGGTTTTGAAAACTTTTAAGGGGAGAAACTAAAAGAGGAAGTTTCTCCCTTTAGGTCCCATTGCTTAAGGCAGCTGCTGACTAGCGTTTTTGATTTTTGATAAAATATTAGTATAATTCGGGTTTAAAAGAGAAAAGATTAAAAATGTGTAATGACCTATACAAAGCCTTTAAGATAGAAATCTGAAACTTGAAATGGAAACAACCACTACAAAAGGTTTCAAAAATCTACTTAAATATAATTTTTCTGTAGAATATTATTCAATTGTCTTCCAAATATATTCCGATATATAAAATTACTGACAACATAGTATCGGACTTTAAGCTCGTATATACACAAAACACGATTTGAAATGCATGAACTTTCTAGAACCAGTAATAACAATAGTCCTTAAATATTTGGTCCTGACAATATACGATGGTTCCGAATAGGACACAGAACTTTAAAAATAGCAACAACCACAACGTAAAACAATGGAAAGGTAGGCAATACAACAACAAGTAGTATATAGAAATATGAAATATAACACAGTGACTTTACTAACTATAAATAATACAACAATAGCACTTAACCTATATTAAATAATATGTGAGTGTATGTGTGTTGTCATGAAATATATGTACACATGAAAAGGACATAGAACACAGATATAAGATGGTCATAAGTTGAAACCTATAAATTGCTACACTCCCAATATTGTGGCGTTAAAATCAATACTTTAAAACTACTAAACATATAGTTTAAAAACCGCTCTACCAACTTTTCTTTTAAATGAGGTGCATTTTTAATTTGTTTTTACCATTAAAAACTTAACTAAAAGTTCGTAAAAATGTTAGAAATTTATAGTTGACCTGCTGTTTTAATATGTGATGAGGTTTTTTGGTTTGGCTCAAGGTCATAAGATTATTCGAGTTCAAGATCATTTGTTTTATGTTAAACAAAAAACCGTGCAATATTTATTTATTACTCAAAAAAGTTTTTGCCCGCTAACTTATAGCAGACTTTATCTACTGACAGGTCCATGTTTCATTCGCGTCATCGAAAATCATTTCGCGTCACCGAAAATCATCAGAGAACCAATGTAGAAGGGCTAGAATATTCTAAACAAATTTTGAAGGAAAAAGATCAACGCTTTACCCGTATTGTTATATTTACTGGATGAGAATTAAAAAACATAATGTATGATTAAAGATCGAAAAATAAACTTTTGGTTTTAATTTTTAAAATTTAAAAGTAAAACAATTATTATCTTTTCGATATTTCGAACAGCTTCGCTGTTCATCTTCAAAAAAATTTTTTTTTTTTTTTTTAATATCTTTTAATAAAGCGTTGAGTTGAAAGCGTCCTTGCTTGTTTATTATCTTATTACAACTGATTTTCTTTTATTTTTACTATCAAGAATAAAATAAAAAATGAAAAAAAAACTCCCAAATCCATAAGAATAAACAGTAATTATGAGCAGTTAAGCTTAAAAAATATTTCCTTTGTAGTTTTAATTTATACTGTTTACTTTTTAAATAAACTACAAGCAGTTACTGTTAAAATATTGTGAGTATACACTGAACCAAAAACAGCGTTGAAATCAACTAAATTCCATGTTAAATTGATGAATTTGTGATCACTATACAAACAACAAAACCTGTCCGCAATTTTAACAAATTGTTTAGTAAATGAATTTGTTGGCGTTTAACTATTTGTTGATTGTTAGTTTGACGAAATATCGTCAAATGTATTAACAGAAATTAGTTATTTTAACAAATTTATTTAATCAAATTAATCTATTCATATTTTGTCGATTTATTATTATTTTTAATTTTATATTTCTTTATCTTTTATATTTATAAATTTAATTTTTTAATAATATACGTCTTTAGATAATATATAAAAAAAAAATAAGAATTTGATAAAATAATAAAATTATAACGTAAAGAATGGCCCAGTTATAATCTGGACGCATTCATAACATTGTTACAGCGCCCCCAGTGCATGAAATTTTAAACCATTTATTTATTTTATTTATTTATTTTATTTGACATAATTTTCAAGTCTGTCATTCGAATAGTATTTCGTACAGACGCCATGGAACAAAAAAGACGTGAAGAAATTTTGCACACTTTCTTAGAAAATCCAACATTCAGTGGTTCGAAAATTTCTAAAATACTTAAGATTCTTAAATCTACAGTATGTAGTGTTTTCAATCGGTATAATGCTACATTAAGCATAAATAGGAAACCAAGACACTTGGAAAAAAGTAAGGTTAGGAATCTAACAAGCAGAAGCAATGTCCAGCGAATACGTGTACGTAATGGATTCAAGGCCTACCGAGCAATTAAATACCCAAACCGGACAGAAAAACAAGAATCTGTTGCCAAAACACGTGCTCCTCTGTTGTATACCAATATTTTAACGAAGTTTAAAGGTTGCATTATGATGGATGATTAAACCTACGTAAAATGCGATTTTTAAGCAGTTTCCTGGAAACAAATTTTATATTGCCAAGGAACGTGGAAATGTCAGCGCTAAATATAAGTATACCAAGTTGGATAAATATGGCAAAAAAATTCATGATATGGCAAGCGATTTGTAGTTGTGGGTTGAAGAGTGCTGCTTTTGTGACATCATCAAAAATGACGTCTGAATTATACACTCTAAAAAATGATTGTAAATTTACTACTATAAAACGAGTAAAGTTTCATGTATTATTACGCTAATTCGGTAAATTTATACATCAAAATGCGTAAAACTATTTTGCGCACACTTTTATATACAATAATACACACTTACAGTATTTTTACCAATTATGTGTTTACAATTAAACACATTATGCCTGAAAGTAGTATTATTTTGTTTAATAAAATTTTTACGCACATATTTTGTAAATATACTAACTTATAATAGTAATAAATATTTTGACATTTTTAAATTGAAAAAAAATTAAACAAATTGAAAAAAATCCAAAAAAAAATCTAAAAATTTAATTTATTGAGAATTTTAATGAAAAAAATGTATAACTGTAGTATTTGTGATAGTGTTTAGTTTATAGTTTATTTCCAAGTGTTTGCAGCCTAATGCTATAAACACATAGACGACTGCAGCTACACGACTACAGCCTGTCAAAAATAAAATACACACGTTTATATGAAAACGATTATTTTGGCACCAACACAACTACACGACTACCCGACTACTTTTGCCGCTGTAGTCAACTTAGGTTAATTTCTATTTTTGTTGGCTGCAAAACAAAAATAGTGTTGACAATAAAACAAAATATGTAACAAATTAGTGCTTAAAAATATTTTATTTTGTTAAACACAAAAAACGTCGCAACATCAAATGGTATAATTGCATTAATATTCAAGAGGGGTTATATAAATTTATTTTCACGTTATAATAATGTATTATAAATAAGTAATTGTATTTTTAAGTGAACTTTATATACGTGTCTACAACCAAGCATGTTGTTCTATTTTAATAAAGAAAAAAAAGATGTAATTGGCACTACTGAAACAAAAATGCATTTGTATCAGGGATGTTAAATGGAGTTTTCAATTTTGTACCAACATCCAAAAAAAATTGTACTTTTTGGACGTTGACGGTACCATTTTTTTTAAATTTATTAAAACAACAAAAAAAAATACATAAAAATTCTCTTGTACAGAAAAAAAAACAAAACCTTCCAATAACATACATTATATGTATGAATAAAATAAGGCATAAAAAAGTCTTATGAATATATGAGACCAAATCATGGAATTATTTGTTTAGTTAATAAACTATTTGGAATTTCAACATCATAGCAGCATAAATTTGTCGCTCTTAACCAATCCTTAGTCTGTATGAGACTTGATAATGTTGGCTAATGTAGTCTGTTTCTTTCCTTAGTTTTTATTATATTTTGAAAAGAAAAAAACTCTTTCCACATTTGCAGACCAGTGTGGAATGGATAAAATTCCAGCAACGACTAGAAATGTCTGGAAACATATTGACATTCAGTTCATTTTGAAAATTAGCTACTACCGACCAAAAACTACAAACGTTTTAATTTTTTAACGACTTCAGTTAAAAAATTTTAGTTTTTACTCTGGCTCAAGTAATATTTTTACTAAGAAGACAAGAATGGAGCAAAATTAATGATTAATCGGTTTTTTGTTAAAGTTCTGCCTATTATGGAGGCTATAACTTTTCTAAAACATTGGGTTCTGATGAGATCTTTAACCAGATCGAAATACTAGTATTAACCTAGCTAATATGTTTGATTTGCTTTATTTTTGTAAATATACGGAGGTTGAGAGCTCGTTCTAAATTAAACATATATAAGATTGTTTGGAATTTTCTTTCATTTCTTTAACAATAATTTAATTTTCGTTTGAGTTTGAATTTTAACGTCTTTTTCAGACAATTGCAGTTAATACTATAATTAATATGCAATTTTATTTAATTTAATTGTGAAAGACGTGGTATAGAAGAATGAGTGTATTTTCTAAAAATCATAACTACATTGCAAATATTCAATTTTTTCTGAATCAGACTGCGCAGTTTCTGGTATTGAACGTTCGTCAGTGACCCTGTTTTTTTGAATTTTTGAATAATGTAATATTTGTTATGTTTTTATTTGTTCGATTGCGTCTATATGAAATTTTTCTGTGCAATCACTGACCGTGGTATAGATAAACTGATTTCTAATGCCACATGCACTCGAACTACACGTTAGACAGAGCGCTTTAGCCCTCTGAGCTATAGTTAGGTCGAGTTTTGTTGTGATTAAAACTAGTTTTATTCAATACACGGTGTTTTTGTTCTTGCATACATAATCTCAGAAGTACAACTCCAACAACACAACAGTTCTATTTTTAGAAACTCACCTCACTCTAATGTCCATTGTTTTCCCATATGTTATAAGTGATGCCATATCTATATATCAATTTTCACTTCTTCAGAATTTTAATAAATTCAAAATAAAAGTGAAGTTGGCTTCAACAAGTGTCAATATATGTAAGAGCTGCCAGATAAATTTTGTAAAAAATCGTAAATTTTTAATCGATATTAAAAAAAAAAAAAATTGCCAACTTTATTCTTCAAAATCCTTAAAATGATGATAAATCGTAAAATCTGGCGGATATAGTCGCATATATTTTAAGAGCTCATTACATAAAACGAATAAATGCAATGAAAAAGGACACAATAACAATTTGTTTGCTATACTAAAAATTCAAAAAGGGGAAAAATTAAAAATTTTTAAATTGTACCAAATGAGTCGCGGTAGTACCACGGTACTTTAGAAGGTCAAAATGTACCAAAAAAAGTACAATTGTACCAACTTTAACATCCCTGATTTGTATAAAAATATATTTTTAAATTGAATCATGATCAGCTGTTTACTATGCTGCTGTCGTTTCCAAAATAATAAGTAGCTGACCACACGGCGACGATTGCAGTCAACGGCATTTGCAGTCGTGTAGCTCTGCAGTCTGCTGTGGTCTATGTGTTTATAGCATAATTGTGGAAAAATATTTTCAAAATATAATATATGTACAGAGATTTAAAGAAAAAAATTCTTCCTTCGATTTATTCAGTCGGTTTTTAACTCAATCGATTTAAAAATATCTCCAATATTGAAAAAAATTGCCAAAATTGAAAAAATCGCCAAAAATCGCTAAAATTGAGAAAATCTTTAAGATAAAAAAAATCACCAAAAATGAAAAAAAACGTTAAAATTAATAAAAAGAAAATCGCTGAACTTAAAAAAAAAATCTCCAAATTTGAAAAAAAACGCTAAAATTTTAAGATAAACGCCAAAAATGAAAAAAAATCGCGAAAATTTAAAAAAATCGCAAAAAATTAGAAAAATCCCTAAAGCTAAAAGAAAATCGGCAAAAATTAAAAAAATCGCCAAAAATTAGAAAAATAGCTAAAAATTAAAAAACTTCGAAATTAAAAATAAAAAATTTGCAAAAAAAATCGCCAAAAATGAAACAATTTTTCAAATTGGAAAGAAAGCTTAAATTGAAAAACGAAAAATATTGACGAGAAACTTAAAATAGCTGTAAATGTATCTTTATTAGTTTTCGAAACACAGGCGATGTTCCAAATAAATTCGCTTTTTCGTTTGCGATGTTTTGTTTTTGAGAAAAACGCGATCTAGGAACCTAGCCAATCAGACCGGTATTGGGGTTGAGTTTTGAACACCTGTGCAAACATTTTTCCAGTTGCTTTTTTATTTTTTGAGTTATGGACGTTTTTTATTTAGTCAATTTTTAAAAGGTACATATAACGAAAACTAATGCAGCTGGGGGAAAAATTGCTACACCATTGCTCAAAACTCAACCCCATTACCACTACAACGATCCTAAATTTCGATTTGATTGGCTGGATTCTTAAATCGCGTTTTTCTCGAAAAGTAAGCATCGCAGATAAAAAAAGTATTTATTTGAAACATCGCCTATGTTTCAAAAACTAACAGAGATAAATAAAAGACACGGACAACTTTTTTCAATTTGATCAACTTTTTGTCAGTTATGGTGGTTTTTTTTTAAATTTTCGCGATTTTTTACTTATGCCGATTTTGAATTTTGAAGTTTTTTCATTTTGGCAATGTTTTTACTTTTAGAAATTTTTGGCGATATTTTTATTTTTGGCGATTTTTTTTTTAATTTTGGCGATTTTTTAATTTTGGCAAATTTTAGTAATTTATTTTTAATTTTGGCGATTTTTTTTTTTTAATTTTGTCTATTTTTTTAATTTAAGTAATTTTTACATTTTTGGCGTTTTTTTTTTTCAATTTTGGAGATTGTTTTAAATTTTTGGGATTTTTTTCATTTTAACGATAATTTTCGATTTTAGCGATTTTTTTCAATTCTGGCTGTATTTTTCAGTTTCGCCGGTTTCGGCAAATTGTAACTCGATTAAGTTAAAAATAGATTGAACTCCCAATTATTGAATTCGCAACGATTGAAGAAAAAAATCATTCGATTTAAAAAAATCCGATTTAATTTTTTTTTTAATAGAATTCAATCTTTGAAGCTCTGTATATGTACAACAACTTATATACAAATATTTATTATTAAATTTATTATTATACAACACAGTAATAAAACTCTTTCTAAAAATTAATTTTTTGATTTATTTGAAAATTTTTTTGGGCTGTTATTCTTTTTTACCGGAAGGTAAAGATACGCATTTTTAGGGGGTTTTTACGTTTATAAATATGTATTTTTACGCATTTTATACGTATAATTGCACGTAAATCATGTTTTTTTACACGAAAATTTGGTAAAATTACTCATTTATTTATAAATTTTATCAAAATTTTACGCACTTCCATTGTAAATTTACCAACTTTGTGTTCACAAACTTACTCTCCATGTGCCTATTTTTTTCATTTACACACATAGAGTAAATTTACCCAACTTATAGTAGGAGTATAGTTTCCTACTATAAGTTGGGTAAATTTCAACAGAAATTAATAAGAGTGTACATAAAGGAATGTCGCCAAAAAAGAGTATTACCACTGATTAAAAAGCACAACAATTCCGTCAAATTTTGGCCTGATCTAGCAACATGTCATTATTCGAAATTAACCAAAAAGTGGTACAAAGACAAAGGGGTAGATGTAATACCCAAACACATGAATCCTCCTAACTGCCCACAATTTCGACCAATCGAAAGATATTGGGCAAATGTAAAAAATAAATTGAAGAAGAGTAATAAAGAAGCAAAAAATTAAGTTATAATGTCACAAAAATTGAACCACAGACAGTGCTAAAAAAGTAAAGCCAAAGGATGTGCAAAAATTAATGGGGAGCATCAACAAACATATCCGTTCTTTTATTCGTAACAAAGAAAATTAATTTATTTGTATGATTTTCCTTAAAGCTGAATAAATTTCCTTTAATTTGGTGTATAATTTATAAAAATGTGTCTGTTATTTACAAAGTTATAACTACTTTTGTGCGTCCAGATTATAACTGGGCCTTTCTTTAGTACGTACCAAAACCGCGATTTTTAAAAACACATTAAACATTACATTTACCAAAAACATTAATTTATTTTAGTACAGTCTTATATTAACGTCATATAGACAGTCGCAATTCATTTTTTTATTAATATGCATTTGACAAATTTAATTTAGAAATGTTGAGGTTAAGAAGAAGAATAAACGTTTTTCTCTAAAACTCATAAACCCTATTAATTTTTAAATCAGACTAGACTAGTTTCTGCCTTTTTATGGGCAGGCTCATCAGTGATTTTCCATTTAAATTGTATTATTATTTGTGTCTTATAATTCTCAGATTGTCTCTATATGATACATTTTTCGAAAACATGCGGCTGTAAGAATCAAACCTGCGCTCATCTTACATTACAAACGTAACAATACCAACTCATGACCGTTTAGCGAGCACACCTAAGGAATTCCTCGAATCATGCAGCTAAGTTGCAGTTTTCTTTCCTATTAGCTTTTCTGTTATTGTATATTATACTCAGAAGTGACAATACTAACAACACAAATATTCTATCTTTAGATTTTTGTTTATTTTTCTAATCTCCTCCGTCTCTATTTCACAATGTTACCAGATTGACGTATGGTTTTTACGTTCAGGGTTGACAACTTTTGCGTTTTAAGTTGAGACATCGCCACAGGGCAAATTTTATAATGTATTTTAGTACATTGTTATATTAACGTCATATAGACAGTCGCAATTAATTTATAATTAATATGCATTTGACAAATTTAATTTAGAAATGTTGAGGTTAAGAAGAAGAATAAACGTTTTTCTCTAAATATTATAAACACTATTATTTTATTTTTAAATTAATAACTAATTATATTTTTTATATTTATATAAATAGGTTTCTGCACTATTACGAATGATCAATGTAATACATATAAAAAAAAAATAAAGTAATGACTGCAACAAAAGTTTACAATTTACAAAATAATATGAAATTACAGAAATTTATTTAAAAATAATTAATAAACACACACACTCAACTAACCACTATAATTCATTGAGATTAATTAATAATTCGCAAAGTTTTTGTAAAAACCCACAAATTTAACATAATTTTATGAACTTTTCCAACTTTTACAAGTTTTCTACATATGTTTTACAAAAATTCACATCAATTTGAGTAACATAATTGCTGTTTTAACAATAAAATTTATCAAAAGTTAACAAAAATGTTATGTTGATTTCACTTACGACTTTTGGCTCAGTCTAGCTTTCTCAACGATAAATGGGACAAATTATTTTTGTCTGTTGAAAAGGTAGTTTTAAGAGCCTATTTTAATTCGTTAAGAAATAACAAAAGTTGTCAACTTATGACCTTTGATATGCTTGTATACACAATCATAAATGTCTATGATAGAATATGTCATAATTTAACAAGAGCAATAAGAATATGAATTCAAACGAAACGAAGACTATTAAAATTTATTCTATGGTTTCAATAATTTCTGGGTCAATATAAAAATTGAAATAACAAACAAACAAATTAAAAAAAAAATCAGCAAAAAATAAATTGAAAACATTGTAAATTTGGGTTTAAGATTGAAAACAAACGTCAATCTTACTTATTTGCTCCAAATAACAAGGCAAGGAATTTCATGCAAATGCATGTTTTATACCGATTTTTCGCCAGCAAAACTTTAAAATCTAGGAATGGATATTTGGAAATCCAAGAAAAAACAATTTTTTTGTTACCGGTGTAATCTAAAATTGAGGGTGAATGCAATAACCCCCACCGCCGAAATGAAATAAGCCCCTCCAAATTTATAAAAAATTTAAAGTGGGGCTTATCTCATTTTGGTGGGCAAAGTTTCATTTTAATACGTGGGTATTATTTCATTTTATTACCCACCACATTTGGTGGGGGTTAATTCATTTTCATTGGTGGGGATTAATTCATTTTGGTGGGGTTTAATTCATTTTAATTCTAATATCAATTCTTGGTTTTTGAATTAATTCCAACTTTTACAGTACTAGTTTTATTTTGTAAAGGTGATATTAGAAAGTACGAAAAAGAATACGTTATTTCAATTAAAAAAACACATTTCTTCTTATTAAAAATCCATTCGTGCCCATAACACCAGGTTCATTAGTTGGCAAAAAACTAATAATATGCCCTTTTACAGAATGTTGACATAAAGGTGTATCCATATTTTAGAAGGACACGGTGGGGTCCAATAACACCAACTGAAATAAAACAAAAATGGAAATGAAGTCAAATTCACAGGTTGACTTTATTTCCAACAAAATGGAAATAAAACCAAGTTGGCAATATTTCCTTTTAAAGAATATCGTGTTATCCAATTTAAATCGATATTCCATTTATTTAATCTCAACGTGAAAAAAAAAATTTAAAAAAAATGTTTATTGTTTTGTGTCGCGGGCAGGAAAACTTTATTGAGCGAAGCCACCTGCCGCGTCCTACCGGAGGAAAAAAACCCCTAAGAACGGCCGCAGGCCGCCACACAGAAAAACTTACGCTTGCAAAGCCATATTTCATTAAATAAAATCAAATAAAAATATAAATAATGTAAAGTGGGGCTTATCTCATTTTCGGTGGGTATTATTTCATTTTAATGCCCACCAAATTTGGTGGGGGCTAATTCATTTTCATTGGTGGGGAATAATTCATTTTGGTGGGGCTTATTTCATTTTTGGGTGGGCACAAATTCGGTGGGGCTTATTTAATTTTTGGGTGGGCACAAATTCAGTGGGGCTTATTTCATTTCGACGGTGGGGGTTATTTCAGTGGGGGTTATTTCATGCACCCTAAAATTGATATTCACTAAATATTTATCCGAATCGACTAATTTAGAGAAAAATCATATCGATATGTACCCAGGCAGAAAAATACAATCGGCACAGTGTGGGCTAAGCGTCGGCGACGCACAGTAGGTAATTTCCATTTTGCACCGAACCGAATTTTTATACTTTCACGTACTATTACTATTATTAAATTTTAATAGGGGAATGTTCCCTATTATGGTCTGTTCCATAAAGGGGACCCTTTGAGTTTTTTTTTGTGCAGGACTATGTTTTTTTTTTTTTTTTTTTTATTAATTAATAATCGTATAATTACAAATTATATACTAAGTATTACCCTAACCGAGCACTAGCTACTATGGCCTTCGGCGCGTTGTAGCGAAAACAGACCAGTGCCTCTGGTGGGAATCGAACACATGACCCCCGCACTGATAAGCCAGCACGCTACCAACTAGCCTACCGGGGCGCACTGCATGAATATGTAAAAACTGTCAACCTTCATCGAGTTTCTTTTCCGCTTGGTTTTATTGTGTAGTTTTAAATAAACGCAATATAAATTGTAATTTTTCGTAAGCATAAACAATGAAAAACAAGCAAGGATTTTTAATATCTAGAGGATATGCAAACCAGAGTTTTGTTGCAGTTAAGATGGTGCGAAGACAGAGTCATGACAAGTTGCTAACTTCAATATAGCTGAGATTATACAAAATACTATTTAACTTTTATTAGTTTAGGATATCAAATTTTATCGATTCATGAAATGCGCATTTGCAGAGCTAACAAAAAATAAAAATTCCATGCAAAATTGAGAAAACATCAACTGATTTGAAATTCTGATTTTTAATTGATGTTATGATTGTATAAATTATAAATTACAAATTACATTTTCTTAAAATGAAAATTCGTAATTTTTATTGATGATTTCTAAATTTCAAAAGGAAATTCTACATTTCTATCGGAAGGAAAATTAACAACAGATGTTCACACGGTTTAAAAATTTTTTTTTATGAAATGATGAAGATTTATTAAGCATTTGACATAACTGTTTATGAAACACTTCATCATATCTTCGAAAGCTTCCTAAATATTATGAATAATTGATGGCAAACGGTTTATGAAACAGTTTCACAAATATGATGAAACTTTTTTCACTGAGTGTATATATTTTATGTTTATGATTAAGTTTAATTGTTCTGATGATGAATTTTAATTACTTACAATTCAAATTATTGAATAATGATTAAATTTTGTTGCTTGCAATTGAATTCCTACCAACTTATTTTTTCTATATATTTTATGGTTTTAAGCTTTGAATTCAGCAAAAAGTGTTCTTTCAAGTGCATATTTTTCTTGTTTGCAGTGCATATTTTTAAGTTTTAGCAGCATTTTATAAACGCCTATTTTTAGTTTTTAGGTGAATGAAATTCCTTGCCCAATAGATCACTTAATACATTATATTCTTCAATTGAGTAATTTTAATATGAAGCATTAATATATTAATCGATTCAAGTAATTTCGTAGTTAATCCTTCTGTTTAGCTTTTTTTTCATTTACAACATTGGTAGCGATTCCTATTCTCACTTTCACCATTCACCTCAATTTTCGAATCTCATTATTTCCCGAGTGTTAATTATTAGTTCCATTTTGATTTCAGGTTTTTAAATATTTGTTTATTGTAAAGACGATTGGACAATAAAAAATTTATAAATTTGTATTATTTGAGAGAAAATAAGGTTCGAAAACTGAGGTGAATGGTGAAAGTGAGAATAGGAATCGCTACCATTATTAAATTTGTAATCTATTCTTTTCTCATAAAAATCCGTTATATTATTTTTCAAAATATTGCATTAATTTAAAATGCATTTTTTCATTAGTTTTGAACCCAAAACACATTTAAAACATCATTCATTTCTTTTGGGACACATTTTAGGGTTATAAACTCTTAAACAGGAAAAGCATTACAACTACATACATAAGTACGAAAGTATGCAGTTTATTTGTGTACGAGTGTTTGCATACATACCCGAGTAAAAAAATTATATTATAATATCTGATTATATCATGCTAAGGCATATATATTGGCCGTTATAAAATTCGATATTAAGCATATATGCTATACATAATTAGATCTGATAGGACTAAAGAAAGAAAAAAATAAAATAAAAAAAATAAATAACAATAACTTTTTTTAAAAATATGCCGCCAAAAAGTCGTGGATCATTTTTTTTTTTTTCTTTCTTTAGTCCTATTTTCATCCATACATGATGTAGAAACTAAATCCGCTATCATATTAGAGGTACCACAAAATTGCATTTATATATATTCCAGAGCACCGTGTAAAATCCATCTAATTTGCAAAAATCTAAATTATTTACATACAAAGATGATGTAATTGGCAAAAGATTTGCTACCCATATTGCACTATTTAAAACGAAGAGTTACCACAACATTGCATTTTTGTCAAAACGCGAACTAGAACGAATTTCAAAAAAAGTTGAGACCCGCATTTAATTAAATGGACTAAAGATTAAAATATGTTAATTTGGCATTCTTATTACACACAACCTCGAACAAAAGATTCAAAAAGCGTTTTTTTTTTTTTACAGAATATCCTTAAAAAAAGGACATGAATGATCGTCCTTGGACAAATTGAATATACAGTTGGACGCGCCTTAAAAAAAACATTTCTTATGATACCCATATTGTATATGTTGGTAAGGAAACAGATTCTCAAATTAACAAAACATGCTAAAATAGACCCATTTTCAAAATGTTCCACCTCACGAGAGGTCAAAGCTGGAGAAGAAATATTTTAAATGTCATCTTAAAAAAGTCCAAGGTTCATTTTTAGGAGCGTATATTGAGAACTTTTTTTGGTGAATCGCTCTAATGTACAATCGAAATCGAGTTTAAACTAGATTTCAATCATATGGGAGTAAATAAAATGATGCACGAGATAGATTTTGTAATCTAACTAATTTCAATCTTAGGGAATGAGAATTTTTCGATTTGTTTTTAGTGCTTTAGACAATTTAGCTTTTAATTTCACAATTCCTCATCTAAGCCAAATCGGTTGGTGTCCCGATCCTACATGTTAACCTATTATATTTGTACACTGAGAGAATTCTCTTCATGATATCAATGAATTTTTGAATTAGATCTATGAAATATCAGTGTAACTCGCCCATTGAATGTTTTAATTAAATTAATGTAGTTTTTCATAACATTTTATGAAAAAATTCATTTTCTTTATTAAAATTTTCAAAGGACTAATGAAAAACTGTCATTAAAAACAGTTTCATTAAAACTATGAAGCTTTTTCAAACATTTAAAGTTAAAGATATTTTTCATTTACATTGTGACTAAAACGTCATCGGTTTAGTGTAAAAAATTTATTAAAATTCGTCCCAGAAATTTAGTAAATTAATACTATCGATATCTTTTAACTTAAAATAACTTAGATTTGAAACCGTCAATTGCAAGGCGTTATGCATTTTTTCGCATCCTGTTGCAATCTTTTTAATTTACGACCAATTTTATTTAGAAACGAACATAAAAATTCTCTTTAGCTTTTTAAAGACCTTTTCACTGTAGTTTTAAATGCGGACATCTAAAATTTCCGTAGATTTTAAAATTTGACAGTGAGAATTTAAATGGACGAAAAATAATAAACATTTTCGCATTTATAGTAATTAAATGTGCTAAAGTCCCAAAACTTATTTAACAAATTGTGAAAAGCAATCTGATGTAGGCGTGTCCCTATCCGGATTTCATTCCTGCCCAAGGAAATCTTCAGGGAACTTTTTTATTAGAATTTCTAGAGATATTTGTTATGTTAAATCACAAACTCAATGAGAATTTCTTGTCCTCGTCTAGGAGCGAGATTCAAAATTTAAAATATCAAAGAAAAAACAAAAACAACAACAAAAAATTGTCACAATTGGCTTTGTCATCTTCAAAATACTAATAATACACTAACTAATGAAACTTTTCTTCACATAGTGAACGAAAATATTTCTTGAAGTTAATGAAAAGCGACATACTTTTTATGAAACGATTTTTTTAATGAAACTTTGTCAAAAAGTGAATGAATTAAATTAAATGATAGATTTCATAAAGTTTTATGAAAACTTGAAATGTGGAAATGTTCAATTTACGAGTTCCAGTGCAACTTCATTGCATTAATGCAAAACTTCATTAACTTCATGGAGATAATTCGCTCTGTATACAAAGATTGTCAGATATAAGCATAACAAAGCGATTTATAAATACCGCAAAACACGGTTACACAGAAAAAAATATTTCCCTACTTTTTTCAATTAAGCCGATTTGTTCAAAATTTTAAAAGCTGTCAATTAAAAATTAATATAATCAATTTAATATCGCTCAAAATATATTGTTGTTGTTTAATATAATTTAGAATAATATTTAGAATAATAATATATAAATAGATATCAATGAATTTTTGCATTAATCTATAAAATGTCACTGGAACTCGTCCATTGAAATTTTGCATTAAATTAATGCAGTTTTTCATAAAATTCTATGAAAAAATTCATAAACTAGTGAAAAAGCTACATTAAAACTATGCATCTTTTTCATGAAGTTTAAGAAATTTTTCATTCACATTGTGAAGAAAACTTCATTAGTTTAGTGAAAAAATTTCATTATAACTCGTTCAAAAAATTCGCTCTGTGTATCAGAATCTCAATATTAATATTATTGCATCGCACAATTTTGAGATCAATTTTGATCTAATTCAATCCAGTTATATATTTCAGGGATCTAATTGGATATCACTAGATCTATATCAAATAAGACATGATGTTATATTTGAGATATAACTTTTGTTGATCGGGCACATAAATCCCATCATACATGAATGTGTGACATGTAGAAAATGAAGTTTATTTTTTTTTTGCTTTTCCTCATTTTCATTCGTTTTAATGTATGTATGAAAATGTTTTCATAGGAAATACAAAAACTTCATTTTATGGTATTTGCATTTTTCTAGTCAAGCATTTTAGTAGTAGTTTGTTGTTGCTTTCACTATGTAATCGTATGTGTGTTCATTAGGGACGCACTTAATTTATTTCAAATCTTGGATTTTGTTTCATTAATACAAAACTTATCCCAATGAGCTTTTCTTGTAATTAATTTGTCTACAAAATACATTAATTGTATGAACATTTATTATAGTATTCATTTTGTAGCAATTGGAAATTTTGAATAAAAATTATATTTATACAAAAGTGCAACATTATTGTATACAAATGTTATGTGAAGTAAATGTGTATTATGTTTTGGGAATTTGTCTGGTTGCTTGCTCTTTTTATTTTTCTTTATACAATTTTCATTTCTTATTGTATCTCTAGGGAAAGTGAAAAGACAGTTTTAAATTTTTTAAAGATTATCATTTTATTTGAATACCCTCCACATACTTTGATGAGGGTATATATCAGTTTGTCAATCCATTTGTAACGCATTGAAATATAGGTCCAAGACCCCATAAAGTATTTGATCGTTATTCGATTTCTCTCAGTTGAAATGGCAATCACGGCGCGAAAACGCAATACGGACTGTTCTTCCTGAAAATGAGCCAAATGTCCAGCGGTTCAAAAGTTATGAGTGAAAATATGAAGATACCACCGACAAATACATATTAGTGTATAATTTAGTGTATATTAGTACAAATTCATTCACTTAGAATGCTATGTAGGGAAACCCCACTGCAAATGAAATTTCACTTAAAGAAGGTACGACTTAGATTTTAGTAAATTCAACTAATATTGTCATTTGTTTTTTACTGTTCAAAAATGAACAGCAATTGTAGTAAAAATAAACTACATATGTAGTGAAAAATAAACATTTATTTGTTTTTTTTTAAAAAAAAAAAAAATAATACTGTATAAAATGAATGTAAAATCATAATACAGTAATTTGATGTGGTTTGTTTTTTTAAATGAACTACATATATATGTAGTCAAAAATTAAACTACTACAAATGAGTGTTTTTTTTATTTAAAAATAAAGATTATTGTATTACAACTCCAACAGCTACAAATATTTAAAGAAAAAGTTCTCTGAGCGCCTGTGTATAAAATATAACGTCATATTTTTTTTTTTCTACCAGACGCTATGAGGTGAATAATATTTAAAATTCACCTCAAAGTTTTATTTCACCTCAAATTTTTTTTTCACCTCAAAAACGTTTTTCACCACACAATTTATTTTTTACATCCGATAAAGTTTTCCACCTTAAAATTTTATTTTCACCTCTAACATATTTTTTTTTAAATATTTGTTTGCTGTTTCATTTGTAAGTGGTAATTGCGGAGAGTATAAAGAAATAATTTGGTAAACCAAATTTAATGCACGTAGGGGGAGGTTTTGCCACTGGGTAAAAAAAAAGTTATTAAAATGTTCCTTTCCATAATTTGTGCAGTTACTGATCATATTTCATGTCACCAAATTTTACACTTGTCATTCACACGGAGGAATGTTTTTTTCTTTGGGTTAACAAATAATAATGTATTGTTAGTATATTTGGAATAACTTTTTTATTACGTGGATTACAACAAAATACCTTTTAAGAAGTCAAAACGTTGACATTAATTTAGAATATTAACACGAATTTTATAAAATTTATTTTTAAAAAGTGTAAACAAATATAAAATTGTGTGAGCGGCTGCTCATGGGGCACATACGCCTGACCACCATGTGGGGTAGTTTCGTCAGCAAAAATTTGACATATAAGTAACATTTAATTCGTTACATGGTTATGTGTTGCACGGGTCAGACGTAGTTTTCGTTCAACGAATTCGAAAAAAAATAAACTTTTTTTAAATTTCTTTCGCTGGAATTAGAGTTATTGATTTTCATTTGTATGATTAATGAATATTAAATTTAAGTTTTCCATAACAACATCAACTTGGCAATGAATTTACCCCATAGTTGAGGCAGTTCAGCCGATTTGAGTTACTTTGGAAATCTTAAAAAAAAAACCATATATAAGGAATAAAAAGAGTTTATGTTTTAAACACTACAACATCAGCAGACCAAAAACCCCAAAGGGGTTTGAAAATTTACCACTGATTTGATTTGTATAGCCTTATGGAATTATTTTTTCATTATGGAGAAGAATACACAAACCAGGTAAACCTCCCAATGAAACCACGTCATACCGGCCAATTTCACTGCTACCACTGTTGTCAAAACTTTTTTAAAAAATAATTCTTAAAAGAATCCAACATGTAATGACCGAATCCAACATCATTCCAAACCATCAATTTGGTTTCCGGTCTGAACACTCTACTATAGAGCAAGTTCATAGAATTTGCGATACTATTGCAGATGCATTGGAGCAAAAGAAAATATTTACTGCAGTATTCTTGGATGTCTCACAGGCGTTTGATAAAGTCTGGCATCAAGGTCTACTCTACAAAATTAAACAATTCTTTTCAATTCAATTCACACAACTAATGGAATCAAACAAGTACTACATCCCATCTGGTATCCAGATGTGGGGCTGTGGCCAGAAATCCAACATAAACATTATACAACGTTTCCAAAATAAAGTTTTACGAAAAATGGTGAACGCTCCGTGGTACGTAAGGAACACTGACCTTCACAGTGATCTAGGAGTTGATAGTGTCATAACCACTATTAAAAAGTATGCAGTCAATCAGCATACAAAACTACAACGCCACGCCAATGAGCAAGCTTCTCGTCTTTTCTTTAATACATGTAACGAACAAAGGTTGGTTCGTACAAAACCCATTGATCTGCTTGGGAAAAATTTGCCTTAGATCATCCTTATTATGTCACATATCTTAACAATAGAATAATACTACTAGATAGTTCATCATTTGTTTCAAAAAAAAAATTATGGAGAAAAATTAAAAGTTAAACAGATTATTTAATATAGACAAAAATATGTTTTTTTAAAAGTTTTCATATTCCAAAATATACAAGGTGGCGCAAAAGTAATCCTCCTATCAGAAAATGCTATAAATTTTGCGATTGGCCCCTAATGTCAGTTCTGTTTTGACATTTGTGTAGTAAACACATGCGCAATACACGTTAATAAACAATGTTACGCTACACTGCTCCAGAACGCGGAATATTGGTGACTATTTATTTGACCAATAATCGGTCGGTGACTTTGGCACAACGTGAATTTCGTCGCAGATTTCCTGGCCGTCCAACGCCAACTGGTGAAACACTGCGACGTTTAGCCGCTCGCCTTGAAGAGACTGGCACAACACGAGATGCTGCCAGGCGTGGCAGACCCGGAGTAGCCGTTCTGCAGAGAATATTGCTGCTGTAGCCGAGGATGTCATGGAAGCGCCGTCGACATCGACCAGACGACGTGCCACGCAAATGGGTATCAGTCGACGGTCTTTACAGCGAATTTTGGTACAAGATTTGAAGATGTTTCCGTACAAAGTCCAGACGGTGCATCAGCTGTTAGCTGCTGACCGCCAATCGCGTGTAACATACGCTCAAGCCATCCTTAATCACCACCAAGAGGAAGATGATTTTTCATCAAAAATAATCATGAGTAATGAGGCCCATTTCCATCTTAGCGGGTACGTAAATAAGCAAAATTTACACTTCTAGGGCACTGAAAATCCGCGTGTAAAACACGAAGAGCCATTACACCCGCTCAAAGTCACTGTATGGTGTGCTGTTTTCGCTGGAGGAGGCATCGGACCTTTTTTCTTCGAATGGTGACTGTGAATGGTGAGCGCTACAGAGCAATGATCAACGAGTTCTTTTTGCCGCAACTTGATGAATTGGGATTGGAAAACATGTGGTTCCAACAGGACGGTGCAACGGCACACACTGCACGTGCCACAACCGATATGCCGAAGGATGCATTTCCCGGGCGCCTAATCTCCCGTTTTGGCGATTTGCACTGGCCAGCAAGATCGCCTGATTTGACCGCTCCAGACTTCTTTTTGTGGGGCTTTTTGAAGTCGCGGGTTTATGTCAACAAGCCTCAGACTCTTGCAGCTCTTAAAGACAATATCCGTCAAGAATGTGAGGACCTATCGCCGGAAGTTTTGGCCAAAGTGATGGAAAATGCCATAAAAAGGGCTCAAATGACAATCAACTGTGGCGGCGGCCATTTACATGACATCATATTCTGGACTTGATGTAAAAAAAATTAAAATACCAAATAAAAATAATCCACAAGAAGAATCAAAGTTTTTCATTTTTTTTTTTAAATTACAGCCAAAAAACATCGGAAGGTTATTTTTGCGCCACCTTGTATATTATTTTTTTACTAAAAAAATGCTAACTAAGAATTTAGACTTGTTTTCTAAATTGTACTGGCTGTTTCATACGCTTAGTATAAAAAAAATATAACACACCCAGGCGAATGAGTGATATATAAATGTTTCGTATAATTTGTATTGCGTTAGTGTTAGTGGTGGTGCAAACCAAATTTTTTGTTGCACAATCTCGAGAAACATATTATGAAAACAAATGGAGCCAGACGTATGAGTGATATTTAATTTTAAATAAAAATATTTTATAAGCTTGTATGGTGTTGCATACTTTAGGGAGACTTAAGCCCATTATTATTATTATTATTTTTTATTATTTTATTTTAATTATTTATTATTATTATTTTTAAAATTTATAAACAGAGGAGAAAAAATAGCAAAATACATTGTGTTTATGGCAAAAAAAAGCAAAAAAATAGTAATAGTAAAATAGTAAAACTACAAAAAAGGTGGACTAATTATACTTTTTAAAAGAAGAATTAAAAGAAAAGAAGAAAAAATCTTTTAAAGCAAAGAGTATCTAAAAGAGGAAGTTTTTAAGCCCAAATATTAAAAATAAATCAAAAGAAGCAAGCAACATATTTGTGTTCTCTGTATATAAAGTATAAGCCTATTTTAAATTATACTCTTTTGAAAATGGATTTTCTTAAAATAAAACTAATTTTCTGCATATAAAAATAATTTCATAAAAAAAAATATATTAGATATTAATTTTCGGAAATTTGTTAACGTAGTTTCATAAACAAGCCCATATATGATAATATATGCTTAACAACGATATAATTTTCGTCTATGTAGTTTATTTTATTCAAAGACATAAAATATATCGAATTAGCCTGTAAAAAGCATGACCATAACATTTTTTTTTGGGCTTTTTACAAAACTTTATTTAAGGAAAACTTTGTATACATTTAAAAACTACTTATTTAATGGGTTTTTTTGGTTGGGCTTTAAACATCTTGACAAAACATATGTTTTCTTGATTATTGATTAGCATTAAAGATTCTTGTAATTCAAGCGAAATCAAGGCCATCTGGCAATCCTAGTACCTAATGAAGACGACGTGTCCGATAACTTTCGGTTATTAAAAAAATGTGTTTTAAGTGATATTAAAACTGGTGTTTTGTTAAAGAATTAAAGTTGGAAGATATTCGGTAACTCGAAATGAAACATGTAAGTACCTGTCAGTAGATGAAGTCTTAATTAAATTAGCGGATGAAGAAATTTTTCAATGAATAAATAAATATTGCACGGTATCTTTGTTTGGCAAAAAAACAAATGATTTTGAACTTGAACTAAGCTTAAAAAATATGTATACACTGATAAAAATTTGTGCGTAGTATTAATGAATTCCTTCATTAATCCAATGAATTTTTTCATAAAAAAGTCCCCAAAGAAACGTTTTATTGAGTCAATGAAAGGTGTTTTATTAAATAAATTTTAATGAATGGTTTCATTGACACAATGAAAATTTCATAAAGTATATGAAAGTTTTTCATTAATTCTAGCCTAATCGTTAAAAAAGTTTCATGTGTTTAATGAATAAAATTCATAGTTTGTATAATATTTTCGTTGATATTTAATAATTTGCCCTTTTTATGATTATTTTAGCATAGCATTAATTTGGTGACTATTGAGAAATTATCATTCGTTGATGTTATTTATAAGGTCTGGTCTTTATAGGATCTATAAAATATTTTTATAAAAAAAGTTAGAAAAGTTCGAAAGTAAACATCACATGCTGTTCTGCAAAAGCGATGGCAGATTTGTATTAAACTCAGCCTGATTCAGCAAATTTTCGTTACTTAGAATAGGATGACATGTAAAAAAGAAATCTAACAAGAATGGTTTTCCCGGGGCCACCCACCAATGTAGCACAGTGGGGAAAATTCTATTGTTTCTCAAAAAATTTGACATAGCTCATAATTTTTGACGAATTCGAAACAGATAAAATTTGAAAAGTAGCTGATTAGATTTTAGATTTTGTTATCCATTAAAAAGAAATATTTTAATTATTGTACTTTTTTAAATTATGTATATGAAGAACTTTAATGATTAAAAAAATCGATTAAATATAATTAACAGGCACTAAAATATTAAAAGCTGAACTAAAAAAACCAATTTTAATTTACTTCTGTTTTTATTGTTTTATGTTTACAAAATTGTTCAATTTTTCTTTACATTTTTTATAATTTGTGTTAAAAGATGACATATTGTCTTATATGTCGGTACAATATATGTAATTTTTTATCGATCTGGCTTGGAATTCTGTAGAACGATCGACGATTATAGTCCACTTTTTGTAGTTAAATTACAACCATATTAGATAAAAATGTTAAATATTGTTAACAATGTTGTTAAAAAACAAAAATTTATTATCGTTTAGCATAACGTTTTTGTGTAACGTCGTCAAAACGATAACAATTTAGGTCTCTTTTTGAACAAAACTATATCGCTTTTCTTAGAGAATCTGTTCAAAAACTGTTAGCTCTAGGCAAAGTTAATAAAAACAATTTATTTATATCAAACTTTTGGTTAATTCTGTTTAAAAGTAATTTTTCTAGGTTTTTTCTATTTCAAAATTATAGTACAAAAAAAAAATATTTTTGTCTTATTACAAGTCAACATTTTTATTGAAAAAAATTTGAAAATTTTTCATTGATTTAATGATTTTTTTTATGAAATTATGAAAAAATCATAAAAATTTTAATGAAAAAAATACCAATATTAATGAATTTTCATTCCGTTAATGAAATTTTTCATTAAACCAATGAATCGATTTTAATGAAATCGTTTCATTAATACTATGAAGGAAAATTCTATCAGTTTATTAATGCCCGATTTTGTTCGTGTACACGGTAGGTATCTAAGCACCAGTATATATTGCTTGAAATTACGGCCATAAGGCCTATAAAAATTAATCGAGCGGGTATCTGAATTTTTTCGACATTCGGCAACCCTAACCAACTACATAGTCAGGCATTTCTGTTTTCTCAAAAACATCAAAGCTGCGCTGAAAAAAAAATTGAGTTGCGTTAGTTTCCTTTTAACCTTTAAACGTGAGATTGATCCGTTAAAAAAAAAAACAATTACGTGTCCCTTATTTTTTTTCTTATCACATATCCAAATTTCATCAAGATCAGATAGAATCCAGCGGGAGACTTCCCTTGTAAGTGTAATATGCCAAATCCAAATGCAGCAAATTATAGACCAACACTTTATGCAGTTTGTTGGCTATAGCTCATTTTCTTGTGACAACTGATATAAAAAAATTACACAACAATTTTAAAAAACAACTAAAACGGTGCATATTATCGCAAAAGTGGGCAAAAATTTAAGAAAACCTGAAAATGCATACCAAATTTTCCGAAAATAATGAAAAATCAACAAAAATTTGTATTTAAATTAAAATATATTTGAGTTTTACTAAAACTGAGTATAAAACTGTTTTTATTTTTTTATTTTAACGAAAAAGAGCAATGAACAAAAAGTGTGTATTCACATAGAAACTTTTTTTAAAACAAAAATATAGCGGATATTAATCTTGATGACAGATACAAATTTTAACATATAAGAGCAACAACACGGAAAAAACGAAAGGTCCACTTTATTGAACCTTTAAATTTTTTTTACCTTTTTAAAGGTTTGTGGTGCATCAGACATGCAGAATTGTAAAATTTTAGATAAGACAAAAATTCCAAAAAAATTGTTAGTTGATTACCGACAGCGCTTTTAAAAAAGTGCTCAATGCTCCCCTTTCCACCATACTTGTTTTTTTTTTTTTCAAAATGTGAAATTTTGAAGATTTAAATTACAGAGGCCTACAACATTTAATGAAACTGCTGACACTACAATCAAAGAAAAGTTTTATAAATAACTTTCGAATCAATTTACATTTCGTTGAAAAATTTAATTTTTTTTCATATCGGAAATGTATAAAATGTTTTATTTAGAGGTAGCAGATCACAATTGAAGCTTTACATTTTTACTTATTTTATTATTGAAAATTAATTTTACAAAAATCAGAAAAACGAGAAAAATATGTATTAAAATTACCACGACACATCAAATCTAATACGTATAATTTTGAGCGTACATGCGAATATGAAATTCTAATTTCATACAACAATATGTTTCACTTTAATCAAAAAGTTTTCTCATGTTTACTGTGCAAATTTTTTCTTTCGGCTTAATATATGTATATCTGTGGAATGTGCTCTTGTCTGAGATAGGATTTTTCTCGACAAATAAGCGAAAAACTAAAAAAATGTAAATGCAAAGATATCTTTTATCCTTTCTAAAATTAGAAACAAAATTATCTAGAGTGGCACAGAAAATAAATAGAAAAAAAATTTTGTTTTCGCATCGAATTCTGTGTGGTTGTAGTTGAAAAACGAAAAAAAAATTAAATAATTTTCTCTGATATGCCTGAATATGTAATGAAAATTTCATTGCGAGTGTTAGAAAAGTCATGACGACAAAAAAGTCATTGTTAGGGCAAGGGATTACTTTTAAATGTATTTTTTTTTTCTCGTTAGTCTTAAACTCAAATTTGGACTAAATATTTATATAAATAATCAAATTTTGAACAAAATGTCATCAATTTGTAGCTGCATATTCTTGCACATTTTCATGTTTTCGCATATTTTGACTTTTTATGCAAAATTTTGTGAACTTAAATGCTATTTTGTGAACTTAAATGCTTATGTTGTGTATATTTTTTATTTATCTGTAATTTATTTCGTTAAAAAAAATTATACAATTTTGTAATTTATTTTAAGCAAAATAATTTTTACATTTTTAAAATCTTGTTCTTTTAAAAAAATCATATTTTTATTTTATGTGTTAAAATGTGCTATTGTTACAAAGAAGTTTAGTTTTAAGTGCATTTTTTTTTAGCATAAAATCCTTTACCCAAGACATGACATTTAATACACAGAAAATGTTTATACGCTTTCCTATGATAATGATGAACTTGTTGGCAAAAAAAAACCAAAAAAGGTAAGATTTCAAAATATCAAGTTAAATATTTTTTAAACTATAAGACTAACTATGGCCTTTAGACCAGCGGTTCCCAAATAAGAGTCCACGGACGCCCATGGTCTGTATGGAAGAGGTTAGCGAAGAGTTCTGACAAAATGATGATTTAAAACAAATTTAAACAAATTTTACAATAACTTTAGCAATTTTATTAATAGTTCAAATTAATAAAAAAAACAAATTAATTGAATAATTGAACGTTTTCTGGATTCCATTGGTTAGATAAATTTATTCGCGCCTCAAATTGCCTATCACTTTCATGAAGAAGGTACTTTTAATAATTGTGCACCAGAATTCATTAGAACCTCTACACCATTTCTGATTCAAATGGAGAGCTTTTCAAATTAAATTAAGAAGAGAACGATTGATATTAAGATTTTCCATATGAAATTTAGAGAATATTGGGATATTACAATTGAAATTGTGAACAAAGATAAAACAAATGAAAATTAGATTTTGTGATTTGAAGGGAGACAAAAAACAAATGAAATTAAAAAAAGTACAAATGAAATGGAATTTTTTTATTATTCGTATTAAAAAATGGCCATGTACGATACGATGTCTGTTGTGCAAAAGATTAATGATATGGCCAACCCAATGCCGGGGAGCAGATATAAAATGTTCGAACTTTATTAGTTTAACGAGTTTTTTAATTTATAGCTCGTGAACTATACAATGATGTTAGCGGATCAGGTAAAGCTTATTCCTGGCAAAAAAAAAATAAACATGATAAATATTTTTTTTCATTACCTGCTGTTATTTTTACAGGTCGAAAAATTGGAAACATTATGTTGGATGAACGCGTTTTTCGAAATGTTTCGAAATGTATTAATAAATCAGTTAAAGCCCATTCCAGACAAAGCTACGCATTATTTCATCATATTCTATTAGCAACTTCTCCAAAAAATATTATTTTTCAATTTTATTTATTTTTTTCTCTATTTCATTTCTAGTTTTTCAAATTTCATTTAATTTCATTAATTCGCAATTTCAAATACAAAATTTCAGTATCAATCATTGTTTTCTCAATTTAAATTGTAAAATCTCTATTTCATTACCAATTTTCTCAATTTCAAATTTTCTCAATTTTAATTGGAAAATCTCAATTTCATTTACTGTTTTCTCAATTTCAATTACAAAATCTCAATTACATTTGTTCTTTTCCCAATATCAATTGTTCGTTTCTCAATTTAAATTAAAAAGTCCCAAACTCATTTGTTTTTTTTTCTCAATTTCAAATGGAAATTCTCAATATCTCTATTCTCAATAAGAAAATCTCAAAATCAAATCAACTTTTCTCATATACAAATAGAAAAACTTAATTGTTCTTTTCACAATTATAATTGGAAATGGTGTAGTTGATTGTTTTTATAATAGATCAAATAAACAATTTTGAAAATTATTTTTGTTATTTGTATTTAATATGGAATTTTGAACATAGATAAATGTTTGTTATTTACTTCAAAATCCCTGCAAGAAAACGAGAGATTTTTTTATTCAAAATATCCTAAAAACTACAAAAACAAAATCAATGGCTCAAATGTTAGACCTTATTTGGAATTATTTTAATTGTTTAAAAAAATTTACAAATTTTCACCACACTTTTCTGTTTTTTATGATTCTTTCAGGAAGTTTTGTTCAGTAAAATTTGTTTAAGATGAAATCGATTTAGATGAATCCTATCATATTACGAACTAAGATTGCGATGAACCCTCGGTTAAGATGAACTGTTTATGACATTCCTAACAAACAAAATTTCAAATCAATTTCAATTTTGCATTTTTAATACGAAATACAAATTCACAAATTTTCCTAACTTTTCTTTGAATTTTACCAAAATTTAAAGAAGAAATTCCTTCTCAAATGTATCGAAAATATCTATCTCTAAAATTAAATGAAGGAATTTCAGAATATTTAAAAAAGTTTATAAAATTTTAGCATTTTGTAGAGAGTAAAATAATGTTAGACATTTTACACCGGTAAATACGAATCTCGATTATAACGAATTATAAAGTGGGAACCTCTGATTTAGAGTATGTTTTTTCTTTCTCGTAACTTTGATTACAAAAAGTTGAATATGAGGCAAATCGGTCCACCCTGTGTCAAAACAGGATGACTACAGAAATAATTTTCCTAAATGCTAGGTGCCCCTCATCAAGTCCTCAGAACATTTTCCCGATTTGATCAGTAGTTCAAAATATACTTTTTTCTTTTAGTTTGGAACCACTGTGCGTATGAGTGTTAAAATATCCCACATACCACACTTGGCTTAAATAGAAGTTAAATAAAAGGTCAATGCGTATAGGGTTTCTGGGTAGAAAATGTTGTATAAACCCTTCGCAAACAGTCTGATAAAAGAAAAAAAATAGGGGGCGTTTTTTAAAAACGCGATTTAAATATTTTTTAACAAAAACAAACCGATAAGATCTTAACAAATTTGTTATTACTTTTCTCAAATTGTGTTACAGACCTTCATATATTATAGAAATTATAAAATCATTTCGGGGTTGTTAGTAAAGTAATAAAATACATAACAGGAGCAGAGTTGTCAACTTTTTTGCCAAAAAAAAATTATGAATTTATTATGAAAAGAGTTAGAATTCGTTAAAACTAAGGAACTTTTCGAAAAAACTTCAAATTGGCAACAGTGATAGCTTGAATTTTTTTTTTTTGTTAAAAACATGGGTTTCCGCATTCTTTTGTGTGTGCTTTGTGTCTTCGTGCTAGTATTTATGTTAACTCTCATTAAGTAAAATTATGTTAACTCTCATTAAAAAAAGTTAAAAGTAAGGAAACACAGCAATTATTTAAAAAAAACTAAATGTTAAGGTGGACCATTCTAAAAAAAATTATAAATAATTTTACCAAAAAAGCTCTACATACGAAACTTTTTTAGGCAACGCATACCACAATAAACTGCTTCTGCACTAAGAGAATTATCTTCATGATATCAATGAATTTTTGCATTCGATCTATGAATTGTCACTGGATTTCGTGCATTGAAACATTTCATTGCAGATTTTCATAAAATTGTATGAAAAAAGTCATATTATTAATTAAGAATATCATATGACTAATGAAAAAGTTACATTAAAACTATAAAGCTTTTTCATAAAGTTTAAGACATTTTTATGCACATTGTGAAGAAAACTTAATTAGTTTAGTGAAACAATTTCATTCAAAGTCGGCCAAGGAATTCCCTCTATGTGGGAACCTAAGAGTATTCTTGAAAACAATTTTCGTTATATATTGCATATTCAGCGCTTCTTATGCGTATCGTTTGAGTGATATTGAAGTCTATTGTATTGAATTTAGATTTTGCAGATGTTAAAGGGTGATTTTTTAGCAACTTTCTTTTTGCATTGCAAGAACTGCCAATGCATTACGAAAAATTCACTGTTTGGTGTGGATTATGGGCCGGTGGCATCATTGGACCGTAATTTTTCAAAGACGACGAATACAGGAACGCTACTGTGAAAGGCGAGTGTTACCGTGTGATGATTAAAAAATTTTTATTCTCCAAAATGGAAGAGCTAGAGCTGGGTGACATATGGTTTCAACAAGACGGTGCCACACACCACACAGCACGTGAAACAATTGCCCAATTAAGAGGCGACTGCGGTAAACAGTTTATTTCACGTTTGGGGCCGGTCAATTGTCCAACTAGATCGTGCGATTTTAACGCCTTTAGACTATTTTTTGAAGGGCTATCATGTCTATAGGGACAAGTCCGCAACGGTTGACGCACTGGAAGCAAATATTGAAGAATTTATTCGTGAGTTACCAGCCGATATGTTGGAGAGAGTATGCCAAAATTGGACCCAGCGTATGAACCATTTGAGGCGCAGCCGCGGCCAACATTTACATGAAATCATCTTTAAACATTGAATTATATAGATTGTTCTTTCGACTCAAATAAAGATTTCATGCATTTCTAAAAATTGTATGTCTTTTTTTAAATCAAATCCGAAAGCTCTTAAAAAATCCACCTTTACAATAATATTCCAATATTGTCTACGACTGTTCACGATATGTCAAGAGTAATTTAGCAAAAAATTTTATTAAATTTTCATCGCTCAAGAAAATTAATGTTTTCAGTAAATTCCTTATGCAAGTCCACTACTATTACATCGTAAAATATGTATTTAAGTATCAAGCAATTTATGTTGGACTTTTAACTTAATATTACCCCTCCCTTTGCTGGCATTACCATAATATTGTGGGACTATAAAAATCATTTAACAAACTAAGTAGTTTAAATAAAACCAAATAAAAGAAAACCTGTGACCAGACTTTAATAGAAAAAATCATCAAACAACAAAAACGTTTTAATACTCCATCTATACCTACATAACCTATACGGTGGGTAAAGTGTCACTTTCCTGTGAAAAGGCGTTAAAAAAAAATAATTTCTTTTTGGTGGAAAAATATCAAATATTTATAATCCACCGACTAGACGATAAAAAACCCACAACAATACACTTTTTTATATTTGACCAAAAATAATAAAAAAACATAGAATAACCATAAAGAGTAAGTGGCACGAAATAAAAAAAAAATCACCAAAAAGGGAGATTTGAAGCTTTAAAATATTGATGGACATGTGACATGATGAAAAACATTTACGAACGATAAAAAGTTTACGAACGAAAAAAGCTGAGAGAAGAGAAAAAATGAAAATGATTTTGTCTGAAAAAGTTTAAAGAGTTGAAAAACTAAAATGCAAACAAAAGAATTGAGGTGTGGAACTATGGGTCAGGGAAATACTCATAATAATCCATGCATAAAACCACGAAATTAAAGGCAAAAACGAAAACTTTCATAAAATAAATAAAATTTTGTTTAATTTGCAACAAAAATGTTATTCTTAACACAACCAACGGGAAATAAAAGTTCACTATCAGTTCCCGATTAAAAAAATGTATATGATGCTTTATGTAATCATATGTTAATATGTTTCATCTGAGAAATGGGAATATATAATTATATAAGATTGCATTAGTTTAGTTCTAATATGATACAATCATATTAAATTTCATCCGAATAGTGACGCGATACGTTTAAGTCAGATTTTAAATAATGGTATCAAATTATATCTAAACTGATACAAACATGTACAAAATCAGTTATAGTAATGTATAGTAAAGGGTGTTTTTTATACAGGTATAGAACTTTAAATTGGCAACACTTTTTTAACTGGCGGCCATTTTGTCAGCTGTCACGTGATTTAGTTTGGTTTGGCATTTCAACATGAATAGACTGACTCCTGAACAACGTCAACATAATCGTCCCTCAGAGCAATTAATTCGAGTAACTATTTAACGTTTTCGCACCACGTTTACTCTAAATGATAATATGCATCCCCAGAGACGTCGTACATAAGAAGTCATTGCTGCTGTAGAGCGTAGCGTAGAAGAAGACCCCAATCAGTCTATCCGTCAATGGTGACCGCTATAGAGCCATGATTACTGACTTTTTCGTTCATCAATTGAACAATCATGACGTGCAGGAGATGTGGTTTCTCGTGTCACAATTGATTTATTGAAGGAAACGTTTGGTAACCGCATAGTTTCACATTTCAGACCCGTGAATTGACCTCCAAGATCGTGCGATTTAACGCCGCTCGACTATTTTCTGGATATGTGAAGTCGCTAGTCTACGCCGATAAGCCCGAAACGATTGAACACTTGGAGGACAACATTCGCCGCGTTGTTGCCAATATAAGTCCACAAATGTTGGAAAAAGTCATCGGAAATCCAGATTAAACTACGTCCTAGCCAGCCGTGGCGGTCATATGCCAGAAGTCAAATTTAAATTATAATGCCAGAAGATTATTTTTCGAATAAAGTAAATTTCATGTCAATTAAAAAAATTCATCTTTGCTTTATTCCATTTCGAAGTTCTATACCTCTATAAAAAAACAAACTTTATTTTGCAATAAAATCCGAAATATTTGCAAAAATAATTACCTACAAATACCGGTTTTACTTCAATGTTATTAATTATATGAGACCTTAGTTACTTGCAAAAACTTCACGACTTTATAATTAGTCTTCAAAGTTTAGTAACATCATTATGCTTGTTAGGAAAAGGCCCTAGCCACGTGTTTGATTACTAAGAAGATACGAATGGAGCACAGTTGATGATTAATAAGAGTTTAGTGAAAGCTCTGTCTATTATGGAGGCTCTAGCTTTGCTAAAACTTCGGGTTCTGATGAGATATTTAGCTAGATTGAAATACTAGTATCAACCTAGCTAATATGTTTGATTTGCTTTTTTTTTGTAAATAATACGGAGGTTGAAAGCTAGCTATAAATTTAAAATTTAGAAATTTTATTTTATTCATTAAATGAATACATTGAGAAAAGAAAACCAAGATTTTACGGGATTCTGTAACTAGCAACATTAACCCTTTGACGATCAATAGTTGACATACGTCCCATTTTTACTTATTTATATGTATTTTAGGAAAGCCTGCAGGACGATTTTAGCAAAACATGTTTTGATCGACACTAGATAGAAGTAGGTTTCAGCGATACCTACGCTCGAAAAAAAGTCATCAACAGTTTTGCTGGGACGATTCTTGCAGAATAAGTGCTGCCAGCCCTTGTACCACCCGTTAAAGTGACTTGCCAGCGGTGGTCCGTTTGTCTTTCTCTAACTCAATTATTGTAAATATTCAAAATGAAAGTGGTTGAACAAAACAGGCCAAGAAAAAATGTCTATGACATGCTTGGACGGTGTCCTAAAAATTAAGTGTTACATCATTTCATTAAGGGACAAGTGCCACGTAGCACAATATATTCCATCTTCAAACGGTTTGAAAATGGAGTGACATTAAACGGGATGAAAAAGAAAATACGTCCAAACAAGTTCACCGTAGCTGAGCTTATTAAATTGAAAAAAAATCGGCGGTTAGTCAAATTGGAACACCAAATCGTAAGTTGGCCAGAAGTTTCGGGTTTCCAAAGAAACTAGTAGCAAAAACTTACTCATAGGGCTGCTAGATGACTTTGACAAAAATCATCAATTTAACGATATTTTTTTTGGAAAAATAAATTTTAAAAAATTGTCATAAAAATCGGGAGTTTGTGTTACCAATTTTAATAGAAACAATTTGCTTATACATCTGTCTGAGTATTGACAAAATAATATATTTTGCAGTAATAAAATTTATTTTCAAGTAATACAAAAATGTTATTAAAAAATTAACAAATTAAATAAAAAATACTAGTTGACTAGCAAAAACACACAATTTCAATCCAGTAAATGAAAACATTAATTTTTGTTGTTCAAAAATATGAACAATTTAAAATTAATCTAAAATGTTATGTTAAGAATCTAAAAACTGAGTGATAATTTTCATAACAGTCTTAAAAATGATTAAAATTTATGAAGAATTTTTTTGAATACACAGGGTGCTCTTTTGAACGGACAACATTTAGAGGCAAAACTGAAAAATGATAATATTTTCGGAATCTAGTTATGAGTAGACATAGAGAAAAATGTTACCATTTGCCAACTAAAATGCGGGTACTACGACTGAAATCGGTTGCTACAACTAAATATTGGTTTACACAACAAAATTCGGTTAACACAATTAAATTTTAGTTTTAACAGCAAACATATTCAGAAATCACATTTGAAAATGGTTGTATTAACCGAATTTATTGGTTGTACCAACCAAAATACATTTTTCGATTCGATTGGCATTTTATTTTTCTGTTTGTAATCAATTCCTTCCTGGGAAATTATATCCTTTAATGTATTTAGTTTTCTAAAATATTTTCCACAAACGTAGAGAAAAGTTTAATCAAAACACAAGATTTTGTTATGTTTTTTTTTTGTTTTTAATTAAAAAATCGTCATTTTGACACCGCAAATCGTCAAATCGTCATTTGGAAAAATTTTTACCAAAAATCGTCCAAATAACGATAGAATGTCAAATCTGACAGCATGCCCATAGTGCATATACTCGTACAATAGGGTGTCAAGAGAAATCAATTTTGGATTTTTTGATCGCCTCACTAATGTGCCAAAATGCTAGAAAATGTGATTGTCAAAATTTCAGATCAATCCGAAAATATTTTCTCGTGGCCCATTAGGGTTAAAGCAGTGGGTTTCCATGCTACTCAGTGTCGCTTAATCTGCTCTCTTTTTTTTTGTTCGTAAACTCGCACCGAGCAAATGAAAACATGTTGCAGAAATTTAAAAGTTAAAATTAATTTGCATCATGTTTTTAAATAATATTTTAATCAAATGTTTAATTATTTTAAATATTAATGATAAAATCAGCAAGGAACAATTAAAACATATTAATTTTTAATAGAAAATAACAAAAAATAAACAAAACAGAGTGAGTGTTTTAAGCAAAAATTTTTTATCAACATGATGCCATCAGGTTTTAGTGTAAAACAAAATGTTTTCATTTGTTTGTCCGAGTTCGGTATGTTATTACTGAGAGGCGTGGGAAGTGTAGTTTCTCTATGTGTATATACTCTTTGGTTGAAGTTAGACAAACAGAAACTTTCACGCAAAATCCTAGTTTTTCGTTCTTAAACTCAAAACCATTTTTCCGAGGAGTCTGATTTGAGTATTATTAGGTAAGATATTTTATTCTTATAAATTTGGATCTCATTATTGTTTTTGTTGAAACCTATAGATTTACTAGTATTTAGAATTTATCAGGCCAAGTAGTAGTGGCCCCATTAAAAACTAAATATTTTTGTCAGATTTTACAAAAAATCTTTTAATGTCGTAATAGTTTTCATTCTAAATGAAAATAACACTGTACTAAAATACATTATAAAATTTGCCCTGTGACGATGTCTCAACTTAAACCGCAAAAGTTTCCAACACTGAACGTAAAAACCATACGTCAATCTGGTAACATTGTGAAATAGAGACGGAGGAGATTAGAAAAATAAACAAAAATCTAAAAATAGAATATTAGTGTTTGTTAGTGTTGTCACTTCTGAGTATAATATACAATAACAGAACAGCTAATCGGAAAGAAAACTGCAATTTAGCTGCATTACATTCGAGCCCATAATTGGGTGTGATAGCTAAACGGTCATTACTTGGTATTCTTATGTAAGAAGAGCGCAGGTTTGATTCTTACAGCCGCAGCTTGTTGAAAAATTTATCATAAAGAGACAATCTGACAATTATAAATACACAAATAATAATACAATTTAAAGGGAAAATCAGTGATGACACCTGTCCATAAAAAGAGGCAGAAACTAGTCTAGTCTGATTTAATAGTATTTATAATTTTTAGAGAACAACGTTTATTCTTCTTCTTAACCTAAACATTTCTGAGATAAATGAATTGATATAAAGATAAGAATTGTTATAAAAAAAAAAAATAGAAACATAATTTTTATTTTTAATAAAAATTATATCAAACTTGGATAATATTGTCTTTTCAAATTAACTTTAACCTCAATGAGGCAGGTGATAGATAGTATTAGCGGATTAATCTGAAACTTAACCAATCACATTTTCTATGGTACATTCTAGTGGAGTAGGACCAAAAAAAATTTCCCATATACCTGGTAACGACCCTAACATACAATGAATATATCATGTCCATTTCAGTCCATGAATATTTAATAATGACTACGATTATACAATTTTTTCAACTTAAAAGTTTAAGGCGTTTTCATTTACTAATATTGAAAGTATATTTGGTATAAAATCCATTTTTTCAATGATTTTCCACTGCTTTAAACAATTTGTTTTTGTGGTAGAAAAATATTAACCCAAACACTTGCAAAATTTTAGTTTTACACAGAAAAAAAAAAATATAGTATGAAATTGTTGCGCAGCTAAATGATCACCTGTTTCATATCTACACCCATATTCTTTGCATTTTTTATAGATGGGATGTACTCGATATTATTAATGAACAATGGTACCACAAATTCGATTTTGTGGTTTTTATGCTATTTACGTGTGCATGTGTAAGTTGTGTATTAATGCTAGTGTGTAGTGGAATTTATATATTTTTTTTATCAGTATTGGATGTTTTCAATCCTAGTATACATTTTTTTATCATTTATATTTCTCTTCCATTCTTTTGCACAAATTTGTGGTTTATTCAATTATGCCTTTTATAGGTAAAAAGATATGTGTGGCATAACAGGTGTGTGTATTTTTTAATCTGATGTATCAGTAGCGGATTAAAAAAAAAAATAAAAATAGGGCCTTAATATTAGTTAAAATATTTTTTTTTTTTTTTTTATAATTTAACCAATACTCAGGGGATGCCCCCTACTCATGCAGTGCATTGTATTGATCAGGAAAATAAGGTATGGGAAGGAGGAAAGAGGGAGTAGTGTTTGTGGATATTTGATTTAAATTTTTCTAAATTGTAAGTAACAGGGAAGACTTCTGCGGGAAGTTTGTTCCACATACGAATCGTTCGACTAAAAAACGAATTTTCTCTGTAATGCGTTGTGCGAAACACAGGACAATCAACTACAAACGGATGTGCTCTACTAGATAAGCGAGTATTACGAATAAAAACTCGGGCTCGTGGAATAAGTTCACTTATCTCAGATGAGCATCTCCCATGGTAATATCGATAGAAAAGTGTCACACAACCCACATTCCGACGATGCTCCAATGAATCAATAGAGTTGGATACACTACTGTCATTGATAATAATAAAAAAAAAAATAAAAATAGGGCCTTAATATTAGTTAAAATATATACAAGATTGTGGTATTTAAAATAAAGAAAGGCAAAAATTTTCTGCATTTCTGAAGACAAAAAACGAGTTACAATTTTTTTAAACAAATTTTCATTAAAGGGTAGAAACGCAAAAATAAAATGCCCATTTTCAAATGCGGATTGTGCAAAAGGTATAATTGCTAGGTATGAAAAATGAATTTGGACAGGTTTTAGGTTGAAATAGGATATTTTTAACAGATGTTAAGGAAAGGAAGAAAGTAAATCGATGAAATAGAAAAGGTATTGTAAATTTTATTTGGGGTACATGGTATTAAGATTTGAATGTAGAAGTAGTTTGCTGCAACGTAAATTATCTTTTTGTTATGCAACTTTTTCATGCCAAAATTTAACGTTTTAAACCCAGTTTTTGGCAACAATTTTAAGAAGAGTTTTCAGACATACGAAAAGGTATGTGTTTTTAATAAAATTAAGATCATACAAGGAGTGAGATTAGGTTATGCACAGGGAAATTACATACGCCATGATGTACAATTGCATGTGTTCGTTGTTTTTTGTACACTGATGCGTATGAAATTTTGCTTTATATTAATTTCTGGATCAGTCTAGTGCGCGAATAAATCAATATAACTTTTGTTCTAACCAATCACTTTTAATAAATATAACGGTTTATTAAATGGTAAATTTGATATTTTAAAAACAACGTTAAAAAGTAATTTGTTTTTTTTATTATTTTTTCTTTTTCTGAAATTCTAGCCACAATACGGACAACTATTTTCAATTTCTCGTCAATATTTTTCGTTTTTTTAATGTTTTTCTTTTTTGACTATTTTTTTTTTTTAATTTTAGCGTTTATTTTTAATTTTGAAACTTTTTTATTTTTAGCTATTGTTCTGTTTTTCGAGATTTTTTAATTTTTTAATTTTAGCGTTTTTGCTTTTTTTTTAATTTGTGGCGATTTTTTTTTAATTTAAAATTTTTGTGATTTTTTTCATGTTAGCGATTTTTTTTTTTTGAATTTTAGGGATTTTTTCAAATTTTTGGCGATTTTTTAAATTTAGCGATTTTCTTTTTAATTTTTGGCGATTTTCTTTAAGTTTTAGCTCTTTTTAAATTTTGGAGATTTCTTTCATTTTAATCGTTGTTTTTAAGTTTTATTTTTCAGTTTTGGCGATTTTTTTAAATTTAAGCGATTTTTTTAATTGTTAACGATTTTTTTCAATTGTAGGAATTTTTTTAATTGTTATCGATTTTTTTCAATTTTATCGTTTTGATTTAATTTTAACTTTTTTTTAATTTTTTGAGTTATTTTTTTTACTTTTAAAGATTTTTTTCAATTATAGCGATTTTTGGCGATTTTTTCCAGTTTTGGGAATTTTTCTTTTTAATTTTAACACATATATTATTGATATAGAGTTTATATGTGATACCATATAAAATTATAATATAAAATGATAGAATGTGCTTGGTTTTACTGTTTCATATATACTTATATATAATTATACATGGAAGTATATATGATCTGATATATAGCAATATCAATTATATATTATGAGATAAAAAAGATCAACTTATATTTAACATAAGATATGATATATGATTATACATAGCGCCATTTAAGAAATGTTCGTAAAAATAAGTATGAGATGTAAGTATATACTGTTACATATGGCCACATATATAATAAAATACCACTATATCAAGCTATATACGACTATATATAAACCTTTTTCGTCGTTTCATTTCAATAATTGAACTCATCATTTAATATTTTTGAAAAAAAAAACAATTAAATTAGCTTTTTTTTAGATTTACTAATGAGATTTACTATGTTTTTGTTTTACTTTTAACAAATTTTGTTGTCAAAAATAACCGAAATTCACGTTTTATTCAAATTAAAAAGTAAATGCAAAAGTTCGGCTTCGGTAACAGCTTCGGCCGAACATTGAAAAATTTGTCCATCGTTCTTCCACAGTTCCTCTCCTTGAGAAATAAGAGGCATCTAAAGTCAGTTTCAATGGGTGTCGAAATTTTTTGAAGTCGGTCATTTATGATTTTAAGAAAAACTTACGAAATTTTTTATGACATAAGGGGCCCCTAAGGACAAACGATCATTTGACTGCATACCGAAACAGCATCATTATGTGGTATATATATTAAACTTTATTTAATAATATGTATTTATTTATGTATGTATGTATGTATGTGTGAACGTACAAACGAAGGTAGGTAAGCGTGTATTGGTGGTATAGATATTGGTGTTTTTGTGGTCCTGATTTCAATTCAATTTTATTTTTACGTTTAAATGTTTATAAATTTATTAAACTATAACAACAACAAAAATAGCAAATAATGAGTTTAAAGAATGGGCAAGAGGAACAGGAAACAAATTTAACAGTTATATGAAAAACACATACACTATGAACGAAAAATATTAATATTAATATATATATATATATTTTTAATTTTAAACTGTAACACATCCTTTTTTTTAAAGTTGTTTAGTTTTTTAAAAGTTAATAATTAATAACACAGCGCTACAAAATTGACCCCTTAAATCGTAAACAAGAGCACCGACAATTGATCCTAAATATTTCGACCACGCTAATTTGAATGACGACTACACAGGCCAAATTCTTTGCAAAATTGTACTTAAGTTTTGCATGTTTAAACGAAGTTTTTCTAAATTTTGTAAGGAAAATATTGATGACACCTTTAACAACATTTGGGTATCGAATTTGTTTATGCAGCATTAACGAGTTAATTCACGGTTTTTATGAGATTCATCATTACATTCCGCAAAGAATCAAAACAAATAAGCAAAGAGACAAATCTGAACAGTTATGTCGTATAAAAATATAGAAAGTGTGATTCAGGGAAAAAATGCGAAATAGGCCCAAAATTTATTTGGCAGCTTAGCGAAAAAGATGTTATTCCTCTAGTATTATTATTTTGGGCATATTTCCCTGAATCACACTTTCTAGTATAATTATACTAGAGGAATAACATCTTTTTCGCTAAGCTGCCAAATAAATTTTGGGCATATTTCGCATTTTTTCCCTGAATCACACTTACTATATTTTTTTATTTTATAATGTGTAAATAGCTTTAAAAATTACGTCTACCAGTATTCAGCCAAAAACGTTAATATTTTCGCTAGCTAGTTTAATTACAGTGAATGTCTACAAAATATTTCCAAATTTTCTTAAAAAAATGTTTACATATTTGTATGAATTTTCAAATAAAATTTAAAAATATTTCGCGGAACTATACACTTAGAATAGTATGTACGTAAAGACCACTGCAAAATGTAGTTAAAAACAAATGAAATTTCATTTAAAGAAAGGACGACTTACATTTCATTAAATTCAACTAACATTGTCATTTGTTTTTTAATGTTCAAAAAATGACTAACAATTCCAGTAAAAATGAACCACATGTTAGTAAAAAATAAACAAACTTTTATTTTTTTTTATTTTTGTAAATAACAAAAAACAACTGTAAAAAATTAATGTAAAATCATAAAAGATTCATTTGATGTGGTTTGAACTACAAGGTTAGTAAAAATTTTAATTTGTTCTACAAATGACTGATATTTACATTAAAAATAAGGAAACTGTATTACAACCCAAATAACTACAAATTTTTAAAGCAGAAGTGTAGTGTATCAATTTGTTTGGCTGAATTTTGGTACATGTCGTTTTTAAGCTATTTTTGTTTTTTTTTTTTAAGAGAAGCAACACTCAGGAAATTCTTCCTATTAATTAATGTGTTGCTTTCTTTGGAAAGGGGATAGCGGGGAGATGAAAGGTGGTGAAAGATGAAGGTCTTCAAACATGGCAACACTGTAATTGCGCGAGCAGATAAGTCTTAGAACAGTTGTTGCTCGCCACCTGATGTAGAGTTTGCGAATTTATTGAAGCAAGCATGTTTGTAAGGAAGTAAGCCAAAAAAAAAACCCCCTAACAAACCTGCATACATATGCCCTGATTTTAATATGGCAAATTCCCACTTGGTGGAAATACTTTTGGGCAAAATAAACGCAGCTTTTAGCGCTTATAAAAAGCTGTGATTTCATGGCTTTCAGTAAAATCATATTTCAAGTCCACATTATTACTATTAAAAGTAATAATATAAATATTATATAATTTATTTTACATAAAATTCGACAGATATTAATTTGTAGTTGTTAAAATTTAAGACATAGACGGAAAACATATAAAATCAAACACTAAATTTTCACCACCCCTTCTGATTGCAATCAAAATTGGTATAGAAGATGTACATCATATAAGTATAACTTCTTCCAAATGTAGGACATTTAATCCTAGCGGATATTGAATTATCGCGTTTCAAAATATGATAGATAATCGAAAATTTTTAAAAATTATTGGTACATAATATTCCATGTCTTTCTAACGGCTTAAACTACGAGAGCCATTGATACCTCGTTTTAGAAGTACTTAAACTGTGGATTTACTAGTGCATACACATTATTCACTTTCAACTTCAAACGCGGTTCAAAAAATATATGTTAAAATCCCTACGTGGAGAAGTTACGGTATCCTGACTTATGAATAAAAATGTGAAAAAATTTAACTAAAAAGCCGTTAATTCAGAAAGATACAGGAGTACAACATATGGTGACAGTATAGAATAACAATTGCTAGTTAACATAAATTTTTTTTAAAAATTTTAGAAAACCAGTTTTTTGAAGTACAGCCGTTTAAACCAGGGATTTTGAAAAAAATGTATTTTACCATCAAGAAGTGAATTATTTTTGTGAACCAGTAAAACCACAATTCAAGTACCTTTAAAATGAGGGATTAAACGCACGATTTAGGATACTTGTTTGTTATTTCTAGAAAAAAGGACTAAAATCAATCATGGAAATTGCAGATATAGGTTTAAAATATTTTACGAAAAAATGCCTCTTGAAATTCTGTTGGGGACATCCGAACTCAGAATTTAGATCAAAAGAACTGTTACACTACTTTTTGAGTCTCATTCATCAATACAGTGTTGGCGAAAAAAATTAAAACTTTAAACGGCCATAAAATTTGACTGTACCCACACAGGACCAAATCCTTTTGAGGTTTTACTATACTTAACTAATATATTCATCTGGCATGGGAATTATTCACCCTCAAAAGAATGTGTTGTACAGTGTAATGGAACAAATTATGTACACCATTAAAATTAGTGTGTCCAAAATATTTACGTTCACTCTTGTTTTATTTTCCGAGTTGCACAGTGTAATTAACAATTATTGTTTTTAAAAAATAGCATGTGTAGGGTTTGTTTCAAAAAATGTTGGTTATATTTAGAAATATTTAAATTTTAAATATTCGTATAATTCCTGGTCATAGTGTAGTTTGTGAAGGTATAGGTAGGTATTGGCTCTATATATAATATTGATGAGGCGCTATTGTTATCATTTATTATTGCTGTTGTTGTTTTACATTCCAAATTGTCTGTATATGCGTATTATTTACATTTGTGTAAGTGAGTGCGTGTGTGTACATGTGTCCTAATTAATTAATAGGAAACTCTTGTTATAATCGTTCTTTAAAACCACATTGTAAAATATGTATTAATTTTTTTATTTCTTAAATACTGAACGAATTTAATTAAACGATTTAATCTTTGAAAATAATTTCGAGAATTTTAATTAATATGTAAAATATGCATATTAATTAAACCCTCCCTCAATTAACATAATGTCAACGAATAATTTTAATTGATATTTATAAAGTAATTGTAGGTATGGCACTTACCTGTTGTTATGTTGTGCATAAATATTTCACGCATCAATAAAAGTTCATCTTCGGGAGCGGCTGACATGGCACCAAAAACATCATTTTCAGGCCATACTTCTCTGTGAAAAAAAAAATAAGAAAAATAATATTATGAACACGGGTTTTAGTTGTTTACGAAAATAAGAACACGCAATAACTCCGCTATAAGTATTGCTGATGTTAAAGACATTCTCGAGTATTTTCTATACACAATAAAAATAGAAAAATTTAAATAAAGCGCTAAAAAAATTGCAGAAAGTCTAAATACATAAAAAAGTTTTTAAAAAATTACTAAAATAAAAAATACATAAAAATCACCGAAATTTTAAAAATTTAAAAATTCAGAAAAACCCCTTGAATTGAAATAAAACGATTTTATTGTTTTTAGTTTAAACGAGCTTAAGATCATTTATTTATTAATTATTTATTTCCAATATTTCGTATCCACATTGGGTGACTTCTTCAGGGAACAAATATTACAATTGTAATAATTGTTCCCTGAAGAAGTCACCCAATGTGGAGACGAAATATTGGAAATAAATAAATGATCTTAAGCTCGTTTAACTAAAAAGAATAAAATAAAAGAAGATCGAAGAAAACTTAACATTTTTAAAACGATTTTATTAAAAAGCAAGTACATGCATTAAATTAGGTTTCACAAAATTTTTCTTTTATCCTCCACCGTGAGTATGTTACAAATGAAACGAACTGAGGTGAAACACAACTTGTTTAGGCTTCATGAAATAACCCCCCACAAAATAACTATCAAAAACAAAAATTAAATAAATCCCCAAAAATGTGTATGGGAAACAACAACAACGATAATTGGGGAGCCGATGAAAAAAGTTCCGATATGGGTCTATATAAACATATATAGTCACATATATAGTCATATATAATTTAATATCACTTGATGTTTTAGTTGATGAGAAAAATGTTATAAATAACCTTAGATCATGTGATAACATGGGATATCATCAGATATAATTTGATCCGAAAAAATGTTTTTATCTAATTTGATCTAGTTATATATAATTTGATACAATTTGATATAACTTCATAAAATCCTTTAAAATTGTTTGGATATCCACACGAATATATTGCTTCACATTTCAAATAATAATGAAAATTTAAATATAAATCAATTGATTTTAAAATTAGATGTGTTACAGTTATATCTAAAATCGAATTATTTTATTTTGTGTTTACCATATATGTTTATATTAAACTATCAGAGAAGTTAAATTGACTTTTTACTTTTGTATGTTCTTTCACTTCCTAGTAAGTGCCTTTTTACGATTTTCTAACTTAAAATTATCTATTTAATCATAATTATTATTTAACATATTAACTTTGAACTTTGTTTTAAGTGCAGCTTTCTTAAGTTTTTACTTTTGCTTTTTTCGAATTTTTTTTTTTTTTTGTTTTAAGTACATTGCATTTAAATTTGCATGTCTTTTCTGATAATTATATATAAAATTGATAGAATTGTTTTGAATTTTATTGTGTCATATATACATATATTAGAAATGTTTGTAGAAATAAGTAAGAGATGTAAATATATATAGTTACATATGACCACATATGTAATTATATATAATTATATCAAGCTATATATGACTATATATAAACATTTTTCGTCGGGAATGTATTTAATTGTCTGGGCTTTTGTTTAATTTTTAAACTGGGGAATTATTTCAATATGAAATAGATTCCCAAATTTTCATAATGAAATAAGTCCCCAAATATTATTTTTGGGGGGTAAGTTCATTTCTCTAAAATCAATATTTTTAAAAATTTCAAGCTAAAAATATTACAGAATTACTAGTAGATGTGGGCACGTGTGCAGAATTTTGGGTGCTTCGAGTGAATCACTCGTGAGTGTGAGTACAACCTAATATTATTTTTGGAGAGTTAGTTAATTTCTCAAAAATCAAGAATTTTGGGTGATTCGCGGGAATCATGCGTGGGAGTAAAACCTAATTTTACTCATGTGTGAGTAGGAACAAATTCTTCGTGAGTGAGTATGCGTGAGTCAAACTTTTGCGTGAGTGAGCGTGCCTGAGCAAAGTTTAGCGTGAGTAGAGTTTTACCAAAAAGTGTAGTTTTGGCTTAAGTAAATGTTTTTTTAAATTTTTCGCCACTTAAATTTTAAAACACCAAATAAATAAATGGCAAAATTACACATTCAGAGCAAATTTAAGGTAAACATTCACAATTTACCATAATTTTTACATTTTATTTTTTTTCCGTTCAGGCTTTATTTCGTGAACTTGCGTGAATCATGTGAATCACTCGTGAGAGTCTGAAAAATCTAAATTTACTCATATAAGCGTGAGTGAGTGTGAGTTGATAAGAAATTAGAGTGAATGATTGTACGTGAAGGTTGGGAAAAAAATTTTTTTTTCGTTAACCCATGCCCCAAATGACCACAGACTTATTTATTTCAATTTACACAAAAAAGTCAAAGCTTTGCTTACCACTATTGAATTTTAGGAAACGTGATTTAGAATATTATAGCACAATATTTGAAGATTCTGTGCCGAAAATTTGGGTCAAATTGAACAACGTTAACCAGTGCCGTGCCGCATTGAGATCAAAGGAAATACCGAGGAAATTTATATAAATTTAAACAAAAACATATTAAAATTAATTTTTTTTTCACAAACCTGGCTTAAGAAATTCCTTTAATTCCCTAAAAAAAATATTTTAAGATAAATTAACCCTTAGATGCTGTTGGTGTCAGAATGACCCAAAGAAACGAAATAAACGCGACACATCCGTGCCCAAAATCTAATTTTCAAAAATCTCCATATAACCAAGAACATGCATAGTGGGCAGTCATTTCGGCAAAAGGTATATCACAACTTTACATCCAGGATTCGAAAGCAATGGATGTAAACGCGGATGTTTACATTAATAAATGTTTAGTAAAACTGAACAAATTTATTAGAGATACACACTCTAGAGACGAGATATTTTGAATAAATTTAGCACGCCCAAAAAGAAGTTAGAATTGCTTAATGCAAAAAAATACTTTTTGTACCGTAATACGCAAATCCTCCCAAAAGCACTCCAATTTGATGTCTTTTATGCCAAAAAGTGTATGAAAATGGTTGGGAAGCTAAATGCAATGAAGAATTTAAGACAGAAATTTGTAATTTTATTACATTACAATAAAAAAAAGCTTAATTTTAAATCCAAAAAAGTAGGACAATGTATTACGCTATATTACGACTTCTATACAAACAGAGTAGAACTATAGTAAATATGGTTTGCTTGCATATCATAAAATAAAAAAAGTAGAATTACCAAGTTTTTGTAGTTAAATGTCTTTATATATTTCTTTAAATCATTTTCCTAAATCGATTGACAAACTTTTCGACAAATACTTATTAGTTAAAATGATCCAAATGTACTTGGTAATATCATGCCCTTTTTTGATAAACGCCACCCTACATTTTTTTTTTTGTGTTTATTTAGTAAATCATTTCTTTAAATAAAATGGAAAAACCTTGAGTTTGTCGTATTCGCATGTTTAAAATTCCCTACTAACACCCAACTTACATTACATAAAACTTGATATCTTATTTTTACCAAAACATTAAATCTTTTACGAATTCCTTTGAAATTAAAAATTCCTTCATTAGAAAACTGTTTTTGAATGCATTAATTAATACGAAAAATCGTTTCGCTTGTTGCATCTGTTGGCAACAGACATTTTAAAACTTTTGCAATTTATTTTCCTGTAACACTAACCTATAGAACATGGCAGAGCTACGAAAAATTTCACTCATATTTTATAATTAAATTTTAATGCTCATATCATTTAGTAACGACAAAAAGACACAACACACAAAATTATACAGCCACAGAAAAAAAAAATCTGTTTATTTTTAATATGACATGAAACAAACACCAGATAGCACAAGGATATATTTAAAAACAGGACACAGAATACAAGCAACAAACTGAATTAAATTGAAGTTGAGCGCTAGCTAAAATGCGTTTTAATTTCTTGTTTGTGTGTGCATCAAAGGCTGAGGTATAAACATATACATGTGTGCTGAGGGATATAATTTCGTGTGTGAGCATAAAATGTGTCTGTGTAGGTGATAAGTTAATCCTTATGTAACAACACATCCCACACAATTTTAAACAAGCAACTATCTGTGTATATACAAAATAAATCCTTGTGAATGCATCTCTATACATGCATATTAGGGTGGATCATAATATGCAAACTAGATGTTTTGTAACATATTTGAATGAAGGATATGTTTTAGTACCAATGGTAATTGCAGTAGCAGGCATCTTTATTTCGAAATATTCATTTCAAAACCAAAAATAGTTGAACAAAATAAGAACAAGCAATAATATTTTATATTTCGGAAATGGTTTTGACTCGGAATCACGGTAATTGTACTATTTTGTATACTCACAAAATAAGTTAATAGAAAAGTAAGTAAAACGTCTTGTAAATCAGGTTTAATATTTTTCAGCAAATTTTTTTGCTGTAATTTTGTTTTCAGATTAAATTTTAGTTATACTTTTTTAGCACTTAACTGTTTCGAACTAATATTTTACTAATGTTTTACTAATTTATTTTGCTAAAAGTGTGCTGATAAGCACATTAATATTGTGGACGAGAACCAGAAAGATATGAGCAGAATTCAAATAGATGTCGCGGCATGTCAAGATGCTGTAGAGACGTGTAAAATGATACTAAACAGTACAGCTCTTGTAAAACATGGGAATAAACTCAAACATGGAAGATGTTTGTAACTGTTTTTCATAAAACAAAGTTACGGATTAAACCAACATAAATTTTGTGTTGTCACCGTTTTGTAAAATTATCAATTAAATAAAAGAAAAAATAAAATATTTAAATTTAATAACGATTAAATGTGTATTTGTAAACTAAATGTTTATAGAGATTAATAATGTAGTGGGTCAAATTGAAAACAGATAGCATAAAGCGAAAGACAAGGACACATGTCTTAGTCAGTTTTTATGTTTCCTTTTCCTTAATGCAAATAAAATGTTGCATATGTCATATTTTGTTATTTTTTCGTTTCGTTTCTAGAATTTTCTACATTTTCTTTTGCTTTCCTTTAAAAGTCGGCATTATTTAGACAATTATTGATGTAAGTAGTTGAAAGATAGTTTTTGTTTATGTTATGTATAAATATTTCTATATATTTTCAGATATTAAATTAATTCATGTCGTCAATTAGGACACTTTAGTATTTTGTAACGTAATGAAAATTATTTTAAAAAGAATCACAAAAATATGTTTATGATTGTCAGCAAATAAATTAACTAAAGTATAAATGTTCTAATGTTTTTTTAGTTTTTTCAGTCTACTAATATTCAGCAAAACATTTTTTAACTTTTAGCGAGGTTTTTTTTAATTTTAAATCTACAAAATGTTAGCAAAACTTTTGCTGAATATACTAGTTTTGTTGCTAAGAATCTGTTCGCTGATTTTCAGCAAAAGATTTTGATGACACTAGCAATTTTTTGCAAGCAACCTAATGTCTAAAATTTTGTTGACTCAGCAAAAGTTTTTGCTACCTTTACTAACTTTTTTTGAGTGTATAAATCACCTTAATTAAGTGTGAACTTAATCACCATAATAATCAAATCGTAATTTTTAACAACAAAGTGGTATGTTACCGAAAATATCGTGTTAAAAGTATACATCATTGAAAAGCTTACTGAAATTTTGTATGAGACACAGTTTTTTATATGAACCTTCGATTTAAAGTGAGTGCTTATTAAAAATTAATTATACGATTTCTAATTGACTACAAGTTCATGGTATTTAATCTGAATTCTAAGACCACCCTAATAGTATATAGAGAAAATATGTGTGGGTTATAAAAGTGTTTGCTGTATGCCAATCACACGTGACATAGGGATGTGACAATGCATCGGGTTTTTTTATATTTATTTTTTACTTTTGGTTCCATATATATTTTTACGCTTTTGGGATTAAAATATTTCGCTTGGGTTTAAAATATAGCATGATCTTCCACAGTTAAATTTTTCACTATACTAAAAATTCAACAAACACACACAATGTTGGTAGAATTTTTAAAATTTAATATTCCCGACAAAAAAAAATGATATGGAGCTTTATGTAGTCATATCAATTTCTATGTGACGCTCTTACTAAATTGCATCCGAAATATGGGCCCATATAATTGTATCTGTTTGTATGGGTTTAGATCTAATCTGACGCAATTAGATAAATGTACAGTAAAACTTTATCATAATTATTATTAGATTGTATTAGTTTTGTATCTAATTGTATCAGTTTTTATCTAAACTGATAGAAATAGAAGTAACTATATAAAAACCAGATATGTTTGCATCCGGATTTCGACCTGATATAGTTGTATATGATTGTATGTAAACTGATACATGTAAGTTTAATTAGATCCGAGTTTTAGTCTCCCTACAAAAAAACTTCCGATATAATCATATATGATTTAATATAGTATCACATATAACTCAACATGACATCTCATCTGAAAAATTGTATATATAAGCTGATCTCATGGTATCTCATGGGATTTAATCTCATATGTGTTGATATGATGTGATAAAATTATATATAATTTGCTACAATTGTATCTTAAAATTTTTTTAATTTAATAAAATCAAATTAAAATGTTTTAGAGATTAGTACTTTTTATTTTAATCGAATTAAGTACTACTCGTTATTCTTTTATAAAACATATAAATATTAATTTTAAAATACAATTTCATTTCAAATCTAAAAATTAATGCTTTTATGAACCTGACGTTAGAACATATAATAAATTCAAAACGCTAGGTAAAACACACAAAACAAAAAACAACATTTACCGAGGAAGAAAATCAAATTGTAGTTAGCAAAATTTTCAATTAGAAGACTTACAGATTTTTTCAAGAGCAGAAATATACAGTAAAATTTACATGCCGTTGTTATGCAAAATAATTAAAAATAATAGACGGTCGGATATTATGGATCAATACAGTCAATTCAGCAATTTCAGATTGTTCAAAACAACTAGTGTGTTAACCAAAAACTGAGGAACAGTGGTAAAAAGTATATTGGCCTATTACAATTTAAATTTTAAAATTGAAAATTTAGAATCCATTACGCATGTTATAAGTGTTGGAAGTTTCATTTGTTTAAACAAGCCGTGTTAAAAGTATAACTTAATAATATTACTTAAATTTTTTTTTTATATAAATAGAACATTTTTGGTCTTCATAGTTTAGTAACGGCATGATGCTTGTTAGGAAAAGATCCTAGCCACGTGTTTGATTACTAAGAAGACAATAATGGAGCAAAATTGATGATTATTAGGTTTTTTGTTAAAGCTCTGTCAATTCTGGAGGCTCTACCTTTTCTAAAACTTCGGGTTCAGATCGAAATACATGTTCACTCAAATAAAAAAGTTAGTAAAGTCAGCAAAATTTTAGTCACGAGGGTGCTTGCAAAAAAATTGCTAATGTCAGCAAAATCTTTTGCTGAAAATCAGCGAGCTGATTGTTAACAACAAAATTAGTAGATTCAGCAAAAGTTTTGCTAACACTTAGTAGATTAGAAATTAAAAAACACTTGCTAAAAATTAATAAAATGTTTGCTGAATATTAGTAGACTGAAAAAACTCAAAAAATTTGTAGAAAATTATACTTTAGTTAATTTATTTGCTGAAAATCATAAAACATATTTTTGTGATTCTTTTTAAAATAATTTACAATACGTTACAAAATATAAAAATGTTCATACTCCCACATTGACGATATGAATTAATGTAATATCTAAAACAATAGAAATAATTATATATAACATAAACGAAATTATCTTTGAACTACTTACATCGATTATTGTCTAAATGATGCTATCTTTTAAAGGAACACAAATGCAGCAGAGACTTATAGAAACGAAACAAAAAAATAACAAAATATAACATATACAACCCTTTTTTGCAATAAGAAAAAGGAAACAGAAAAATCTAACAAAGAAGTATGTCTTTGTCTTTCGCTTTAGTCTGTCTACCTATTGCGTATTTGTTTGCAATTTGACCACAAAAGATTATTAATATATATAAACATTTAGTTTACAAATACACATTTAATCTTTATTAAATTTAAATATTTTATTTTGTCTTTTATTTAATTAATAGACAATTACTTTCACAAGCCGGTGACGACGCAAAATTTAAGTTGTTTTAATCCACAATTTTGTTTTATGTATGAAAAACAGATACAAAAATCTTCCATGGTTGATTTTTTTATATTATGTCTTACAAAAGTTGTACTTTTTTCCTCGTCACTACTACATCGTGACATGCCGCGACATCTAATTCATTCTGAGTATATGTTTCAGTCGGGTTGTTGTTCACACTATTGATGTGCTAATCAACACAATTTTCTTAGCAAACTAAATTAGTAAAACATTAGTAAAATATTAGTAAAACATTAGTTCTAAACAGTTAAGTGCTGAATAAGTATAACTAAAATTTTAGTTTAAAACATAATTTTAGCAAAAAATTTGCTGAAAAATAGTATACCTGATTTACGAGATGTTTTACTAACTGTTCTACTACCTTATTTTTTTGAGTGTATCAGGCTATATTTAGTTTACTTGATTTTTGTATACGGAGATTGAAAGCTCGTTACAAATAAATTAAAGTAACAAAAAATTAATCTCGATGTATATAAAAACAAAAAAACAAAAAAACCTGTAAAAAGTGGTACTTTTAATTAATTTTCAGCCTTTTAAGCAATTTTAATTAAATTTTGAAGTTAATTTGTGTTGTCTAATGTATTCTCTGCATAAGTTTTGAATAATCAACACAAAATTTTGTTTATACATTTATAATGAAAAATATATGTTTAAAAAACTGTTTCTCCTAATACCAGTAGGCATATAAAATTTAACAGATGTTGAGTACATTGGTTCTTCTTTAGTATATATGTTTGTTGGTTTAAAACCTAATAATCATAACTTTGTTTTTTAGTACTTTAATAAAAAATATTAATAATCATTACAAACCAAAAAACCGTAGTTTTTCATGTTTTTTGCAGTAAATTTTAAAACTCATTTATATCTAATTAAAATATATAAAAGTGATAGAATTATTTTTGATTAAATGTACCATGTACACTTACATATGAATATATGGTCATATATATATAAATATTTCATCTGATTAAATATACAAGATATTCTAATATATAGCATACGATGCAATGATATATGATGATATATTACGGCATACTAAAAAAATTTCAAAAGTTAATATATTGCCGCACATAAAAGCATATATAATGATATCATGTTGTATATGAGTTTATAGAAACTTTTTTCATCGGGCTGGTAAAATTGCACTAAATGTTACATTTTTGTATATGATTATAGGAAAATATACACAATTTCATACAAATATGTATTCATTCTATGATATCCGTTCCGCATAAACCTTTGATTTCACAAATTCACTTATGATACATGCTTTTTAACTTATTTTGGTATGCTGAACACGAATATGTCAAAATATTTTAAATCGCTTGATAGGATTGCGAAATATCGCTAAAAACAAAAAAAAAATCGCTTAAGAGTACATGAACTATTTTTTTTTTTGTTAAAATTCATTTATGATACATGTTTTTTAACTAATTTTAGTATGCTGAATACCGTTACGCCTAGACACATATAAGTGGAATCTCTCGATTTCAGAAATGCATTTTATTTTTATATCCATAAAATTTGGCTACATTCAGATCCATTTAAGACCCCCAGGGAGTCTAAAATAACAAATTCAGTCCTAACCATAAAGTTTTTGTACCCGTTTAAAATAATATTAAATAATCTTGTATGATGTGATCCAATTTTGTACAATTTAATATAATTAATTATTTCATCATTTATATAAAGTAAGATATAATTTTATTTGCCAGAATAATTTTTCTTAAAACCGCATATCTTACGATATGTTATACCATACGTTATTAGACAGGCAATATATAATTGGATCGGCAGAATTTAATTTAGAAATGTAATTCAACAAAACTATGTACTGACCCATGTAAAAAAAATTTAAGCTGTGAAATAGTGATTCTTTTGTTTTGAAATCCATAATATCCTACTAAAAATTTGAATATCAATTCATTGAAAATAAATATTAAAATTATCTTAAATAAACATCACAATTTACAATATTAAATTCCAAAAAGTTTAGTTTTCCGATTAAAAAAATGACAATGGTGCAATAAAGAAATGTATTAAATTTAATATAGCCTTATATCTAATTGAATTACAATTTGTATATAAATAGATTATATTACACTGACTTTGATATAATTTGATACGATGCAATTCAGTGAAAATAAATTTGTTAATTTGGCTGTATTCAATTTAACAAATTTATTTCCACTTGATGGAATCGGATCAAATTACATCAAACTCAATGTAATATAATCCATTTATATAAAATACTATTCACAATTTTTCGGATCAAATTATATTTCAATTATAATCAAATTTGATACATTTCTTTGTTGCATCATATTAACTTTTTTAATCGGGTGCTCAAAAAAAGGGAAATTTTCACCATTATTTAAGCATTCATAGAACGTATAAAAAATTAAAAACTCGAACGATTTTTTCAAACAAATTTTCGACTTCAGCGCTAGGTGAAGGTTTTAAATCAGTTTTTATTTAATTTTTAACTTTATCAAAGTTAAAGTAAAAAAAAAAATGAGACTGCGGGTTCAAATTACCGAAAAAGTAAACTTTTGCCAATTATTTTTTTCAATGTTCCCACACGATTCGAACATGGCACTCCAGGTTGTCAGTCAGATGGATTTGTCGTTAAGTGGTTAGTAACGATATATCACTATTTTAGGCGACATTCCCATATCAAATAATGGGGTTTGTAATGACAATTGTAGGTACTTGCCATTACCAAATTTGTACTTATAGAACCACTTATATGGTACTGCTTTTCTACACTGGGTAGTACATTGTGGTCGTATTCTGCGTTTGTAGAAAGTTCGCTTAGGACGTGGCTTGACAAGTTGTGACTGCATGTGAAAAATACTTTTGTAAATTTTAATCTAAACCGCAATTGACCTTCGACTCGAACTTTTCATCTAAAAGATTGAAATTTCTTTACAAAAATTGTTCCTTATTTTCTCTTGGAAGGGATAAAAAAGGAAACTTTTTTAAACCGAATTTTTCTACAATCAAATAAAAAAAATTGATAAAAAAAAAATAGTTAAACGTATTAAAGTTTTGGTAAAAATTGTTCATATTCTCAAAATAGTTTACTAATTTTCGTTGATGATTTTAGCGAAAAAATTTACAAATTTTTTATCTCTGAGTTTATAAAATTAGCAACATTTTTACAAATTTTCTTTTTTCATAGTGAGTGAAAATTTTACTGCTTATTTATACTTAAAATAAAATGCCAAAAATAAAATTATTTGGTTGATTTTAGCAAATCTAGTGCGGTTAAAAGTTTATTAAAATATTACTAAATTTTAGTAACCTTTACTAAGTTTTCCTATTACTTTCATTTTACTAATAATTATGGACACGTTTTGCTAAAAATTATCTAAACAGTCTGCTGGCCTAAAAATATTTAATTTTTCTGTAAAATTACAGATTTATCTGTTACTTTTACAGACTCTTTTACTTGAGTGAAGAAAGGAAAAATGTTACCACTTTGAGTGAGTTTGAATTGAACACTAACCGAAAATTGCGCGAAAGTTTCAAATTTTTCAATGAAAAGTACATGTATTAACAATCACTATCACTGCTATAAAAAGGAAATTCTTTCAAAGTCCATATTGAACATAGAAACAATGTGGTTCCACACGTACACACATACAATCACGGCATATACATATTTTATTATCGTGTTATTACACTAACACAAACAACGACCTAAACAACAACGACAATTAAAGCAAAAATAAGACACAATCGCATCAGCATAATTAAACGGTTTGTTCCAGTTAGTTTGTTACTCTCCTTTTAGCTTCGATTTACATTCTAAAAATAGAAGCAGAAAACAACCTTCATTTTGATTTTAGCTAGATGAAGTTTTATATGTGTGTGTGTGTAATATAGTTTCATTTAATATGATGCATTCATGCAATAAAATATATGTATCTATGTAGAGTTCATGCCTTCAGGCAAGGAATGCATGAAGGAACAAAACTGAAAATAGAATAAAAAAGTTTTAAGCTAAACAAACACAAACGCCATATCAATATTGTAAACACACACTCATTTTGTAGGTAGCGAAGTTCTCAACGAAGGTGTCTGTTTCATATTGGAGCCTACACTCAGTGAACTTCTGCTGTAAATGTTTGTAGTTGATTGAGTTGTAATTTTTTAGTTTTTAGTAAAAAATAACAGTTATTTGTAGAAGACATTTAATTTTTTACTACATTTGTAGTTCATTTAAATAAACAAACCACATCAAATAACTGTATTATGATTTTACATTCATTTTAAACAGTAGTTTTTTTATTATAAAATATAATTGTTACATTTGAAGTTAATTTTTACTGCAATTGTGGTTCATTTTTTCAACAGTTAAAAACAAATGACAATGTTACTGAAAAGTAAGTCATCCTCTTTTTCAAGTGCAATTTCATTTGTTTTTAAGTACATTAACCTACATAGTATTCTAAGTGTAGTCGTTGGTTACCAGATACAAGCTAAGTTTGCGTATAACAAAACCAGAAGCGTTGCTTTACAAGGATTTCCTGAGAGGTTGGAATACGCTTATAGTGAATTTACATTATAACTCAAACCTGGTTATGAAACGTAATTTCAAACTAGATTTTCAATAAAAACTAGATTGCCGATTTGTAACTGGATTTAACTCGATTTCAAACCAGATTTCGTGCAAGTGTAAAATCATTATTAACAAATAGAAAATGTTGCACAAGCACAAATAACGTTTTTATTTAACTACACAAAGAAAATTTTAGTGGACAAAAAAAAAATTTCAGTAATTCAATGAAGTTTTTCTTCACAAAACAAATTAAAAACTTCCCAGCAAAATCTCATTAAAACACACAGGGAACTTCTGCTTTCAAAATATGTAGTTATTTGGGTTGTAATACAGTTTCTTTATTTTTAACGTAAAGTCAGTCATTTGTAGAACAAATTTCATTTTTTACTAACTTTGTAGTGAATTTAAAAAACAAACCATATCAAGACTGTTTTATGATTTTACATTAATTTTTTACAGTCGTCTTTTGTTATTTAAAAAAATAAAAAATATAAATGTTTGTTTATTTTTTATATATGTGGTTAATTTTTACTACAATTGTTAGTAATTTTTTGAACAGTAAAAACAAATGACAAATGTTAGTTGAATGTAATGAAATGTTCATTTGTTTTTGACTACAATTGCTGTCGTCTTTACCTAAATAATATCCTTAGTGCAGTATCAATATAGTAAGCACTAGTATTAGGGCCAACAGCATATAATTTGGCGTCAAATCTCACTATTTTTGTTCGACGAGGTCGTTTTTGTAAGTACCCAGTGTAGAGAAGCATTTCCATATAAGTACATATTTGGAAATGGTAAGTTCTTACAATTGTCATTAGAGATCTATTTTCACTCAGAATATTGTTGCAGTTCGGTTAGTAAACAGCTGTAGTTGTTTTGACTGCTATTCTATTAATTTTTCTTTGAGAAACTGAAAAACGTCTAATTTAGACCAGCGGTTTCACCAAATTTTGCTTCACGGTCCCCTTCCGACACCTCTACTAGTTCACGGGCTCCCAAAAAAATTTTTTTTTCATATTCAAATAAATGCAAAAGTAAAAGTAACGAAACAAATTTTTAATTTCAAAATATAAACCGTTACAAAACCAAATTAAGATGGACTTCGAGTGACCAAAAAAAATAATTCGTTATAATTGAAGTTCGCATTTTCTGGAGTTATATTTCTTTTCAATGTTTATATTGTCCACAAAATATTAAAAACGTTTATAAACCTTTTAATATAAATACATAGTTTTCGAAACATTTAATAAAGAATTGCAGTGTTCGGTCTACAATTTGTTAAAATTCAATGAAATTTTAGTAACATTTGGAAAATGTTGAGAATTTTGTATATTGTGGTTCTGTAACAGATGTCACATTCAAATTGTTAATAGAACGTCAGGACTTTCAGAGTACCCAGCAAAACCACACATTAGCAAATAATGGGTAAAGTAATGTATCGCCATAGGGCTTCACGAATTACATTACACCTTACTTCACTGATGAATTTTACAGGTGATGAGCCTAAAAGTAACGGGTGGACTCTTTATCTTGTAGGGGATAAAGTAACTGGTTACTTATATGGTTACATGGTGGGAAAATGTAATGTGTCTATAAATAGATTTTCATAAAAAAAATGCATAAAAAATTTTTTTACACATATTTTTTTTTAATTAAATAAATAACTGTTTTTTTTTTAATTAAATAAATAACGTGGTCATGCTGGGATTCGAACCTGAGGTCTCTGGTTGTTAACTATTAGTTAGGCGAGAACTCTACCAAATGAGCTATCGATACATATAATATTTTATTGCATAAAATGTAAATGAGTTGTTGTGGTTCGTGTTTTCGTTCGTGATATCAAAAATATACACTTTACCCTCAAGCTTACAAAAAATCACAAAGTAATGTGTCTATAAATAGATTTTCAAAAATATATATTAATAATTACTTTACGTTTGTAATTCATACATTATGTAATTGATGATCGGTTAGTCCTTATTTTATGTTTTGAAGTTATGTAAAAGGTAATGAGGTATCGGTACAAGGTAATCCATTCGAGTTCAATTATCGGTAACTCATTACTCTGGGTTTTAAAATAATGTTGAATGAAAGGAGTATACATTACAATATAATACATTATGTAACCAACTATTGGTAACTGATTACGTTATGTTTCGAAATAATGTTGAAGGTAATTACAAAGTAATGGATTATGTAACCCATTATAAGTAACTCATTACTTCTTGTTGGAATATAATGATACAGGTAAGGAGTACATATTACAAGGTAATGCATTACTTTATCGCACCGATTACCAAAGTTTTGCTGGGTAGTTCGTAGTAACCGGGAATTGATCTTAATCACATTCTTCGCGTTTTATGAGTTTTACTGTCCGAGAAAGAAACATTTTTTTTTTTAATTAAAATTAAATATTCAAATGTTTAAGTAGCAAATATCGCAAAAAAATTTAAGTGATTGTGTTGCAATCAGTAGGATAGAGGACTATTAATCTAAAAGCCACTGTTCAATACCAGAAAAATAAAAAAGTTTGTGACAGAATTCGATTGGCAACAAATTCTGTGACCACAACTGAAACTGTTTTCTGGGTGAACTGTCCAAATAAAATTTTAACCATTTTTTTTGTTTTGCTGCCAAAAAATTAATAATATTTTAAGACTTACTTTACTTTCTAATAAAAGTTGAAATTTCATCTCTAGCTTTTATAGATTTTGCACAGTCCGCATTTGAAAATGGTAATTTTTTTTTTGTTTCCACCCCTTTCGTTACAATTGTCCACAAACTTCTTTTGCTAAAAGTTAGGTCACTTAAATTTAGCAGAATACGATTCTCAACTTTATTAAAAATTCTGCTAATGCAAATTCAGGTATTTTTTTCCGTAGTCGTGGCTCTTTCAACTCTTTGAACGGCCTTTTTAATGAGTGCAGTGCAACTATGAAAAAATGCATTAATATCATGCAAATAATTCTGCCAGTGTAGTTTTTAAATTAAACTTGTTGTCCCTGTTAATAAAAAATATTTTCAAACCAGAAAAGATTTTATGCAAATATCTGAAAAAATAAATTGAATTGTAGGAACGATCATAGCAATTGAAGGACTTATTGTAAAAACTTGATATGTCACATTTAAGTTCTAGTTTGTTTTCGCCTTTTAAAAGTTGAAAAACTGCAAAAAGTTTAATTTATCCAGTACGTTCATCTTCTTCTTACTTGTAATAAGTGTTTAAGCAAGACCTTTATAAAAAATTAATCAATTCTTGTCTATACAACAGCAAAAATCCATAAAACGATAAATGGGTCATATCAAGTTTTTACAATAAGCCCTCAAATTGTATTTACAAAGGAACTCATTTTATTTACAAACGAATTTTTATTTTTATTATAAAAAATTATTATTAATTTCTCCTTCTGACTTCCCCGTTTATTTGATAGTAGCAAATTGAACACTAAGCGGCATATTTATGTTTTTATTTTATGTCAGTGTTCGAAAGCGATAGTGCGTCTGCCAACATACAACATTAAACCAACGAGCATTTAGATAAAGAGCAACCAATATACTCAGTTGCTGTTAAATTTGATATCTGAACTGTGTCTGGAAAAAACAGTTAATACACAGAGAGAATTTCTTGGACGAGTTTTAATGAATTTTGATCACTAAACTAATGAAGTTTTCTTAACTATACAAATGAAAATTTTCTTAAACTGTATGAAACAGCTTCATAGTTGTAATGAAAACATTTTTAATGAAACTTTTTCATTAGTCGTTTTGAAGTTTTTAAAAAATAAAATTAAATTTTTCATTCAATTTTATTAAAAACTGCATTAATTTAATGAATAGCTTTAATGGATGAGTTCCGGTGACATTACATAGATCTAATGAAAAAATTCATGGATATCATGTAGATAATTTGCTCAGTTTAGTGCTGTTTTTAATGGTTAAAAGTTTCTAATTAAAACGCCTTAAAAACTTGAAAATTATTTAATTAAAAGTCCTCTGGTTAACAAATTTTGAACATTTTCTGATTTAACTCGCAAATAACCAGTTCAGGCGCCAAATTACGGCATTCGTCATCGAGTGAAATCGTTGGGAAAGAATTTTTTTAATGAATACACTCCAAAAAATGTTAATAGTTTCACTATAATAAAATGGGTAAATTCAAACACAAAATGCATGAATATATTTTATACACACTTTAATATACATAAGTACACATACAATGTAATAGTGGCCAAAATGTGTTTATAATTAAGCATTTAGTGTCTGAAATTCGTCTTTTTTTTGATTAATTCAAATTTTACGCACAATTTTTGTAAATGTACTATGAGCAATTGGCTGCCTCGTTAAAAAAACAGCTTTACGAGGCTGAAGCCTTTATTTGGAAAAACTTCCTTATAATCAGAAGCTTTTTGTATGAAAACATACATTTAAATTTATTGCGTTTTGCAAGTAAAAAAGTCCTCTGTATCTCAGGATTTTATATAGGGAGAAGTGATAAGAATCGGAGGATTCCCTAGAGTCGTTGATATTTGCCAAATACAACAGAAACTAAGGATACAACAGAAACTAAGGAAACTGATTTTTTTCTTTATGATAAACATTTACGTGTAAAGATTCCTAAATCCATTTTTATATAAGAAATCATTATAAACAAAACACATATAAGTTTATTTTTTTTTTTCAAAAAAATTTCCTGATTTATTTATTTTCCTGAAGATGCTACACAAAGGAGTAGCGAAATATTGAAAATAAAAAAACTTTTATATAAAAACCAAACCTTTACTCAAATAATTAGAAAATTTAAAAAAAAAAATACATTATTTTTAAAATATCAGTGGTATAATTACGTATTTTTGTTGATTTTTACGTATATCAAAATGCGTTTTTAGACATTTTGTGGGCTTATTTACACACTAAACATGTTTTTTACGCAAGAATTTGGCAATTCTACATATAAATTTTAAAATTTCATTTGAACTTGTACGCATTGGAAATGTAATATTACACATTTTGCGTGCACCTCCTTACACGTAGTGTGTGTATTTTTTTAATTTACGCACAAAGAGTAAATTTACCCAACTTATATTAGGAGTACAGTTTCCTACTATACGTTAGGTAAATTTCAACTGAAATTATAAATTAGAGTGTAACTACAAAATACTAATAATGAAAACACAAAGTTTTACATTTATTTCTAATCAAGGACCGAACTACAACATGCTAAATCAAAAAAATTCGTTAAAATGTTTTATTTTCGGAACTACAAAATAAATTTAGATCAAAAATTACGATCACGATTGCCTTAATTCGGGCCCAGGGGTTTAGAAGAGAGCGTTGGTATCGGCTTAATTAAACTAAACACAACTCTTTTTAGAAAAGTACCTCGACACTTATGCATGTGTGGGATACAGTTTGTAGGGATGCCAGATAATTTTTCTTTATTTCGACATTTTCTCAAGCCAAATTTCGCAAATTAATATTAATCAAATTGAATATAAACAAATTTAAAATATTTTTAAAGTATTTGTATAATTTTAACATTTTGATATATTTGTGTATACAACAGTCTGGCATCTCCAACTGTTTATGCAATTTTCTTTTATGTTAGAATATACTACATATAAATAGCACACCATGTTTATGTTTATCATCGGGAAACCAAAAGCAAAATTAAATATAGTAGTAGATGCATGCATGTATGGTATGCCTGCTTGCAGAACTGTTAACTTTAGCACCTTTAACGTGTTTTATTAAACTATGTTAGAAAATTGTACAAAAATTTGGAGTAAAAAAAATGGATATTAAATTTTAGGTAAAAACTTCAACTTTGTGAAATAGAGTCCAATAAAACTAATACATATAAACAAATTCAGTTCATTTGGAGTTTTTACTTCCACGAACTTCCGGGTAAGAATATTTGTGTGCGGATTTCCAGATACTTTGCGAATGTGGTGTATGCCAGTTTAACTTTCCTGGAGTTGTGTTTATTTTTGGTATTTCATGCATTTATTGAATTTCATGTTTCATATTGCACACCGGCATAAAGCGTGTTTGTTTTTATGATCATTTTTTTCCACTTTAGCTGATGTCGTGCTTGCTCAGGCACTTATGTTGTTAATTAAAACGTGTTTATAATTTATAGCACATAAAATCTTTAAACATGATGTTTTTTTTTTTTTTGCTTTTAGCATAAATCTAATTATGATTTACACGTACTTAAGAGTGATTTCGCAGCAATTTTTTTCAAAGGTTCACTAATGGCAGCCGAAAAATTAAGGCTGTTAGTGTTAGTAATTAATCATTAATATCGTTCATTAAGTTTTTTTCTTTATAAATATAATTATAGTTATTCATTTGGTTAACATTAGCAGATAAATAACAAAAGACCTTAATTGGAAATCACTGCTATTTTCTAGAAAAAAAATCTTTATATGCACAATAGGATGTCCTTTAAAATAACGATTTGTTTATTTTTTTTTTTTTCATTACAGTTTTATTACATATGGTTCCAAATGGAAGAAATCGATTTTTTTCAAAAACGTTAAACTGTTTCGCAAATGGCCCATTTTGGAAAAATGTCTTATATCCCGGTTAAAAAAGTTCATATACATATGTTCCAATATGTCCATATATGGTTGCATATATGGGTAAATATAGACATATATGTTCATATATGGTTGCATATATGGGCAAATATGGACATATGTATATAGACTCGTATATGAACATTAGGGTGCCCAAAAAAAAGACTGTCAATTTAAGAGCTCCACAATACTGCCCTTACTCAAATAGTGCTCTGTAATTCACAGTCTAAATTTCAGCCAAATCGGTCAATATTTAAAGGTTGTTATAAATTAACGATTTTCAGGGTTAGGTCGAAATTTAACAGAAATTCAATTTTATATGGATATAAATTTTATATAGTATATAAGGTTTTTTTACAGACTTATAATATAATTTTTTTTTGTATTTTGCTCTCCTTAACACGAATCTGAAGTCAAAACACCTAAATTAAACAAGCCTCCCAAAATATAGGACTAGTGTAGGTCAAAAAAAATTTGCTTCAAAACTGTGGTCTATTTTCCATATATTTCTGAAGCTACTTACTGGATTTCCAAGTTTACCTCTCGTTTTATTTACAGAAGTGTATTTCAAAAACATGCTTTTAATATGTCAACATTTTTTAACAAATCTGAATGTTGGAAGTTCAATTAAAAAAAATACACTGTAAAACAAGAATACACACTCAGAAATATGTAAACAAATACAATAATACAATCAAAAAAATAAGTGAGTAGAAAGATAGTAAAACGTCTTGCTAATCAAGTATACTATTTTTAGCTAATTTTTTGCTGAAATTGTGTTTTCAGCTAAAATTTTAGTTATACTTATTCAGCACTTAACTGTTTTGAACTAATGTTTTACTAATATTTTACTAATATTTTACTAGTATTTTACTAATATTTTTCTAATATTTACTAATTTAATTTGCTAAAAAAAATTGAGCTGACAAGAAGATTAAAAGTATGGTCGACAACCAGATTGAAATATGCACATACGCAGAATGAAGTAAATGTCGCGGCATGTCAAGATGTTTTAGAGACGAGGAAAGTTATCACACATAACAAAACAAAAGGACGCCAAAATGTGTATCGTATACATATAAATTGCGGATTAAAAATACTTCAATTCTGTGTTGTCACCGGCTTGTCATAAGAATTGTCTATTAATTAATTTAAAGACAAAATAAAATATTTAAATTTAATTAAGATTAAATGTGTATTTGTAAACTAAATGGTGATAGTGACTTTTAATGTAATATTAAGGGTCCGCCATCTAACGTTTTTTTTTTTTTTTTCAACTAGTGCTTATTTCGTGAATGGTAACACTTAGCTCATATCTGATTTGACAGATAATTAGTTTTATCCTTCCGCTGAACGAATATGGTTGTATATACGCTTGAACAACGCTGGGAAATATTGCGACATTACTTTGAAAATCATGGTAATGTTGCAGAATGTGTGCGAAAATTGCGTACGGATTTTGGAAGAAGAGAAGCACCGTCAGCTCCGTATGTTCGTTATCTTGTGAAAAAAGTGAAAGAAACTGGCATCCTCATCGATAAACCAAAGCGTGAAAAGCCAAAAACAGTGCGTAGACCCGAGAATATTGCTGCTGTGGCAGAAAGTGTGCGTGAAGCGCCATCAACATCAATTCACCGTCGTTCTCAACAATTGAACATTTCGGAGACATCATTGAGACGAATTTTGCATAAAGACCTTGGTATGACGCCATACAAAGTCCAATTGGTTCAGGAGTTGAAGCCAACTGACCATCCAATGCGTTTTCGCTTCGCTAAGTGGGCCTGTGAGGCAGCCATTTGAATGAAATTATTTTCCATTATTAACCGGAAGGATTGTACTTTCAAATAAAAAAAGAAATTTAAGAAAATATTCAGTAGTTTTTTTTATAGCATTTTCAAAAAAAAAAGTTATTTGGCGGACCCTTTACTTTAATATACTTTCAGGTAGACAGATTAAAGCGAAAGACAAGGACACACATCTTACGTATTATTGTATCTTTTCTTTTTCTTATTGCAAAAATATTCGTATTTTAATATTTAGTTTTGTTTTGTCTCTAGAAAGATGACACTTAGAAGTCAGAGCCCATAAACCGTGTTTTTTTTTTTTACTGAATTATGTATTTATGCTGGCTCAAACATTCTGTTTATTATCGCATCAGAGCGAAATATTTGCTGATGCTCCGACGTTTCAAACAACTTTATTAACATTTAATTAAAAGTCTACAACTAAAAGAACTTTATATTAAACTTAAAATTTAATTACAGAAATTTCTATGATTAAGAATTTATACATAGATTTTTCCCCCTACAATTCGTGTTTGTATTTAAATTTTTTTTTGTGAATTTTGTAAGTTTTTCAAAATTTATACTTATATATCCATGCTAAAAATACGAAAATAATGTCAAAACAACAAAAACTTTCGTAAAATGAACAAAAATTGGTTTATTTTACGAAAGTTTTTGTTATTTTGACATATATTGGTATTTTCATGCATGGATTATTATCAGTGTATGTGTAAAATAAAGAGGTTGCAGTAATCTCGTTGTGTCATTTAAATGATGTAAGTTTACATCATCTTTAAATAGGTACAGCTATATGTGTAAATCAGATGTAATCTTGAAATATCTTTTTAAACAAAATGAATTTAAAAACAATAAATTTTTGCAAAAAAAAAACAAAAGAATAAACTGATTATCATTTAATGCAATTTAGAAATTATTTCTACAAAATAGAACATTACAACACTATTTTAAATATAAATATAAAATAAATTGAAACAAAAATAAAATATTTTTTATTAGCGACTCTATTTTGAGTTATAATGGTCATAAGACTATTTAAGAATAATATCAGTTTTAGATTCTGTGACTTCAAAATAACTTTAAATACTAATTGTTTATTTCTAATATACATAAACATTAGGATGTCCCGAGAAAGTCCATTTTTGCGAATTGTTTTGAGTAATAGCACTCAAACGATGAGTATTAAAGAACTGAGTACGGGAAAAATAACGAACAATTTTTTTGGAGGGTACTTTTAAGTCTCGACACGCTATTTAAGATTTTAAAAATTGTACGTTTTGCTAAAAAAAAGTTGTCTTTTTATCAAAAAGGGGCACAAAAGTTTCATTATGTAGAGCTTACTATGGGAAAAATATTCATATTTTTTTTAGAATACTTTTGGTCCACCGCAGCATTTCTTAGCTTTGAGCAAGTACATAGTTATCAGTGTTGCCATGTATTTTTTTCAAAAAACTGTAAAAAAACTGTTTTTTAAGATAAAACTGTTTTTTTTTTTTTTAATAAAAAACAGTAGAAAAAACAGTTAATATGTGCATTTTAAATTCAATTGCATTTTATTTAAACATAAAACAACATAAAAAACATTAAACACATAACATAAAGCATTTTATATACACAGAAAAACGAAACAAGAGAAACGAAAACAGACAGAAACAAAATGACATTTCAGGGTTTCAGCACAAACAAATGTTAAAAAGGGAGTTAAAACTTACTACACAGTTGCATTCAATGCGTAGTATTATTTGCTATTGAAACATTTTGCGCAACTTTTGTATTAAATTTATAAATTCAATTAAAAAAAGTAAATCGAGCAGGTAAACTGTTGAAAACTGGAAAAACTGAAAAAAAAGGCTGAAATTAAACAAAAACTGTTCTTTTTCATGAAAAACTGGAAAACTGTTACGCATCCTAAAAAACTGGAAAAAACAGTTAAAACTGGCAATATGGTAACACTGATACTAATTACATCTATTTTTTGTAAATTGTTAATAAAAACATTTAAATAACGCCTTGCTAATGTCAACATTTCAACAAAAATAATTCAAATTTTTTAGCACAATTTTTTAATCCACAAATCTCGAAATAAATGATAAATTAATTTTTAAGCAAAATGGGGATCAACATTTTTTCAATTCAAAGTTTATTAAGGAAAAAGTATTTTTAATTATTTTGTTTTTTTGCAAGTCAGTTGCAATGCAAGGCTAGTTTAATAAACCTTATACATTTATTTTTACTGATTATCTCAAACTAAAAAAATTTGTGGGCGAAATAGCTTTACGATTTTTTTTTTTTTTTTTTTTTTGAATACGTTTTCCCTAAACAAGCGATTTTTTTTAAATAGCTAAATTTTTTAATTATTCCGCGAATAGCGGATTGAAAAATTATTTTAAAAATTTTCAATTATTTTTTTTTTTCTTTTAAATGTTGACGTTAGTTAAGTGTGATACAAGTGTTCTTATAATAAAACTAAAAAAAAACTAAAATACGAAAGCAAAAAAATGCTGTAATGGACCAAAAGCATTCTAAAAAAATTATGAAAATAAAGTATATTTTGCCAATAATAAGCTCTACATAACGAAACTTTTGACCCTGTTTTTTTTGGACAAAAAGGAAGACAAATGTATTCAGGGACTTATAGTAAAATTTCATGACGAATATTTTTGCGGAACATTTTAACCCCTTAAATCCCTGTTTTAATGGTGTTTTTGCTCTTTTTTAAAAGAAGGACAAAATAGACCCTTACCTTGAGGAGTTAGAGGGTTAACATATTCTACAAAAATGTTCTGCGTAACATTTTACATAAATTTGCTGAGCACACCATATACTTTAAACGTAAGCTTTACTCGATTTTCTATGCCGATTGACAATACAAAATTTGCATTTGGGGGAAACTTTAAGTCCCCCTAAAATGAAACCCAGATGTAAACTTTCAAAACGCCGATACACGTGTCTTTTTTTTTTGTCTCTTCTATTAAAATTTATAGGTCGGACCTTGTAATTTTGGAAATATTTGATTTTGTTGTACAGTGTTATTACTAAAATGCCTAAAAAAATTATAGGATCTGATAGACAATCAGCTGGTTCAAGATTATATCGACCTAGAAAAATTGTACCTCAGCAAAAATGTAAAAACGAAGGCTTTTCAACAAGTAGCGCTTCAGCTAAAAAAATTAAAGTGACCATTGAAAATCAAGTTACGGAGGATCTTGAAAAACATTATAGGATAATTGATTTTTTATTAGTCTTTTCAACAATCGCTACGCTAGTGAAGTGTGTGAAATGTGATAGAAAAGTAAATTTTCATTTGATTAAGAAAGAAGACCTTGGATTTAACATAAAAGTGTCATGCGAAAGCTGTAAACAGATTACAAATGTTCCGTCTAGTGCAAGAATAAACTCTGGTGTTTTCGGTTAGTTAATTATCGGTTTGTTTTCGTGATGAGGATATTAGGCCTTGGATTAGTTGGCTGTGAAAATTAGCTTATAAACATTTAATACCAGATTTTTTAGTGTTCGAAACTTTAAAGCGTTTTTCCCACAACTCACGTTTTCAAAGTCGGTGCCACTCATAACTTCAAAACTACTGCACCGATCCTTTTGAAATTTTGAACACTATTTCTGTACATAATTTACGAGGTAACGCTGGAGAGTTTTTTCAAATTTGTTAATCATTTTTAGTTTACAATAACAAATTAGCCTATTTTTTTCACTTAAAATCGCGTTTTTCCCTTTAAAGTGTTCCAAAAAAAGTGAAAAATTAAAATTTCAAAAAACCAAAAAATTTTCCTAATTTTTCTCAGAAATTTACCTTTTTTTCCCATGAAAATTAAATTTTCTCATGAAAATTAAATTTTCCGATTTTCCACAGAAGCTCCTAAATTTTCCGGCTAATTTTATTTTTTTTGGATTCCTCATAATTTTTGCTTTAAGAATCAGCAATAAAAAAATGGGCCCCGACTCCTTGTTTGGACAGGAGAAGAGCATTTAAGAGACCACCTTGTTCTCATTGTTTTTATATTTTTTATAATTGAATTATTTTTAATTATTTAACAAGAAAAATTAGCAAAAATTTTATTTTTCAATTAAAGCCTGATTCAATACCTTTCCAACGAGCTATCACTCGTTGCGATCGCTTTAGTTTTTTAAAACAACTTTCAATGAGGTCCCTTATGAAGAATTCTTCAATTTTGTCACATGACAGTGGTGCACACCACCACTAAACCAGTCACTATAAAAAAAAAAAAAAATATGTAGGTACATTATTTTTTGCTGGGCAATCGATTGAGACTATTTATTTTAAAATCGGAGAGGGGTCGTCCAAAAATTTGCCAATTTTGATCGTTTTCATATGGAATTGCTCTATAGCAAAAATTTTTTTAATATTATTTTTTTTTTTTTTTGCTATTTTGAGTCTAAAAATATTTAGTAAGAGTTTTTTGCTAATTTTCCAGAGTAAAATGCTATTTCCAATTAACTAAAATTCACATCGACTATAACTAAAATTTTGTTAGCATATTTAGTTTTGCTGTTCTTATTTTATTAATATTTACCAAAAAAAATCTGCTAAATTTTCTGCAAGAGCATTTTTAACTAATTTTTAGTAGCTTGTTCTGAAATTGTTTTAGGTTCATTTCTATGAGTGTAGTTAACGGCCATAACTTCTTATTCCCAAATCTATTACCGGGTAATAGAAGGTTTTGCTGGGTAGACTTAATAGCATCATTACATTACACAACCATTTGAGTAAGTAAAAATGTCAGAATTTCTTAAAAAAAAAGAACAATTCCTAGACCAAAATTAAAATATATGTATACCATTTTCAACATAGTCATTATAAGTTTCATTAAATTGTTTTAATTCCCTGTAAAGAAAAATGCGTTGAAGAATTAATGTTATGACTGACAGCTCAAGGATATAAATTTTTCCAAGTCATTTAATTATGACATCATTAAAATCTTCCACCTGATAAACAAACATTATACATTAACAAAAAAAAAAAAAAAAACAAAAACCAACAAAGAAATTATAACAAAAAATAAAAAAATAATTTAATTTATGTTTCCAACTTTACATGCGTTTACATGTGTTGTCTGCTCATGCTTTTCTATAAATTCATTTTGTATAACTTCGTTACGAGAGAAAGATGGAAAATCACAAAGCAATGATTGTTTTCTTTACAATCACCATACTTTATACAAATTTATGTAAGCTGATGTCGTAAAATGTCATAAGGAATGGACAGAGTTTTATATAAAACCATTTTATTTAAGTTAAAATTATAGAACTGCATAAGAGTTTGAATGCAGGGATGGGATGAGTGCAATTTTATAAAATATTTTTATAGCAAGTGTGGTAGTATTTACTTACAACTTGAGTGTAAAAGAAAAGACAATTTCGAAATACCAAATTTCGGATTTTTTTTTTTGCATAATTCAGAGATTTTTTTAATGTAATAAATTTTAGTTTCTTACCAATATTTTTTTTTTAAATTTCAAACCAAATTATTAAAACTATATTAGTAATTTAATGTAAACTTTTCATTCGCTAAATTATAAAAACGATAATAGAGTTTAATCGAATATAATTCTCTCAGTGTATGACGTTTTCTAAAACTTGAATTCCTCAAAAAATGGGTCGATTAAAGTTAACCCTCTAACCGGCAAGCAAGCCCCTAGGCGGGGTATTTTAAATTGGCCATAAGTTCGCCAAAAAAAAGTGTTTTATTATAAAAATGTGAGCTATGTATATCGATAGAGAACGAAGTTAGCCACATATTTTGCGAAGTAATGTTTTGTGTACAAGTCATGGTTTGGAAGCGAGAAAGCGTTATAGTTAAAATTTTCAGTAATTTCAAAAAATAATTATTTTGAAACAACCACAATTTTGAAAAGTCCTTAAAACACATTTCTGTTAACATGAAACCATTCATATTCAACACAAAGGAAGATTAAAGCTTAAACTTTTGGAAAATACTCTAAGTTTGTTCCAAGGACATACAGGGCTTTAAACGGATACATATAAAGGACCTCATCTTATCTTGGAAACGAGTGGACGGATTTGTATGAAATTTGGCAGAAATATTATATTTGGTAACTCTATCAAAGCTTCAAAGTTTCGTCAATATTTATTAAAGTTAAGGTTCGTTTTCGCTCGATTTCACGTTTTTCGAAAAACGAAAATCGCCATATCTTTTTATCTAAAAGCTCAAAACGGCTAATTTTTGGACTGTTGTTATATCTTTGTAAGAATAATTTATGCCTTAACTTTTTATATTTTATATGTTAGTTTTTAAGATAGCCTCTAAACCTATTTTGACCCATATCGCCTAAAATAGGCAACAAAAAAAATTTCGCTAAAACAAAATATTATTTATTTCTCGTGACGAACAAGTGGAATAAATTTCAGTCCAAAAAAGCTTATGCCGGTTAAAGGGTTAAGATCCTTTAATACTTTAATATACAAAAAATGTGCCAATTTTGTATTAAAAATACAATATTCTAACTAAATTATTAAATATTATTATCAATTTTACGCAGAATCTTTGGCCAATGAATTTTTTCACTAATCTTATGAAACTTTTCTTCACAAATTATATCAAAATTGAAAGCGTTAAATAAGCATTAATGCATAAAGATTTTAGTAAAAAAGCGAAAGTTGGCAAAACTGCACTTTATGGAACGTTCCTCATAAAAATAAAAAAGAACTTCTTTTTACCCAAAAAAGAACTTCTTTTTACCCTGGGAGGCACCTAAAACCGGTATGCGTAGAAACATATAAGTGTGTGTACTCAAATGAAAGGAAATTTCCTAACGATTTAAAAATTATATTATTTTTATGATACATGATACGTAGTGTCCTCTTACGCAATTTTAAGTATATTTTAAGTACAAAAGGAGGGATGAAGTTTTCTAGGTTTTTTTTTTTTTTTTGGTAAAGCTTACCGTTCAAGTAATGAATTTTACATGAAAAAGTGAGTTTTTAGTTGCTAACGTTGACATTACCCAGGGATAGCCGCGTGGAGGTGATAGTACAAAATTTATTGGCATAAGGCTTTTCTCCTCCAGTCCGGCTTCCCTGAGGAACGTTTTTCAGCGTGACCGACTTCTGGCAGGTCTTAGGGATTGTCTCCTATGTGATAGGCAGTTTAACGGTTTTGCTGAGTAGTTTTTCTCCGTGGCCGGCCTTCGGCCGGACTTAGGGGTTTTCTCCTATGTGCTTGACAGTTTGGTGGCTTCGATGAGTAACGTTTTTCTGCATGATCGGCCTGTGGCCGGGCTTAGGGTTTTCTCCTATGTGATAGGCAGTTTAGCGGCTTCGCTGAGTAAAGGTTTTTTCATTTTGCGATTTTATCAACAAAATTTATTTTGTTGCAATTTCGATGTATTTGCAAGTGTTTTAAATAAAATGCTGCAAGTAATATTTGAAAACGGGTGTAGAGGGCGTTACGTACATAGATACTTAAAATAACATCATTTTTAAAATCCCGAGGAAATGTCCTTACATCAGAGTACACACCGGTTTTTAGACCAATGCCCCCTTAACCAAAAAAGAAAAAAAATCTCCTTTAATTCTGGAGAACGCCCCACAATGAGCAGTTTTGAAGAACGCCCCATAAAGAGCCGTGTAGCCCGACAATTTTCATTTTTATGAAAAATTACATTAATTTAATGAAAGTACTGAGCAATTGAGATATTGAGCAATATTGAGAAAGTATATGAGCTGAGTTTCAACAAATCTTTTTGCATTTTATGCGAATATTCATTTCATTAAACGCATCTGGTGAGATTTATGTTAATGATATTAATAAAAATTTTCATAAAATTAAATTTACTTAGGAAATTTTTCACTAAATTAATATATTTTTTAGTGGAGTGCAAAATATTATTTTATATTATTGAATATTTTAATTAAAAAAAAAAAAAAAACACAGTTTCTCCTGCCAGCAAACAGCTCGAAAATGAGTCAGAGATGAACTCAAATAATCATGTTTAAGTTTCAGTCTTTTGTATGAAAGTGCAGTTAACATGCCCAATGTCAAAATTTGTATGGAATTTCGAAACATGTATAGGAAAAAGCAAGCAATATAATGATAATAAATCACAATGAAACCAATAATAAGAAACAATAATTGTAATATACAGAAAAAATTATAAACCTAAAATATCTAAATAAAGATTTGATTTGAATTTAATTTGTTTCTAAACAAATATTTAATTGAATCAATTAATATTTTAATTGACTTTTAAATATATAAATACATATTTTATTTTAGACGCAGTTATCATATTATTTTTTCATACACATAAATAGAAAATTTTCAGTATAAAATACCAAATACATTTGAAGTTAACAAACTAAACAAGCACACACACACACAAACACAAACAGACTCAGCATTTCAAAAAACACACATACCAACATATAGATCACATACTTTTTTTGTGAGTATCATATTTTTTTTTTTTGTAGAAGTTATTTATAACTTTTTTTCCTTCTTAATTTTAATAAAAGGTTTAATTGATAGTATCATTGCCGTGATAAGTGCAAAATCAATTAAAATATTAATTGATTCAATAAATTTTTTAATTGAAACCCGTTTTTAGTTTTTTCTGTGTACTGTTGAATATCGTAGTGTAAGACCACCTCATAATTTTTTTTTTACAAATATTTTAATTTCGGCAAAAAATTAGTATTATTATAAAAATAAGAATATTTTGTTAATAGAAGTGCTCGGAAAATAATAAAAAATATCAATCGGTTCAAATGTTACAGATCTTTGGCCAACGAAAATCCATTCTGAGCCACTGTTATAGAAGTATTAGAAGTTTAAACATGTGCACATTAAACACACAAAAAATCGTTTTTTTAAAAATCGATAAGAATATCGGTATTTGATGTTAGATAACCGAACATAACTAGTATTGTTTTTATAGCCTTTTAGCATAAAAATTACCGAAATTCTCATGCGAATGGTGCACACAGAAAACAGAATCGTCATGACAATCGAATAGTTCAGTTTTGGTAACCGAATTTTTTTTTTGTTAATTTAAGCAAATACCGGAATACCTAAAAATGCCGAAGTCCCGAAAAATCTTGGGATCGGGATTTGCAAAATGTCATATCCCGGGATTTTTAAATATCAATCCCGATTGGCAGCCCTACCATGTAGTATAATTTATTTAAATATAAACTCATTTGAACACTATTAACAGGGATTTTATAGAATGATGGGAACTGCTAATTGTTGCAGTTGTTTATGCAATGTCATTTTGACCAATTTTTTGTGGCTTTTTCTGATATTTTTACAGGTTAATTTCTATGAGTGCACAAACCGTCTTATTTCAAGTGAAATTCGAATTTAAAAAAAAAAACTGAAACTGAAAATTTCTGTTTGGAAACCAAAAAGATTTAAAAATTCTTGGGTACACTCAAAAAAAAAAGTCAGTTTGCCCGGAGGATCCTTTCAGAAAAATAGCTAATATCAGCAAAAAAAAATTAGTAAAATTTGTGCTATTATTTTACTTTAATTACGATAACAATTAATTACAATTTTTACAAATTTTAAATTACAATTAAATGTAAGTAGTAATTGCAGTTCTTTCAATTACAATTACATGTAATTGTAATTGCATTTTTTATATGCCAATTACAAGTATTTGTTATTTTTTTGGTCCCTCATTTTAATTACAATTACTTGTAATGGTAATTGAAAAATAGCAACTTCAAATTACATGTAATTTAATTGTAATTGAAATGTAATTGAAATCGACTAAGTCTGACCCATAATGACAACAAACTTAATTGAAGAAACTCTATTAAATCTTTAGACGTTTTAAGTGATTTTTTCAATTTAGCGATTTCTTCAATTTTGGAGATTTCTTGAATTTTCCTTAATTTTGGTAATTTTTTTTTGACCGTTTTTCTAATCTTAGAGAATTTTTTTTTAATATTGATAATTTTTTTGTGTTCAATTTTATCGTTTTTTTTTTTTTTTTTTTTTTTTTTATTTTGCCAATTTTTTCCCATTTCGAGGATTTTTATTATGTTACAGATTTTTTAACTTGTGCGATTTTTGCTTCTTCAAATTTTACCGATTTTTTTAAATATTAGCAATTATTTATATATGGCCATTTTTTTAAATTTTGAAAATACCTTTTTTTTATTGTTTGTGAATTTTTTCCAACTTTTTTTTAAATTTTGAGAATTTTTTTTTTAATTTTGAAGCTTTTTAAAATAATTGCAGTTATTTTACAATTATGGTGATTTTTTAATTTTTGTAATTGTGGCAATTTTTTTCCATTTCAGCAATGTTTTCAAAATTTTTGGAGCTTTTTTGAAAATTTTAATTAAATAATTAATAGTATTTACTAAACATTTGTTTGCAATTAAAAGCAGTGTTTAATCAAATTTTTAATAAATATGATTAAAACCTTAATTGAAAACAAAATCAATTAAATAGTTACAAAATGTTTTCAATTATACTACAATTAATTTAATAGGACCAAATTCAATTAAACTTTTAACTGAATGAAGAAATATTTTAATTGAATCAACAAATATTTTAATTGGATCTCGATTTTAGTTTTTTCTTTGTAGCCAAATTTTGGCCATAAAAAATTTGAAGGTTTTTATTTAAAAAAATTTGTTAAAATTGAAAAAAAAATTTAATTTATAAACAATTCATTCATTTTATCGATCAAAATTTCCATCCCCGTATTTGTTACTTCTTGATAAATTTCACTTATTTTATTGCATTTAAAATTTGGTAAGAATGCATTTACTTTTAGATAATTGAGGAAATGTCACTGCATGCGAGTATTAGTAAAGTAGTTTTCTCAACCAACATTTTTCAATTTTTATTTAAAACCAAACTATTTGTTATTTCTTCATTTGTACATCTTACGTTTATTATTTCATAATGTAATTTTTCTTATTTTCTTCGTTTATTAAAATGTGTAATTTTTTACACTGAGAGAATTATCTGCAAAATAATATATTAATGAAATTTTGCATAAAGTCGATTCACTCACAATTTCTTTTCTGTAAAGACTATTAAAAATATACACATTCAATTAATTGAAAATCAGTTCAAAAAAGAACTACTTACTTTTCATTTAAAACTAAGTTTTTTTCAACTGTTAAAAATTTAATTGACAAAATCGGTAAAAACAATAGATTTGTTTCATTTATTTTAATACTCAATTAATACAACTTTTTGTTTTAAATAGAAAATTTTAAATAAATATTTTAACTAATACCGAAATTCTGTTTTTTTATTATGTTTATTGAATAACAGACGGAAAAGTTAAAAAATATATTTCTTTGGTAATTTAAATACAGGTTCAATTGTAACAATACACTAAAAACTGACTCGGTAGTAGCAACCGTATTTGTGGCCAATCGAATGCTTCGGTTGTTGCAGTCATTAAACTGAAACAAAAGAAATGTTGTCACGATAATAGAATTTCGATGGTCTTAACAGAAATTCGGTTATAACTACCAAAAAAAATTGATAGCTACAACCGAACCATTCGATTGGCTACAAATACTATAGCAACTACCGGGTCTGTTTTCTCGGTGTTCGGATTAACTTTTTAAAGAACTGTTGAACTTTTATGGAAAAGTTCTTGTGAGTGAAAAGTTCTTTTTTTATTTGTGGCGGGTAATTTATATAAAAATTAACCATAACAAAAACAGCAACCACAGATATTTCCCTGAAAATATGGTAAAAAAGAGAGGTTGAAAAGACTTAATTGTTTAATAAGCTTTAAGCTATATGAATGAGTTCTTTTTTGAATAGTTCACCATTTTTTTTAATTTATGTAATGAAAGGGTGAATTATAGAAGATTTGTTTTCATGTATTGATTAAGTCAAATTATTAACGAAATTTGTAGTCATTTAACTAAAATTTTCACAAAATACAAAAGAAAACTACCAACATTTAGCCCCATTTTCACAATGTCCCATTACTAACTGGGCACTTTAACTGACACATTTGTTGTTGTTTCCCATATAAAGTTTAAATTTAACTGTTTGTTAAATTTTAACTGGACATTCAGTAATCGGGACTAAGCAGAGTTGTCATTTATTCGGGTTTTTATTTTGATCGAATAAATTGTCAAACATTTTTTCATATAATGATCAATCGAACGAATAACGAATAAAAATAATTTTACAAATACATAAACAATTTTTTATCTTACACTATCAGCATGGAACCTTATGAATTTCGGCATCAATTTGAAAAATATTTAACTGTTTCATCAGCACAATAAACGATTGGTTTCATTGATTTCTTAGAACATATAATGCATATTTGCTCTGACGATTAATCGTCAGAATTTGTTCGAATTATTCGTTATTGGAAAATCATGATTTTTAAATTGTTCGTTCGAATTTTTTGTTTGTTCTTTCGATTAATCGAATAATTTTTATTCGAGTAACCACCCTAGGACTTATTCTTTAATAAAAATAAAAAAAAACATTTTATGCATTTTTATTGCTTGTGGGTTTTGTTTTATTTTGTGTGTTTATGTCAAACTTCTCTGTATTAAATGAATGATACTAAAATTTCTCAATTCAATTAGTAAAACATTGAATGAACATAGTATTGAAGCCGTTCAATTTATGAATTCATTCAGTATCAGTTAAAGCTTTTGAATGAAGTTAATGAGGTACTTCTTAGGAATGCATTAACCAAATATTATAAGAAAATTGTTTAATTCTGAATTCAGGACCTCGTTTCTGTAACTTTCTCATCGAAAAGAGTTTTACAAAAAACATTTAAACTACAACCTCGCACTGGTTTATATAGGGTGAGTCAAAGACAATTATATATAAAACTAATCAAAAAAGCTAACCAAACCCTGTATTGACATTATGTATTTTTCTAACTACATATTTTAATAAATTCCATTTGTCTAAAATTTTAAAAGATAAAAATCTGAAAAATTTAGCTCTAAAAATGTAGTCAAATTTATTATCTATTAACTAACCCTGTAAAAAGTAGGGTCACCATGTATTTTCCAATGCTCACCAATTCTCACCTTAGGTATAGAAACGAGGCACAGTTTTTTGTGAATTCAGCTCAAATGGAATTAATTCTTTTGAAGCTCTGGTTAAACACGATACTTTGGTTATTTTAAGATAAGCTAGCCGATCTAAAAGTTGTATACATTCTATGAACAAGTTTTATTAAAACAATGAAATTGTTCATTAATCTTAATAAAATTTTTGTAAAAACTTATGAAAAAAAACTTTGATAATGAACAACACACGTAAACGGATTTCATTGGCCAAAAATTATTTCTGTGTAGACTGACTATCTTTCCGTAAGATATTATTGGTTTTTATTATTTTCTTTTATGTCTGTCAAATGTTGGACATGGATATGACAATTAATTACGTGTATTCACGCATTCGTTCATATTTAATTGTCAACATGTATCATGTCATACGAAATTAAAACGTAATATGATTTTTTCTTTCATTTGTCGTTTATTTAATTGTAAAATGCCACAAATTGTGATAAAGTCACAATGACAAATGGGACTTTTTGTTTATGGCCATATATAGCAAATATGTGTTAAAAGAAATGTAAAGGGTCCGCCAAATAACTTTTTTTTTTGAACTCCTGAACCAATTGGACTTTGTATTTCGTCATACCAAGGTCTTTATGAAAAATTCGTTTTGATGATGTCTCCGAAATGTTCAATTGTTGAGAACGACGGTGAATTGATGTTGATGGCGCTTCACGCACACTTTCTGCCACAGCAGCAATATTCTCGGGTGTACGCACTGTTTTTGGCTTTTCACGCTTTGGTTTATCGATGAGGATGCCAGTTTCTTTCACTTTTTTCACAAGATAACGAACATACGGACCATATACGTTCAGAGGAAGGATAAAACTAATTATCTGTCAAGTCAGACATGAGCTAAGTGTTACCATTCACGAAATAAGCACTAGTTGAAAAAAAAACGTTAGATGGCGGACCCTTTATTTCATTACAAAAGATTATGAAAACCTTAATCAAGATTCGGTTAACGAAACGAAAAGATTATTTTTTGAACACAAAAATATTGTTAAAGGAGCCAATAGAGAATTAAAATATATTTAATTCAAGGAGCATATCATTTAAATTAATTAATTTTGTTTCTGGGCAAAAGTAAAAATTCGATTTTTTTTTTTGACATTTCATTTTAAATTGTCAGGTTTGAGATCATGATTAAATGTTATGCACGCGCAGAACCGGTCCCATTCCCCATAGGGTTTATTTGGAGCACAAGTTGGCTTACTACAAATATTTAGTGTTTGTATTGAGGTCATATAAAAATAAGTTTATAAACTCGTATTAAACTGTTGTCAACGTAAATTAAAAGCTTGCATTGTACGTCTAATTTGTAATATGATTTTTTATTGAAAAAAAAAAAAAAAAATAAATAGAAATTGATTAAAACTGTTGTATCCTCTAACTCATCAAGGTAAGAATCTTTTCTGGTCCTTCTTTAAAAAAAAGAACTAAAAACACCATTAAACAGGGATTTAAGGGGTTAAAATGTTCCGCAAAAATATTCGCCGTGAAATTTTACATTTTTTTAGCTCTAGGCAATTCCCCTTCATTATTATACAATGTCCAGCATATTTCAGCGATAAGCGAATAAATGCTTTTGCCTTTATGGCAATGGGTGCGCATGTCTGGAGAAGTCATGTAGTCATATCACCTTCTATATGACTCGATATGGAATCTTATAAAATGTCATCCAAAATATGGACCCATATAATTGTATCTACTTGTATGGGTTTCGATCTAAGCTAATGCATTTAGATAAATGTCTGAAATAGCAATATCCGAATTATAACCCGATAAAATTGTATTAGATTTTATCAGTTTTATATCGAATTGTATCAGTTTATATCTAAACTGACACAAATAGATATAATTATATAAAAAACAGATATGTTTGTATCCGGATTTTGAGCTGATATAATTGTATATGATTGTATACAAACTGCTACATCTAAATATAATTAGATCTGAGTTTTAGTCCGGTAACATTGCACTAAATGCTACATTTTTGTATATGACTGTGTGAAAATATATACAATTTTATACAGTGCTAGTTGGTAGAGTGCCCACGATGACCGCGGGTTCGATTCCCACCAGAGTCACTGGCCTGTTTTCGTTACAATGCGCCAAAAGCCATAGTAGCTAGTTCTCGGCTAGTATAAAAGGATATAATTTGTAAGTATATGATTATTAGTTAATATAAAAAATAAATAATAAAAACAATTTCATACAAATGTATGCACAAATTTATCATATCCGTTAAGTTCATAAAAAAAAATTTAAGAAACCTATTACTTTTTTGAGGTTTTCAAAAAAAATCCTTTCTTAAGTTTTAATACAGATCATATGAGGCCCTATATTCCACATGAAGTTAAGTCGATAAGAAGTATGCACATCAGGGTGTCCCGAAAGTGGACAATTTTGCATAATTGTGCTCAAACTAGAGTTGTGTCGTTCATGAACGAACTAGTTCAACAGAACGATTCACTCAATTGATCGATATGATTCGTTCACCAATATTCGATCTTGTCGTTCAATCGTTCATTTCGTTCTTTTTATTCATAGAACAATTGCATCTCTATTTGATTAAAACTGCTTGCAAGAGCAATTATTTTTTTTTAGAAAATAGTAATAATATTGTTTCAAATTAGGAAAAGCAATTGTAGTCATGCATATAAAATGTTTTTTATACAAAATAAATAAAGTCTTGTTAGAAAAGTTACAGTAAAATTTGTGAAAAACTCGTATAACATGAATAGTGCGTAATAATTGTCAAAAGAACGACACAGTTCACAACACGCAGATCAGTCACAAGTCAAAGCAAGAAAGAACGATTGAAAGATTTGAACGAACTTGTTCACTGACTCGAATTAAACGATAATGACCGAGTCACCAAAATGAACGATTAATCCCAACTCTAGCTCAAACGAATACAAAACAACGAAAACTCTCGTAAAATAAGCACACTTTCGTTTATTTTATAAAAGTTTTGGTTATTTTGACATTTTTTCGTACCTTTATACATGTATTTTTATCAGTGTACATATTATCCAGTTGATTATGGAAAACAAAAAAATTGAGAATAGTTTGCTAAACGCATTTTTTTTTTTGAATTTTTTTACAAAATTGGCCTCAAAAATTTAGTATTGCTGAGCATATTTGTTGGTATATATTTATAAAATTTGGGTAAACTAGATCTTTCACTGTAAAACAAGTAATAAATAAAATTACTTGTGTGAACCGCCTTTTGTATCTTTTGATACGCACGCGCAATTTCTTAAGAATTGTTTGCTTTTTTATTAAAAATTGCCTTTCCTTTCTTTCAGCTCTTCAATAACTGCATTTTAGTTCAATCTGATTAAAATAAATGGAAGAACCAATATTACATTATGCAGACAGACATGTGGCAAGAATGATTTGGAAAAATATTATAAACTGTAAATAGTGACATTTTGTGTAAAAATAGATTCCCAACTGTGTAGTTTATGAAAATAAAAGCCAGTTACAATTATTTAAAAAAAATTGTATTTTTATTAATACTTTTTTTTGTAAAAAGCTTGTAATGTTATTTTAACTGCATTTGCAGTTGTTTTTACTACATTCGACAGTTAATATTGAACAGTTAAAATAACTACACACGATAAATGCAAATGCAGTGTGGTCAACTGCAATTGCAGTTATTTCAACTGCCATTTGCAATTGATTCTGCCTAAATAGTTTTCAGAGTGCGGAAATACCCATATTCAATGAAATTTTTGTTAAAAACAAGTTTAAAAAAATTTGTTAAGATTTTTAATAATGTTAGTTTAATGAAAATTTTATGGTTTTATTTATTGCAAAAGTTTAAATTAAAAACATTAAAATCACAATTTTTTTTATCGTTAAACGAACAACTTGTTATTTTTCTGTTCTCAAAGTTTTGTTTAATTTTCAAAAGATTATCGAATAAAAGTTTTTAGTTTCTTTTATTACCTTTTCTTATCTTGGTTAGACTAACCAACTAATTACTACACATATTTGTATGTTAAAGAAACTTTGTGACTAAATTGTAGTATTATCAAAATATTTAGTATCTAAATCAAGTTTAAATTTAATGCCACATAAATAACTTTAAGACACTTCCCAACTGAAAACTACCAACAAATGTAGTGGTTAATCTAACAAAATTTAACACACAAAAAAGGAATAAAATACTACGAAGATTTTAACAAAAAAAAAAAAAAAAGTTTGTTTCAGTTGAAACATAATTAACACTTTCTTTACTTTGTTTTGGATGAGGTGATAAAGAAGACAATAAACTAGAAGAACTATAGCATTCCATTTAATTCATTCTGCTTAAAAGCTAACTAAAATTCACAATAGTAGAAGCATTTATACAATGCAAGAAAAGAACTTCATTTTATATACTTTGTACTAAAAGCTGATGAATAATGATTCCCACTTTTACACTAAACGAAAAAATTATAACATACAAAGTTATATATGAGGCTACCGCGAAAACTTTTTGTCTTCATACATTTGTAAGTAGAGCAGGATTGCCAGACGAAATTGATTTCGCTGGATTTACAAGAATTTTTAATACTAGTCAAGAATAAAGAAAAAATTAGTTTTAACCAGATATTTTAAAGACCATTCAAAAATAATAAATAAACACCTAAAAAATTATTTAAAATTTTTTTTTTAAAGTTTTCCTTAAACAAAGCTTTGTAATAAGCGAATAACTATAATGGTGAAGCGTTTTCTTTTAGCGTATTTACAGTAGACTCGCGATAACAAAAACACTGCCTTACGTGAACACCGGCTAGCATGAACATAATTTTTTTTACACTGACTACTCTGTAGCGTGAACACAGTAACACAGCCCTATAACGTGAACAAATGTAAAATTAATGGAACATAGAAAACGTTGTTTTCTTTTGAACAATTTTAAGCAATCACTACTTTTTTAAAAATTGGGAATCCCCGTAAATGATTGCTTATAAATATATTCTGGCATTTTGTTTAACGCGCTACCAAATTTTTTATCTTTAAAGGAAAAAGTGGATTTAATAGAAAAAATAAAAAGAGGAACAAGCTTGACTAGCTTAGCAAAACAAAGCAAATATGAATATGAATTAATGAATTAACGAATATGAATTAATAAAAAAATATATGAATTTGAGTTAAATATATGTCTATTTTATTTTTAAGATGTAAAAAATTACACCTTCGTAAACATGAACAACTTCGCAAACGTAAACACGCTCAGGTTTTAATAGTTCACGTCACCGCGAGTCTACTGTATTTGAAAACCGATCAACACTAATACCTCCTTCTTATATTCAACACTAATAACACACTGCTACAAAAAAACTTTTTGTCTGAACTTGAAAACCGACCTATTGGGGGTTGAAGGCCTAGGCGAGGACATACAAAAACTGTTTTGAAAATTTTTAAAACACCCTCAAAATTTTGAGTTATTTTCAAAAAACTGTTATAGGGTAGGTCGTAGCACTTTATTACCTCTAACTCACACATTTTTTGACCGATTTCAAAATTTTAAACAGTTTTGGAAAGGCAAAAAATTAAGCTTTCATGAAATGTATTCATAAAATATATATTCCAAGAAATTAGGTAAGTGTTTATCAAAAGTTTCCCATTTTTTTTTTTATTTTTTTCCTAATTTTTCAAATTCAACAAGAGTTATTTTCATTTTTTTCTTTCTACCTGTTTTTGCACTGTATTTTAAAAACAATTTTATATAGAAAAAAACGAGATATCATTTGTTAAAATCGGTTTATATTTCCAAAAGTCGCTAAACTTTTTCTAAAGTAAAAATTTTGGGATTGCAGACTTTTCTTTTGGTAAACCACTTGACTTACAAACGTAAATTAAAAACTGTACAAATAGTTTAACCTAAGTTAACATGTATAGTTAAGAACAGGTGGTTACAGTGAAAAAAAAAACTTGGAAAACGACCTAGCGTGGGTTATAGGTCTTGCTGAGTACATTACGAATTGTCAAAAAATTTCAGAAACACCCTCATATTCAGAAGTTATTCTAAAAAAACCGTTTTCAGTGATGTTCGTCAACTTATCGACCTGTAACTCAGTCAGTTTTTGTCCGATTTAATTTTTTTTAACGGGTTCGGAAAGAAAACTGATTACGCTTTAAAATGACGTGCATTTTTTGATACTTTGTGAGTTATAAGTATTGTTTTTGTTAAGAATATCTACGAAAAAAAAAACGAAAATTATAAACTTTTTGGATTTTAGTAGCTTTTCATTGCTTATTTTAATATGAAAGCTTATACAAATTTATACCAACTTATAAAGCAAATTTAGTGCTTAACAAAACATGATTTTTATTTTTCAAATCGGATGAAAATGGTAAAAGTTATTCAACTTTTCATTAACACCTGTTTTTAACTATACATGTTAACTTAGGTTAAGCTATTTGTACAGCTTTTAATTTACGTTTGTAAGTCATGTGGTTTACCAAAGGAAAAGTCTGCAATCCGAAAATTTTTACTTTAGAAAAAGTTTAGTAACTTTTTCAAATATAAACCGATTTTAACAAATAAAATAATAAAATTGTTGAGCTCAAGAAGGGGCCCCTGAAGGCCAGTTTTTCCAACTGCTCCTTCAAACCAGGATGGATCAATTTTGTATGCGACGACAAAGAGACGGTACAGTGGATGGAGACGCATGTCCCCGAAATAAAGCCATGGGAAGGTGCTGTTCTCAAAGTCGTAGCTGAGGATGAAGTGCCGAGGGCCCAAGTGTTCGTGGGATACTTCCCGGACAAGGAGGATACCTCAAGTAACTTCATACTTGGACTGGTTGAAGCCCAGAACCGTGATCTTTCGGTTGAGTACTGGAAGGTATTGAATAGTGTCGTGAAGGGTGGTGTAGTCGAGATCACTCTTTCGATCGATCCAATATCTGCCGATGTACTCAAACAAAAGAACTATCGGGTGAAATTCGAGTTTGGAACGGCGCTGGTAAGACCCACCCGTCAACCTAATGTGGTCGAGCGCAAGAAACTCGAAACGACCAATGCATCTGCTTCAGCAACTTCGGCTAAGTCTGATAAGAGTGCTTCAAAGCCAATTACCTCAGACGATAAACCAAGCTGCTCGAAGCATGTGCCAAGGTCAATTTCTAGCGGGCAAAATAGCCAGAGGGCCAAAAACAAGGCTTCCACGGCCCATACAAGCAACAGGCCTAGAAAGTGGGAGAGGCACTCAGCAGAAGAAGCAGCTCTGCTGAACAGCAATCGAGGAAGTAAAGTGGCGAAGCGCGCCAAAAAACAAGCTCGCAAATAATGGCCTCAAAAAGTAAGGCAAAACAGCACATTAAGTGCTTACAGGTGAACCTTCACCATGCCAAAGCGGCTTCAGATGTGGCAATTAGAAGGTTCACCTCAGACGACCTGGACGTCATTTTTATCCAGGAACCATGGGTGCATGCCGGAGCAATAAAAGGGCTCAACTCAAAACAAGGTAGGCTCATATATAACAATCAACATGAGAGGCCTAGAACGGCCATGTTTGTTAGAAACAATTTAACCATTCTTCCCATCGGGCTAGAGTGCCCTCCCTATCTGGTGAGCATGAGGTGGTACTTGCATCCGCGTACCTGCCGGGAGATGTAGATGAGGCGCCAACATCTGAAGTGAGAGCTCTTGTGGAATTCTGCAACTCCAGAAATCTTGGATGGATCATCTGCTGTGATGCCAATGCTCATCACATTACTTGGGGAAGTACAGGTAACAACAAGCGAGGTGAGTACCTGCTAGAGTTTATTAGTAGTAATAACATAAATATAGCGAATAGGGGTGACGAACCCACTTTCAGGAACGTAGTTAGATCGGAGGTTTTAGACCTCACACTTACTAGCTCTAATCTTTCCTTCGCCATCTCTGACTGGCACGTATCTTCGAAAGTTTCAATGTCGGACCACCAACACCTGGTCTTCAACATTGAGGGTTCTTTGGGTACTATCCAGTCCTTCCGTAATCCCAGGAGGACGGATTGGGATCTCTTTCGGTATTATGTTGAAGACTCCGCTAACTGCTCGAGGGGGCTTATTTTGAGCACGACACAAATCGATGAGGAGGCGGCTGATATTCAGTGTAATCTTATTTCCGCCTATGAGTTGAGCTGCCCAATGGGGGCAAGGAAAACCAAGCGTGATGTTCCATGGTGGAACGACAAACTTGGGAAACTCAGAACCGAGGCGAGAAGACTATTCAATAGGGCCAAGGAGACAGGCAACTGGGTGGCCTACAAGGCGGCTCTAACTGGGTACAATAAGGAACTCCGTAGATCTAAGAGGGCAACGTGGCGTAGCTACTGCGAGAAGATCTCAGATCTCCCCGAAGCGGTTAGGCTTCAGAAGGCTCTTTCACAAGATCATACGAACGGACTTAGTACCCTGAAGAGACCGGACGGGTCCTATACTGAATCGCCCGAGGAGACCTGTGAACTCTTACTGAATACACACTTTCCGGATTGTGTGTCACCTGAGAGGCTACCTAGGATTCCTAGGACTCCTAGCCTATCTGGGAGGGACATACGACTTGCGAACAGGGTGTTTCAGGAGGGAAGGATCTCATGGGCAGTGAGAAAATTTTCGTCGTTTAAATCTCCTGGACCAGATGGGGTGTATCCGTGTCTGCTGCAGAGGAGCATGGATCTTATACTCCCGCAACTGACCAGGATTTTTAAGTCGAGTTTGTTATTTGGTCACGTTCCATTGGCTTGGAACGAAGTTAAGGTAGTATTCATACCGAAGGCTGGGCGCAAAGCGGAACATTTGCCCAAATCTTATAGACCAATAAGTCTTAGTTCTTTTCTCCTTAAGACCATGGAGAAAGTCTTGGACCACTATATCAGGGATGTGTACCTGCTGCGCAAACCCATTCATAGGTACCAATTTGCGTATCAGCAGGGAAAATCCACTGAGACGGCTGTCCATCAAGCTGTCACTATGATCGAAAAGGCACTGGAGGCGAAGCAAATAGCCTTGTGTGCTTTCGTTGATATTCAGGGCGCTTTTGACAACACGTCCTACGATGCGATTAGGACTGCGATGTTGAGGAAAGACATCCCCAGTGTTATCGTTAGTTGGACTCTGGAGATGTTGACCTCTAGAGTCATTACATTCGGCATCGGGAACACTTCTAGGACCATAGGGGCGACTAGGGGCTGTCCTCAGGGTGGTGTGCTATCGCCTCTGCTGTGGACTCTGGTCATTGATGAGCTGCTTGAGCAGCTTAATGACCTGGGTTTCAGAACCTACGGATATGCTGACGATCTTGTTATTTCTGTCACAGGCTGGGATGACAGGACAATTTCTGAGCGCATGCAACAGGCTCTGAACTTTACCTTAAAGTGGTGCCAGGAGAAGGGATTGACTATAAATCCCTCGAAAACCATCCTGGTGCCCTTTACTAGGAGACGTAAGTTATGTCTCACTGAGCCATCGCTTCAGGGGACGAGGATTTGCTTCTCTGATAGCGTTAAGTACTTGGGGGTTATATTGGATAGGTCTCTGAATTGGAGTGAGCACCTTGATATGATCTCTAAAAGAGCCACTAGGGCAATGTTTGCCTGCCAGAGGCTCTTTGGCAAGACCTGGGGCCTTAGACCTCAAATGGTCTACTGGTCTTTTAACACCATTGTGAAACCGATGGTCACATACGCCTCTTTGGCGTGGTGGACAAAGGTTGAACAACTCGGGGCTCAGACGACTCTTAAGGGGATTTATCGACTGGCATGTATTGGTATTACTGGTGCCTCAAAATCATGTCCGACTGATGCCATTGGAGTCATGCTGGGTATTCCTCCTTTGCATATTTCTGTAAAGGAGAACGCGTGCATGGGATCCCTAAGGCTGCGGGAGATTGGCAGCATGAGGAGTGGGGATCTGAAGGGGCATCTTGAGATTGTGAAAATGTTCGCTGATGACCCGGTTATTAGGGTCAGTGACAAGATACTGCCTGTGCAAGTATTTGTTAGGCACTTTGTTGTTGTGATTTTCGACAGGAGCATGTGGTTGAATGGATCTTGGGTACCGGAGGTTGGTGCACAGGTCTGGTTCACGGATGGCTCGAAACAGTCGAACATGGATACGGGGGCGGGTGTCGTCGGACCCGGATTTCAGCGTGCTCTGCCCATGGGCAAATATCCCTCCGTTTTTCAGGCTGAGGTCTTCGCTATCTGTATCTGTGTGGAGGAGTGTCTGCGGAGGAGGACACGGGGGGCCACGATCTACATTCTATCTGACAGCCAAGGGGCACTTGGTGCCTTGAGGGCTCAAGATGTGTCGTCTGGTCTGGTTAAGGAATGTATCGACTCTCTAAATCGTCTAGGACTTAACAACTCCTTGACACTGGGCTGGGTTCCAGGCCATGAGGGGCATGAGGGCAACGAACGGGCTGACTGTCTAGCCAACTGCGGAGCTCGTCGACAATTCATTGGCCCGGAACCCTTCTGTGGCGTACCCAATGGGTATGTCAGAGAGAAGCTCAGAAGATGGAGGGAGTCGGAGTTTGGGGCCTATTGGGCCAGATCGCCTGGGCAGCGACAGGCGAGGCTGTTTATATCTCCCTCTGGGGAGAGGTCGCGGAAACTCTTGTCTATGACGAGGGGCGAACTAAGGACCGTAACGGGTTACCTCACAGGACACTGTGGCCTTAGGTATCAATTGTACAAGATGGGACGATCCTCTACGGATACGTGCAGGTTTTGTGAATTGGAACCCGAGACCTCTGAGCATGTTCTCTGCAAATGTCCGAGGCTCTCCGACAGGAGGGTGCGTTATTTTGGTGATCGAATAGTGACGCCATCGGACGTTTGGAACTGTTCACCTGGTAGGATAATTGGCTTCGTAGGGAGCCTGAACCTATAGGGTGTATTCGCTGGCAGCACAAAATACCAATTTCTGGTCGCGGTGCATAGTGCCACTATAATCTAATCTAATCTAACAAATAATATCTCGTTTTTTTCTATATAAAATTGTCTTTAAAATACAGTGCAAAAAATTATAGGTTTTCATAGGAAAAAATTAAAATAACTCTTGTTGAATTTGAAAAAAAAAAAAAAATGAGAAACTTTTGATAAACACTTACCTAATTTCTTGGAATATATAGTTTATGAATACATTTTATGAAAGCTTAATTCTTTGCCTTTCCAAAACTGTTTAAAATTTTGAAATCGGTCAAAAAATGTGTGAGTTAGAGGTACTAAAGTGCTACGACATACCCTAAAACAGTTTTTTGAAAATAACTCAAAATTTTGAGGGTGTTTCAAAATTTTTGAAAACGGTTTTTGTATGTCCTCACCTAGGCCTACAACCCACACTAGGTCGGTTTTCAAGTTCTGACAACAAGTGTTTTTTTGTAGCAGTGTATAATCATGTTGGTGTTTATTTCAGGATAGTGTAAGGAAGCCGAACATTTTGCATGTTTACTTTTATCCCTATAAGTTTTATGTACTCGAATGCTAAAAAAAATGTTTAATTCATTACTATTTGTAAACTAAACACTGAATTCATTCTTGAAAAAAGATGAGTTTCAAAGATGTTTTTTTTTTTTTGGCCGTCGAGTAGTGTAATTACTAATATTAAAAAACTGACTTAAAACAAAAAAGGTACAACATTTGTTGTTGCAAATATTGGGTCCATTTGTTTATATTTTGCTTTTAACTACACAGGCAGAAATTGCCAACCGTACCAAAAAAAATAGTGCTGGCAAACCACTGCTATTTTTGTAAATCCCACTGTGTTACAAAATACCAAAGGTACAACTAATATTGTACTAGGAAAACTCTAGTTAGTTTGCAAAACATGTGTTTTGCCAGTACTACCCGCAAAATTGTTTGCCAATATTGTTTTTACCATTATTATTATATTATATTAAGACCGAAATATATTTTTGATTTTAAAATGTTTTTTATTATATATATATTTCTCAAAAGTAATTTAATTTTTTTAATTGCCAACGGTGGCAAGTTCGCTAAAAACAACGGTTCGCCACTGTTATCAATCGGGTAAAAGGACAAGACTGTCAAGATTGTAAATCCCATGTTCTGCCTACGCATAATAGACCGCAGATAACGCTTTGCCAACACTGTGCAGATTGTATTTTTCTGAAAATTGTGTTCCTTTTTTAAAAGATTACTTTAAGACGTTTAATTCGTGAAAATATATGCAAGATAACGAGAAGGACCACCAAAAAAGCCAAGATATACAGTTTAATTGGAAAGATTGATGCTTCGGATTATTACAACTAATAATTTTTTATAAAATTTTTTTATAGTTTTTATAAATAAAAAAAAAATTTTTTATAATAACAAATAAATGAAATAGAAAAACAACTTCTAACGTATGAGTGTTTTTACTCATTTTATTGGTACACTTAAAAAAAAAGTTAGTAAAGACAGCTAAAAATTTTGCTGAGTTAGCAAAACTTTGGCCTGCCAAAAAATTGCTAATGTCTGCAAAATCTTTTGCTGAAAATCAGCGAGCTGATTTTTAGCAACAAAATTAGTAGATTCAGCAAAAGTTTTGCTTACACTTAGTGGATTAAAAATTATAAAAAACCCCTGCTAAAAACTAATATAATGCTAAAAACTAATATTAGCAGACTTAAAAAAACTCAAAAAATTTTGTAGAAAAATTATACTTTATTTAATTTATTTGCTTAAAATCATAAAACATTTTTTTCGGATTCTTTTAAAAATAATTTACAATACGTTACAAAATATAAAAATGTCCATACTCCCACATTGATGACATGAATTAATGTAATATATAAAAAAATACAAATAATTGTATATGTATATGTATAACATAAACAAAATTATCTTTTCACTACTTACATCAATGGTTGTCTAAATCATGCAATCTTTTAAAGAAACGCAAATGCCGCAGATAATTATAGAAACGAAAAGAGAAAAAAAAACAAAAATATGACATATACAACCCTTTTTTGCAATAAGAAAAGAGAAACATAAAAATCTACCTAAGATGTGTATCTTTGTGTTTCGCTTTAGTCTCTCTACCTGTTGTATATTTGTTTGCAATTTGACCACACTAGATTATTAATCTCTATAAACATTTAGTTTACAAATACACATTTAATCTTTATTAAATTTAAATATTTTATTTTGTCTTTTATTAAATTAATAGGCAATTACTTTCAGAAGCCGGTGACAACGCAAAATTTAAGTGATTTCAATCCACAATTTTGTTTTATGTATGTAAAACAGATACAAAAATCTTCCATGGTTGGTTTTTTTATATGTCTTACTAGAGTTGTACTTTTTGGTATCATTTTCCTCGTCCCTACTACAACTTGACATACCGCGACATCTAATTCATTCTACGTATATCTTTCTTTCTGGTTGTCATCCACACTATTAATGTACTAATTACCACAATTTTTTTTTAGCAAAATTAATTAGTAAAACATTAGTAAAATATTAGTAAAACATTAGTTCAAAACAGTTAAGGCTGAATAAGTATAACTAAAATTTTAGCTGAAAACATAACTTTAGCAAAAAATTTGCTGAAAAATAGTATACCTTATTTACCAGACGTTTTACGAACTTTTTTACAAACTTATTTTTTTAGTGTATATTTTAAATTTAGTAACAAATAAGTCGATATTGACACATATCAGTCAAACAAATGCGGTAAAAATAGCGAAATTAAGCATTTTTACAAACAATTTCTATCCCAGCAAAAAATAACCTGGATTTGGTAAGCAGTAACTACATTTGTATGCTTCCAAATAGCGCTTCAACGCCTTGCTAAAAATAAAGCAATTAGGAAAGACATTCTGTTGTCATTTCCAAAATGCCTTCTTCGAAGCAGTGATTTAATGCAGTGAATATATAAAATATGTTAGTGTATGAATTAAATAAGCACCTGCATCAACGGCAAATACCACCAAAGCCGAATTAAGGCATCAACACTTTAAAAACGTGCCAACTGAGCACTAAACATTCTAAAAGTCTTTCGTATTGTGGGTTGTTTCAATGTTCCCAAAAAATACAGCATTCCATATAAAAATCACGAAACAAGGCTTACTAAGACTAAAATTTGAAAATTCATATTTTTAGTTTTTATTTCTCCAATTACATAAAAGTGCAAAATACACAGTGTAGAAAACTTGACTTTTGTCTACCGACATGTAAAAACAAAACATCATATACAAAGAAAACAGCTTCATTTAGACGAAAATATGATTTTTAATAATACTTAAAGGATATACAGCGTTTGAATACTACGTTTAGCGAATTGAAAAAACCATAACGCGTTTCGAAAAATGTTATTTTATCTCTGATAACGACATAAGTTTCACTAATTTTTAAGCTAAAACCTATTTGGGAACTCTTCATACAGATTTCAAAATCGTGTACGTGAAAAATATACGGAGTTTTCAAATTTGTACATTATAAAAATTTCTTTACAAGTTTTTTAAAATTATTTTTTTAAAATGTCCTTTTTTAGTTTATTTCACAAAAATGTAGTGCTTTCATCGTTATCCATGAACAATATTAATAATACATTAACAATATAAATAAATACCATCCTGGAGTTAAAATATATTTAAAAACAATTTGTATGTTATAATTTTTTCGTGTAGTGTAATTCGTAACCAAAAAAAAAAAAAAACAAAGCTTTAAACAAAGCAGGTGGACATGAATGAATTTTTAAGTGTAAGTAAGAAGTGAGAGCTAAAACAAAGGATGTCGAAATATTATACAAAAAAGTAGTCGAATTTTGTTTGCCGTCAAAACAAAAAGTTACGCAGATAGTCGGGAGCGACTAATGACAATGCTACACGGAGAAAATTTTATAAGACTATTAAATTTATTTTTAAATTAACGGCATTTAAGTAAAAATTACAATGCGACCTAAAAATTAATAGAAAAAACTAAATATTTTTTAACTTTCCAGTAACAAAGAAAAATCCAAAGCTCAGGTTTTAGAACAACTTAAATACACTGAATTGGGATAGATTGTAATGAATGTTCTACAACCGCAGGTTTTTCTTATCCAAACTAGAACAGGTACTGTAGAACCAGTTATAGAACTGGTTCTACAATCGCAGGTTTTTTTCTCCAAACTAGAACTGGTTCTGGTAAAAATTTTATATTTTAACATCCATGAATCAGTTTTAGAACCTGCTCCATATAACCGATGGATGTTCTGAAATAGATTCAAATTTAACCGGTTCGAAATATTTTGTTGGGTTGGTTTTTTATAATAAAATTTAAAATTTTAAATAAAATTTAAATTTTTATTTCATTTTGGATTGCCAGGTTTGAGATCATAATTAAAATGTTACTATTACAAATAGAAAACACTAATTGTAAATAAATGTAACTTCATATTTTTATTTTTCATCTTCTCTTTTATTTATTTAATCATGATCGTTTAATCATGATCTCAAACCTGACAATTAAAAATGAAATGCAATTTTAAAAGGATCTACAATACTTACGAAATTCTCAATTAAATTTGTATTTTTAAATTTTATTTAAAATTTAAAATTAATGAAACTTTTTATGAAACTCAATAAGTGTAATATAAAAACTGCTGAAAAGGCTTATTGAGACATTGTTACATCTTTCTACCAAATTTCGTCAAAAATCTCCCACGGAATCAGTGAGGGTTAGTAATATTTTGTTGACGTACTGTGTAAAGACAAGTATCTTAAATTTATTGGCAATAAATTCTCTTTGTGTAATCTCTTTTTTCTCTTTTTTGTATTCTCTTTGTGTATTCTCTTAATTTAGATTAGCTTAGAGATTTATTTGCATGGTATTAGTCAATTTTAGCAGGGTAATTGAACTTAAACTCGTCCATTGAAAATTTTCATTAAACTAATAATGAAAGCTTTTACAAAATTTTATGAAAAATATCATTTAATGTAATTCTATGATAAAGATTTTAACTGAAGAAAATGTGTTGTTTCTTTATTTTTCGTCCTCGAAAATTAAATAAATACACAAAGAGAAATATCAACATAAAATAATTTTACTTTTTTTAATTAAAATTTCATTACAAAAAGTTTTCAGTATTTAGTCAAAAAAAAAACTGCTAATTTCAGCAGTTTTTCCCGTAACGACATTTTGATCCAATTTTAAGTAGTTTTACCAAACATTTTTATTAACTAAAACTACTAACAATTAGTTCAAAATAAAGCTGCAAGAAAAACTGCTGAAATTTTTTGACTGAATATTGAATTTTATTTTATTCAAAATTCCCATTAAGGCAATTTTTATATGGTTTCCTCACATTTTAAAGCACCTGATATGAGCTTTTCAAAATTAAAAAAAATTCATTATAATGCCTTTTTGTAAAAAAAAATACTTTTATTTTTGCTCGAAAAACTAAAAGTCATAAACCAACTTTTATTTTTGCCCAAAAAAATAAAATAAAATAAAGATCAAAAAAATAACTTATATTTGCTCAAAATGATAAAAATCCAAAATTTTAACAAAGCAGTACAATAATTCCACAGGAGGATAAAAACATAACTTTTAAAAATTATATTAATATGGGCAAAATAAGTATATAATTTTGAAGTGGATCTTCAGTTTCCTACACTCAGGGAACTTCTGCTCAAAAACTATGTAGTCGTTCGGATTGTAAATTCTTTATTTTTAATGTAAATATCAGTCATTTGTAGAACAAATTTAATTTGTTACTAACCTTGTAGTTCATTTAAAAAAACAAACCACATCAAATGACTGTTTTATGATTTTACATTCATTTTTTACAGTCGTTTTTTGTTATTTAAAAAAATAAATGTTTGATTATTTTTTACTAACATGTGGTTCATATTTATTAAAATTGTTAGTCATTTTTTGAACATAAAAAACAAACGACAAATGTTAGTTGAATTCAATGAAATTTTAGTCGTCCTTTCATTTTTTTTGACTACAATTGCAGTCGTCTTTGCCTACACTTAAAAAAATAAGTTAGTAGAAAAGTTAGTAAAACGTCTTGTAAATCAGGTATATTATTTTTAAGAAAATTTTTTGCTAACATTTTAGTTATACTTATTCATCAATTAACTGTTTTGAACTAATGTTTTACTCATATTTTACTTACGTTTTACTAATTTATTTTGCTAAAAAAATTATTTTCAGCAAAAGATTTTGCTGACATTAGCAATTTTTTGGCAAGCACCCTCCTTACTAAAATTTTGCTTACTTAGCAAAATATTTTGCCGACTTTACTAACTTGTTTTTTTTAATTGTACTTAATATCTTAAGTGTACAAGCGACTGAAGTTACCAGTACATTTTGACCAAAGCAAATGTTTTTCCAAATTGGTCTACTTACTGGAAAAATATTTAAAATTTTCTGTAGAGTAATTTTTGCCCACCAGAGAACTTTTTTTTAGTTTTGAGCAAGTTTTTTTCGTGGACTTTATGAAAGAAATTAGTTTTTTCGTTATTTTTCGTCCACTAAAATTCTCTCTGTGTAGAATAGAAATTTTGAATGTTTTTTTGTTTATTAAATCAATTACAGCATTAATTGACTATGACTTTGATATTCAACAAAAATTTTAATTGAAGAGCTTTAAATTATATATTATTTGAGTAATGTTTAGTTAGGAACGTTAAGTGATTCTAAGTTTATTTTTAAAAATAACAAACATCGGCATAAATTCATTACAAAGTATTAAAGAGTGATGTAGGGTATTCAGACTAAAAAGAAAATGATACATTTTTATCTTTAACTATAAATAAAAACTATTTAATATTCCTAGGCGCCGCAACTGATGTATTGTGTAGCGAAATCCAACCAACCTGAGTGGCATTGTTTTCAACAGCAAGCGATATATAGGGAAAAAAGACACTTAAAGGAGTGTAGCCAATGCGAAAGCTTTTTTTTTTGTGGCATGAGTACAAGGAGTTGTAGGTAAGTCTATCTATAACAAAAGCGGTTTTAAAGGCTGTTATTACTTTACATTTTACTCCCATTTTTTTAACATTTTTTTTTTTTTATAAAGATAAAAATAGTAAATATATTTTCCTATCAAGAGCTGCTGCTGTGTTAGTAACATTTTTTTTTACTCCAGGACGTAAAAAAGAAAGAATCCTGTTGTCGGAAACGATAAAATAGAGTTAATGTTGATACATGCATATTCACTACTATATTCCGAGAAAAAAAAAAAGAAAACTGGGAGCAGAATAGTACAACAGAAAAAAATTGTAGAAAAGTCTAAACATAAACTTTAAGTAGTGAAAGCTAAAAAAACACACAGAATGCGAATGTTTATAAGAGGAAAAGTTAATTTATTATGCAAAATAATGCTCCCTTTTCTATATGCACTTAATGTGTGTATTGTACTCCTTTTACTAGGTACAAAAATATAAAAAAAGATGAATAAAAAAATTGTGTAATTTACTATTAGGTAGTAGACAATAAATTTAAAGAATGATTTAAACGTCTTTTTAAAGTAAAGATTCCCGAAGAGAAAATAAAAGTTTTTATTCAATTCATGAAAATATGCAACTTTTTACGATTAACAAATGAATATTGTGCTACCTCAAGTCCATCATCTAATATGATATTGTCATATAAGACTAGTTGTTTTTTAAAAAGTTTCATAGGCATCACCATAATCCTCAATTGTCCACAATAAGAAAACGATGCTTGTCTTAACTTAAACCGAGGGATTACATACAGCCGACAAAATAAACTTTTCGAGAATTTGTTTGCTTAAGTGCATAAACTGGCTGATTTGGTTAACCGAATCATAAAATCAAAACTTTTTTAAAGCAACAACTCAGATGAATATTGTGTCCCGTCGAAAAAACTCGATCAGTTCACAAAAATTTGAAACAAGAAAACATTTTTTTTTTTAATTTAGCACTTTCATGAATTGACTATATTCATAGATAACTCATTTAAAATTTTAAAATGTTTCGATAGAAATTGAGCAGTCGGCGAACAACTACTCTACCATTTCCGTACAAAGTTCTAGAAATATGCTATATTTTTAAAAGTTTCATGTCATTTGATAAAAAAAAAATCTGACACAAACTTGCATATTTTAGAATCTCAGACTTTAGCAGAATCTCAGATTAGAAAATCAGATTCGTGGCAATCCGACGAAGATTGTTAGACCGACAACTACTCGAAAGTATGTAAATTTTATGTAATTTCATAGAAATTTTTTTAAGAAAATCTGTAAGCTCTTCTACCCAGTAAAATAGTAAAATCCTAATAACAGGTTGCAGAACAACTTATAACAGGTTCTAATTTCTGTTCAACAACCGATTCTTTGTATAGGGAGTTTGTCCTGGGTTGAACATGTTGCTTTAGAACCGGATCTAGAACCATTTATAGAACTGATTATGGGACACTAATACCTTACATTTTGCCTCTCAAGAACCTGTGGTAAAAGGAGCTGTTCTAAGACAGGTTCAAAGGTAGTAGGACAAGCAAGAACTTTATAATAACTTGTTTTGTAAATTTAATTTAACCCTTTATACCATATTAGAAAAACATGTTGAAATTAAAGAATATTACTCAAAAATTTTTGAATGTACCTTGTCTGCGAATCATTTGTTTTCTTTTTTTTTCATATTAGTTGATATTAATTTTGATAGGTTTAAGGTTTAAGATAATATTGTCGAATCCCAAATAGAAATTTATAATTTCCTTCATAGAGAAGCTTTATTTGTAATATAAAGACTTGATATTATAAAGTCTTGATTTACTACTTAATAAAATTAAGTTGAAGCAACACCAATCATTAACAGAAATTAATATTGTTAAATGAATATAACTTTTGTTCGGTTTAAGGTAATACTGTCGAATCCCAAATAGAAATTTATAATTACCATTTTACAACATATAGAGAAGCTTTACTTGTAATATAACGATAAAAAGACTTGATTTACAACTTAATAAAATTAAGTTGCAGCAACACCAATAATTTAGAGAAATAAAAAGAGCTTTGTTTAAAAACACGCGTATTTCTTCATGAACAGAAAACAGCTGACATGCAATTGGTACGTTTACGAGTCGCATAATATTTCCTGCGAAACGTTTGCTTAAATAGAAGAATTAGTCGGCAGTTAACCCTAGAGTGAGCCATAGAGACATCTGATGAGGAAAAAGGTGAAAAAACTCAAATAGGGAAAAAGTGCAAAAATTCAAAGATTAATCAAACAATTTCATAGAATTTTTTTCGTAGATTCAACAAATGCAATTAATATAATGAAACTTTTATTCATAAAATTTCATAGTTTCACAAAAAAATTCATTCGATTTCATAACATATATACCCAGAGAAAAACAGAAATAAGTTTAACCCTCTAACTGGCAAGACCGTCTCTTGACGGGGTATTTTCAATTGGCCATAAGTTCGTCAACAAAGTGTTTTATTATAAAAATGTAAGCTATATCGATAGAGAACGAAGTTAGCCACATATTTTGCGAAGTAATGTTTTGTGTACATGTCACGGTTTGGAAGCGAGAAAGCGTTATAGTTAAAGTTTTCAGTAATTTCAAAAAATAAATATTTTGAAATAACCACAATTTTGAAAAGTCCTTAAAACACATTTCTGTTAACATAAAACCATTCATATTCCACACAAAGGAAGATTGAAGCTTAAACTTTTGGAAAATGCTCTAAGTTTGGTCCAAGGACATACAGGATTGTAAAAGGATACCTATAAAGGACATCATCTTAACTTGAAAACGAGTAGACAGATTTTTATGAAATTTGGCAGAAATATTATATTTGGTAACACTATCAAATCTTCAAAGTTTCGTCAATATATATTGAAGTTAAGGTGCGTTTTCGCTCAATTTCGCGTTTTTCAAAAAACGAAAACCGCCATATCTTTTTATCTAAAAGCACAAAAGGGCTAATATTTGGACTGTTGATATATATTTGTAAGAAGAATAATTTATGCCTTAACTTTTTAAATTTAATAGCTTAGTTTATGAGATAGCCTCTAAACCTATTTTGACCCATATCGCCTAAAATAGGCGACGAAAAAAATTTCGCTAGAACAAAATATTCTTTATTTCTCGTGCCGAACAAGTGATATAAATTTCAGTCCAAAAAGGCTTAGGCCGGTTAGAGGGTTAATCAATTTTCAATCAATGTAAAAATTTCATATTTTGAAGATTGTTCACCCTCTAACACAGTATTGGCAAACCACTGGTATTATTGTAAAATCCACAGTGTTAAAAATGGTACAACTAAACTAAATTTTTTTTTAAATATTTTATTATATTTCACACATTTAAATATGATGTATAATACTAAGACCGAACTGTATTGCTGCTTTTTAAATGTGTTTTATTATACACATTTCTCAAAATTGATTAAGAGGTTAATCCCACATTTTGCCAACGCATAACCGACCGTCGCCGACGCTTTGCCAACACTGTGCCGATCGTATTTTTCTGCCTGGGTGATTGTTGCATCTCTTGATTCTTTGTCTATTCATTCATGTGCAACATACTATGTATGGTATGCCCTACTAGTAAACTGACAAAAAAACACACTTTTTCAAGTTAAAAAAATGTACAATTTAATTTTAAATGTTAAAGTTGAACTAACATGATAAGGTTTTTTCCAAATATTAGCGCTGGGGGGTGCTACAAATCTATATAATTTATAAAAAAATATTTCTTTGGCATATATCTATGTTTCCACAAAGTTTGGTGAAACATATCGTAGACATTAAAATACGGGAGTCAAAGGGTTAAATATAGGAGCATTTCCGGGTTAAAGTGGCATAACTTCATTTTAAAACTGCTATATTTAATACGAGAACGGTCATTACTTAATGGTGTATAAAATGTAATGCCATATTTTTTCACCAGAAGCTTAGAAGTGAATAATATTTTAAATTCACCAAATTTTTTTTTTATTCACCACAAAAATAGTTTTTCAGCTCAAGTGTTTTTAAAAAAAAAATTGGTTTTTTGCTGTTTCATTTGTAAGGGTTGATTTTGGAGGGTATAAAGAAAAATTTTTGTAAAACCAAATTTAAGGCATGTACTTGTTTTTTAATTAAACTTTTTTATTGAATGTGTAAATCACTCAATAAATATATAATAAAATTGTTATTAAAATTAATTTAAAATACAATTTATTTAAGACAATTTATTTAAGACAATTTATGTATGTAAAAATTTATCAATGGCAGCGATTCCTATTCTCACCTTCACCATTCACCTCAGTTTTCGAACCTCATTTTCTCTCAAATAATACAAATTTGGAAATTTTTATTGTTCAAACGTCTTTACAATTAACAAATATTAAAAAATCACAAATCAAATTGGGACATATAATTAACACACGGGAAATAATGAGATTCGAAAATTGAGGTGAATGGTGAAAGTGAGAATAGGAATCGCTATCAATATCAATATTATAATGTCTTCATTAGTCTATTGCTTGATTTATCGTACACAAGGTCTGTTTGACTGACTATTATCTTATGAAAATGTTAATCCTTTAACCAACACAATATCGTAGTAGCCCAGTCAGAAAAAGACAAACGGACCATCGCTGGCAAGGCACTTTAACAATTGGTAATAGTACTGGTAACTAGTGCTTTCCAATCCTAAAAAGATTACATCATTAGACAAAAGGTCCGCTTGTTCAAAAAGTATTATACAAACACCGAGAAAACATAATTGGAAAATTATATGGAAAAACCATGAAATAGATGGTCTAAAAGTAGGTTTTCCAAAATAAAATTTAAAAAAGTTAATTTTAATTTATTATGGTCCCGACGGGGTTTGAACCCCGGCCTCCAGATTGGCAGCCGACAGCTCTACAAACTGAGCTAACGAGACATATAATGCATGATAGCTTAAAACGTAAGTGAATGATAACTGCTGCTGGATGCTCAAATATGTCAACACTGGCATTAGGTTTGGTGGAAAGAAAAAGAGATGCAAGCCGCCAGTCGTCAGCCGGTTAGCCGCTGACGCCAACAGGTTTATTTTCAAGCTGACGCCGACACTATCGACTTGAATCGGGTATCTGCTAAGCCGGTTAACATATTCAACCATAATTACAATCTTTTTTTTTTCATATTTTAATGAACAATTTATTAATTAATACTTTCATTAGACTTTTAAATTCCATACCAAGCCCTTTATTATGTGATTCAGGAAAGCTGGATTAGCTTGAATAAAAAAGACTAGTAAATATCATTAGTAGCTATTCGGATTCTCACTTTCGATATTCATCTGAATATTTAAATCTGATTATTTTCCATTTGTTAGCAATTTTGATTTCTCATTTTTGAATATTTGTTGATTGCAAATACAAATAAAAATAGTTGGGATAAATAAAGGGTCAAAATTCGAGATGAATGGTGAAAGTTAAAATAGGAATCGACATGACTCTAAAATTAGCAAATAATTTAAATGAAACAAATTTAAAGCAATAAAACAAGTACGATTTATTGTTGTTTCGCGTACGTTTTTTCAACCACGTAATGTGAATGGTTCACCCGGTATCTTCTTATTTAATAAACGATAGTATGTCAAATCGATTCCAAAAATATACCAAAATTATGTTAATTGCACTCTAGTGGAGAACACTTGATCATTTTGTTGCTAAGAAATAATATAATTTTGTTCAAAAACAATAAAATTTAACAAAAAAACATATTTGTATATGTATAATACATTTCCCGATTTTAATTAATAAAATTTATGAAGTTTTTGATTGCTACATCAACTGAAAACTATATGTTAGAGCTGATGTCGACATCATGGCAAGAGCCGATTGCATATCAACGATATATTGATATTGCAATAACATTAAAATTAAGTGTCTTCATGTGAAATTTATTGAGCGCGAAATAATTGCATAGATTTAATTTGATATAATTTTATTCAAAAACAATAAAATTTAACAAAAAAATATATTGTTGTCTACAAATAATACTTTTCTCGATTTTATTTACTAAAATCTATGAAGTTTTTGATTGCTACATACAAATAAAAACTAGATGTTAGAGCTGATGTCAGACATTATTGCAAGAGCCGATTGCATATCAACGATATCTTGATATCACAAAAACAATAAAATTAAATGTATTCACGTGAAATTTATTGAGCGCGAAATAATTTCATAATTTGGGCAAGGTGACACTGTGCGCCGCCCCCAACTGTTTTTGTTGCCTCGATCAAACGCCTCCGACGTTTTGTCACGGCTTTCACCTCTGGAAACTACTTGTCAACGTGGGCAACACAAACAAAAAGTTGGTCTTACAGCCATACCTAAACAAGAGCGGCAAGCGTTTTCTAGCTGTCAAAAATTCTCATGCCCATACAATTTGTATGTAGCATCCCGAAATGACGCGGCGGCAACGCGGCGGCAACTCTTTGCAATTGGAAAATCCGATTTTGACAGAGCGTTTCATAGTGAAGTTAGTTGCAAAAGACAACAAATGTAAACCAGGGATGGCAAAGTTGATACTATAGTACTTTTTATATACTATTCGATGTTCCAAAGTACTCGCGCGACTCATTTGATACTATTGGACGATTTAAAGTTTTTAATTCATTTTATTTTTTTTAATTTTTATTAATATATAAATTTTATTAAAATATTGCTCGCAACTTCATAAATAAAGATGTGTTAGATAATTGCACACCGTTACAATTAAATATCCACGATAACCATATTCCGCTAAACGACGTTTTTTGTGGTACGGAAGTGGATTTGTATATAAATACAAATCAGATTGAATCCGGCACTGTAAATCATATAAAAGAAAATTCCAAAAAATGTTATATTAAATTTTGTGAGGATTTGAAGACCAGAGTAAATTTTGATAATGAAATTTTAATTTGGTTCCAAACGGTTTTCCAAACGAAGAAAATAATTTTGACGCCATTAATATCCAATACAGATCGTTTTCAGATTGGCAAGAACTAAAACTTTCTAGAAAAGAAAATATATGTAGTTTCTGTTCGAAAGTATCTAAAATTAAAAATGAGTTAAACAAATATTTGTTTCCCGATATTTTAAGAATTGCTGCAGGTATTTTATCCATACCACATTCTTCTGCAAACGTTGAGAGAATTTTTCCATACCAAAATCTGATTAAAACCAAAGGCAGAAACAGACTTCATGTTCCAACAGTATCAAATCTAATACAAACAAAAGATTTATTAAATGCAACAAATTCTTGTTGTTACAATTTTAAAATCTCTAACAAGTTATTATCAACCAATTTATAAAATTCTTTTTTAGCTGTATTGATTAATTTAATTTGGATCTCATTTGGAGTTCTTTGTTCCTGTACATTAATTTAAAAAATATACTTTTTTAAAGTAAAACTTTATTTTTTTATAAATTCGTATAAACATAAATTTATGTTCAATAACATTTAATGTTTATAATATTTGTATTTATGCCCAAGTTTGAATTAATTTATGTATTTGTTTACGGGCTACTTATGGTCAGGTTGTATTTTTAATGTAAATAAAACAATCTATTTCATCTTTTTTCTCAACGTTTCGTCGGGTTTGTTTCCGACTTCCTCAGGAGAATATTTATTAAATGTTATTTTAATGCATTTTGTATGAGTTTTAAGAAAAATAAAATAAAAATAATTTTAGTACTCTGAGAGTCGAAAAAGTACTATTTGAAAATTTTATTGGTACCGAAACGAAATTCTCATTTCTCATCCCTGATATAAACAAAAAAATAAGACAGAAAAAATATATTTGTTATTTACATATGTATATATATTATATTATTATTTATATATATTTGTTATTATACAAAACACAAAACATAAATCAGAAACACCAATATTGTAACGTACTTTATTGTCAAAATAATCAGGGTTGTTATATTTTTTATTTTGATAACCCTGTTTTTATCGATTTGACGTAGCGTTGCCGCTCTTGTTTAGGGATGACATTTCAGCGTTAACGCTAGGCGGTAAAAACGTTCCGCTTGCCGCTATTGTTTAGGTATGGCTGTTAAAAGAGTTTTTCCAGGAACAAAAAAATCAATCTTATATAAAAAAAAAATATTAAAAAGTAAAATAAATGTATGACAGGAACCGGAATCGTACCCGGAACCTTCTGACTACAAACTTTTTTAAACAAAGAATCATAATTTTTATGAAAGAAATGTTCTACCAGTGGTTAGACTTTTGAGCTGTTGGCAATTTCGCAGTGAATAGTACGGGGAAAACACTTTTAGTCAACGTTGGCATAGTAGTCTCAGCCAGTACTTTGCCAATGTTTTCTTTTTTTTTTAACTAATGAAGTACTGGCAAAACGCTTTTTAGAAACGCTGGTAAAGCGTCCTAATCAAGTGTTAAACCAGTAATATATTTTCAATTCCTCGGTTAACCAGGTACCACTGGCACTTTCTGACTGGGTGGTTGTATTGTAACTCTTGCAAAAACTAATTGCAAGTTTAAGTTTATATTGCTTATTATGGGACATACTGTTTTTTTTTTTAATGGGTCATCAAAATCATCTTTCACCATATGCTGATGATGTAATATTCAATAAAGTTCATAAATATTTTCCATAACATAAAATGTACAGAAAAATTCTAAACTATGCATGCACTTTATTCATGAAGCAAAAAAATTGTTATGGAGTTGTTATAGTTTGTACTCTTTTTCAAGTTTTGAAAGTCATTGAAAATATTTTAACTTAATTCAAGCTTAAGTGTGACTTGGGGTAACTTTTTCACATATTTTCATTGTGTACATGTTTGAACGCAAAACTTTAGAAAATGCATTGGTTGACTTTTCTTTTTTTTCAACCAATACACTGAAAAAAACACTAATCAGGAAGAGCGTAAAAAACAAAAAAAAAAAAAATACACAATGAAGATAATAAATGCATAGAGAGAAATATTTTCGGTATAACATGCAGTTGTCATTGAAGGTAGAAATTGCTACATTTTAGAGGAATTGTGACGAGCCTAAGAACTACACTCAAAGAAAAGTATGAATCAAAATTAAGTTTACGCCTAACTAAAATTTTGTTTCTAAAATTTTCCTAAAAATAAATAACATTTCTTAAAAATAATGCAAATTTATTAGATTTTAGTTTATATTTATTTTTCATGAACTAAAAAATATTATGCGAATTTCTTTAATTTTTCTTCCTTGAATTTAATTAATGGTTTAATGTGTCCGCTTTTGGCCAAAAAAGACACATTAGGAGATTTACAAAATAACTTTTGTCAGATATGTGGATATGTGTTAAGGCCGAGTTTTTAGGATGTAGATTATCTTTGTAGATCGAATACCGCCTACGAAATGTGTTTTTTTTTGCATTATTATAATAAAGACCAAAATTATAAACAATGTGAAAAAGTTTCGATAAATTTGTTTAATAAACTTAGAAAAGCAGACAAAATTCTTTAGAGCCGTTTAACTAAACCAACCGGCCTAATGGTACTAAACAAAACGAACAAAAGCAATTTTATATCGTAAACATCTTACTTTTAAGGTTAAAAAAATTGTGTCAAAAACACCAGCTTTTTTGCGGTTTTTTCACATTTGTTTCAAAGAAACTTTACAAAATGGCTATCAAATGAAAACGTATTTGATGTATTTAACGTATTTAACATATTTTACATATTTAACATATTTAACATATTTAACATATTTAACATATTTAACATATTAACAATTTAACATATTTAACATATTAACATATTTAACATATTTAACATATTTAACATATTTAACATATTTAACATATTTAACAATTACATATTTAACATATTTAACATATTACATATTTAACATATTTAACATATTTAACATATTTAACATATTTAACATATTTAACTATATTGAACATATTTAACATATTTAACATATTTAACATATTTAACATATTAATATAACATATTTAACATATTAACATATTTAACATATTTAACATATTTAACATATTTAACATATTTAACATATTTAACATATTTAACATATTTAACATATTTAACATATTTAACATATTTAACATATTTAACATATTTAACATATTTAACATATTTAAACATATTTAACATATTAACATATTTAACATATTTAACATATTTACATATTTAACATATTTAACATATTTAACATATTTAACATATTTAACATATTTAACATATTTAACATATTTAACATATTTAACATATTTAACATATTTAACATATTTAACATATTTAACAGATTTAACATATTTAACATATTTAACATATTTAACATATTTAACATATTTAACATATTTAACATATTTAACATATTTAACATATTTAACATATTAACATATTTAACATATTTAACATATTAACATATTTAACATATTTAACATATTTAACATATTTAACATATTTAACATATTTAACATATTTAACATATTTAACATATTTAACATATTTAACATATTTAACATATTTAACATATTTAAACATATTTAACATATTTAACATATTTAACATATTTAACATATTTAACATAAGCATTTTAACATATTTAACATATTTAACATATTTAACATATTTAACATATTTTACATATTTAATATATTTAACATATTTAACATATTTAACATATTTAACATATTTAACATATTCAACATATTTAACATATTAACATCCCTATGGAGAATGAGGAGTCAATTGTCCTAAAAGTGACTGGTTAAAGAAGGACTTATCACAGGACTGGTATAATTTAAAACTGAAGTGGATTAAGCAGTGTCAATTGTCCTAAACTTACCAATCCTGTGACTGGTAAAGGGAGGACATTCCACTTAACCAGAATGCTTATTAACAAGAAAAAGCCAGTTAACCAGAATTTAGCCATTGGAAGCTGTTTTGTTCTCGTTTATTTTATACATGACCCTTTTTCGACAGTCTTGTGGTATGTCCATCTTTGGTTAGTCCTGTGGCATGCCACTATGTGGTTTAAAGCAGGACAAATGACCCCCTCCTATGACAAGTCAATGTTAAAGTTGCCAGTTGTTTACATAGGGTAGGGTTTAGCAGAGGACTGGTCTCTGGCACGAAGGGACCGATCCTGTGGCACACGCAGAACCGGTCCCATTCCCCATAGGGATATTTAAAGTATTTAACGTATTACTAAATATATTTAAAGTGGAATATGTTAATTTGTTTTCACCACTATAACGTATTCAAAGTTCGAGAATACAGAACTACACGATTTTCAATATGTTGTTGAGAATTAGACATTTAAAGTAAATATCGCGCAGGGAGTTTGTTTAACAGGCTGTAACTTGTCCAAGCTATGAAATGTGAGGTAAAAAAAATAAGAAATAAAAAAATCGAATCCGTGTAAAACCCATTAAATTATTAAAAATGATAGTACACTGAAGCTGACGAGATTTTAAAGTTGTTTCTATATGATTGCTTCTGCATTATTTTATTTTATACTTTCTGAGTGTATCCGCTCTTTAAGTCATTGCTGCTTAAAATAACTTAAATGTATCTTTTTTTTATATAGTTTTTAAGTTTTTTTTTATTTAAAGTTTTGTTTTTAGTTGAAAAAAAAATTATAGTTTTTTTATTCTCCTATACAATATTTTGTTCATTTTACAATTCCAAGTTGTCCAGTTACAGCAGTGGGTATCTATCCACCTCCGCTCTCTCAATCTGACCTCTTTCTATTTGTTTGTAAACTCGCACCGAACAATTGAAAACATGTTGCAGAAATTTAAATGTTTAAATTAAATATTAGCATGTTTTTGAAAAATAATTTAATAAAATTTTTATTTATCTCAAATATTAACGATAAAATCAGCAAGATAAATTTATATATAATTATATTAAATTTTCATATATTTAGTTACATTTTTGTTCTGCGTCAAGTCTAAAAATCTAATATGATATTGTCATATTAGATTTTATTTGTTGTCTTTCAAAAAGTTTGATCACTTTTCTGATAGATAATATAATTGTTTCATTGGAATCACCCAAATCTTCAGTTGTCTGCAATAGAAAAGGATAATTGGCTAAACTCAAACCGAGACATTACATACAACAACAAACTAAATTCTATCATTTTTGTCTAATTTTAAACAACAATTTTAATAGAAAATAACGAAATATAAACAAAACACAGTTATCAGCATGTTGCAATTATTTTTTAGTGTAAAAAAATGTTTTCATTTGCTTACCCGAGTTCGGTATTTTGTTGCTGAGTGGCGTAGGAAGTGTTGTCTTCTCTATTTGTATATACTCTTTCGTTACATTTAGTTGTGGGAATGTTGTTTGTTAAATAAAGTTAGTTTAAAATAATACAAAATATTTCTGTGAATTTTTCTTCATCATATATTCATATTATTTGTGGTAAATGCAAATATACGATATTTATACAAGTTTTATGTATTTTATCTTTTGGTCTTTAAATTTTTAATAATATTTTCAAAATTTATAAGCACCCACAATCTAGACATTTAAGACTCCATCCAATGTTTCTGTTGTTGCTCTTTATTTACACACAAGGTTTTAGATTACCACAATTTTAATTAAACATTCTTATTGTAAACTTAGAATGTGTGAGTAGATTGTCATTATTAAATAATATTTACAATCTTTTGTAATTTAAATTATTGACAAAATAACAAGAAAAATTTAAAATTGTAAATTTTGCAGGTATAGTTTTTGGCTTTAACTTTAAAATTATATTATTACTTACAACAAATGTATAAAAACTATGAAAAATTTCGCTGCACCAATGTTTAATGCTACTGTGTTTTCGTGGATACCAAACCAATCATCAGGCGTCTTTTAAGGACCTTCAGCTTAATTGGTCTATTAAATTACAGAAAATTGGGTTTAAAAGCAAACAAAATAATAAGTTGGAAACAATTTTGAACAATAATGCATTTTCATGCTTACCATAGCAAACATCGAAGTTCGTTCTAATTTCTTTATTTATTTTTTTTTTTTTGAAGAAAATTTATTAAAATTTTCTGTTTCGATTTCATGTTATGTGATCTTAACGAAGTATCACTTATTTAACAATCTTTAAATTAAATAAATTTATTCTTTTTTGGTTCTTTCTATTCAAAAAAATATAAAAGCCACTTGTTCTACTCAGTTGTCTTTGACAGATGAAACAGTTTTGCAATATGGGAACCAAAGGCTGCTAATTGCATCTTTGTATCTGTCATAGGACTCGCCGATGCTACCACCTTTATCTGAAATGAGTGGGATAACAAATGTGGAAAAACAATCAAGTAAAGAAATTCGAATTGGTTGTGACGCTAACTCTCAAAACATATCGTAGGGCAGTATGAAACGAGGGAGTCGAAAATGGACAGGCAGGTAAATAGGCTTACTAGTAAACTTGTTGAATCTTTTTAGACATCATGCCTCTTAGAAAAAGAAAATCTCCATGTAAGAAGCCTTATCTCACCGGGATGCTCGTAAATCTCGGGAGGGATGTTTTCAAACTGTTGTACAAGGCGAGGCGGAAAAAGAGATCAGTATACTGTGACGATTATCATTCGAGACCAGTGCTTTGTGCTTAATAGGGAATTAACACTGAAAGGTTAATCTATTAAAAACGGGAGTAACCGCTTAATCAAGCAATAAACAAATCGATTAAATAATTTTATAATATTTTTGATTGACAGTTAATTCAACTTTTCTTCTGCTTACTATTTTTAAACACCTTTGCATTCATACTACTAATTCACCGCAACTCTGTGTTTTAATATAATATCGGTTGAAATCGCAAAAAAAAACATATACAGGGTGATTCAGTCACGACCCGCCGAATTTCACCAGCGTATTGCTTGGCTAATTTCATGAAAATATGTCCACTACGACCATCCCCGAAAATGCAAGTGTGCGAAATGGCAGAGGTTTGAAAATTTTCGGATTGGTGGTCGGAGGGTAGTAGGGTAAAATTCCTAACTTCTCTACCAGTGGTCGGATTTTTGAGAATCAATAAAAAAAAATTTTTTTAAAAAGGGAAATCGCCGAATTAGAGCTTTAAAAAAAATGGAAAAAGAAGACATAAGAACGTGCACATAACCTCAATTTGCTCAGACAGAAGCCAGGTAACTTATGTTTTTTTTTCTCCCAAAAGATAGCCCTACCTCTTACCTTTCTGAAATGTCCTAAACGAAGACCAAAGGGTTACCGTTCCAAAGTTATGACCATTTGACTGAAATGCAAATTGCAGGGCTTGTGTGGAGCACGATGAGACACTGGAACACTTCCTATCCTTCTGTTCGGCCTTTGCGGGCATTATTGGCCAGGGGACATTTTACCGTTGTTGTAGTGTTTGTGGAGTGCTGAATTGAGGAAACTGATGGGTTTCTTAAATTACATTGAATTCATCAACTAGACCGAAGTGTTTGTACCATGTGCACGACCGCACAACGGGCCGATTTTTCGCATAGGTGTATTTCATCCCATTCATGATAATAAAGGGTGAGGGAACCCTTTATCACAACCTAGCCTACCTAATTAAATTAACAACTCAAATGCTTAAAGGGGTAAAGAGCTCCTAACGGTCATATAATAACAATTGTTATTAATTTTATTACAATTAATTACTAAAGATTCTTTTAGTTAGATTTTAGCAGGAAGAAGAAGAAGAAGAAAACATTTTTATTGAAAAATTTAGCAGACACAATGGATATGCCAGACTGCTACAGTTTAGTCCCCTTAAATTAAATTTTAATTTTTAAATTGCTCTATATGAAAAACTTTATACTTTGTGTCGTAGTGAGTTTCAAACCCACAGCCATACAATAGGCTTATGACATCACCTCATAGCGAGTTTAGCCACGGCCGACACAGCGGTGAGTGTGGCTAATTGGGGTGTTTCTCAATCACAGCATTCACAACGTATTGTTTTTAATCAGAAGAGACAGAGTTAACTAAACCATATGAATGATTTATTTTTCAACTAGAATGCTTCCTCTTTTTAATCCTATTGTTATCTCTTTTTCACAAGTAATAATCACACGCTTTATTCACATTCATTAGTTGGATATCAAGTGTATGTTAGAGATAGAGTTGCCACTGTAAATTGTTTCTGGGGTAAAGTGTTTGTAAATTCAATCAAACAATTTTTATGAAACTAGTTTTTTTATAAAACTTTTTCACTAAATCAATAAAATTATTTAAATCTTGAAGATAATATTCCCCATCTTAAATCATTTCTTTATTACTTACACACAAACCCCAAACAAAAAAAAAAAACTTTAGAAAATCTTATGAAATATTCTTAATTTCATGCTTTGAAAAACATTATTTATTCATTATTGCATTCTTAACTTTTGATTAACTTATATGCCGTTAAAAATAAGGAAATTACCTTTTTCTTCCATTTATTGTATTCGTGTAAATAAAAACTGAAAAACCAAAAAGAAAAGTAACAAAAGAAAATAAACGGCCATAACAATAATATAACAAACTAAATAAGAAAAATCACAAGTTTAGAATACAATACAAAAAATTATTCCCAAACAAAAAAAAAAAATTTAAAAAACAAACTTTTTACATAAATAAAATTCGCAACACTGTGAAATTAAACTAAACAACGAAAAAAAAATAAAAATTAAAACTTACAAAAAGTTAACAAAATATAAACGTAATTGCTGTAAAAAAAATACAATTAAAAAGTAACAAAGGAATCCAAATAAGAAGGTGGCCCAAACAAAAGTAGAACTAAAGTTAAGTTTACAAAAATATAATTTAAATTAAAAAATTGTATGCAAAAAAAAACTCAGCATTTTATATGAGCTAATTAATAAATTGTAACAAACACAAGACAAATATAGCGCCAACCAACATTTTCCGCATAAAGTCCTTCGGTGATTATGGCTTTGCGTGCAAAAAAAAAACGTGAAATTGTGTGGAAAATTAAGTGGGTAGATTGAATGAACGTTAAAAAATAATTGTACTTTTATTTTATAATTAAAATATCATTAAATATTCATGAAAATTTTAAATAATAAAAAAAAAAAGAATAATTAGCTTAAATAAAGAAAAAATTGTAAACAAAACGGAAAATGAAACGATACTTGTTGTAAATTTAACACATATTAGTGACACGGTGTTCCTTTGAAGTGGCATAAAAATTTTAAAAATAATTCAAAATCTTGACTACAAACGTGAATAAAAATGTTGCAATGTGCGCCCCGGTAGGCTAGTTGGTAGCGTGCTGGCTTATCAGTGCGGGGGTCGTGGGTTTGATTCCCACCAGAGGCACTGGTCTGTTTTCGCTACAACGCGCCGAAGGCCATAGTAGCTAGTGCTCGGTTAGGATAATAGTATATAATTTGTAATTATATGATTATTAATAAATAAAATAAAATAAAAATAAAAAATGTTGCAAAAATATTAACCATAGTTGCCATATGCAGGCACGTAGCTAAGCGGGGGGGGGCTTGGGGGCTAGAGCCCCCTTCCCCCCTCCCCACGAAATGATTTGACAAATTTAAAAACTTAATACAATTCGTTAGAAAGTAACAATGTTATTGATAAATTTAATATGAAAATATTTATTTTTGACTTGAATCAAATAGGAAATAGTTTTATATGATTCGAATCTTAAAATTTCGTTAGAAAACATCGCCTGCAAATGGGCGGCTATCATTGTTAGAGTTGATTTTCGACAAAAAGCAATAAATAAAATCATTTCATAAGAGATTTCGAAGTCTTTGACTTAAAACATAATCAAAAAATTGTTTGAGACTATGCAAACTAAAAATTAAATATGTCTACACAGAAAAACTAAAATTGAGTTTTAATTAAAATATTTGTTGATTCAGAAAAGTTAAACTGAATTCGGTCGTGTTGATGCAATTGTAGTAAAAACTAAAATAATTTGTATCTATTTAATTAATATTATTTTCAATTACATACAGTTTTATTCACATATATTAAAAATTTAATTGAATATTGTTTACTATTGGAAAAAATTACAAAATTTTTAAAAAATCACCAAAATTGTAAAAAAATCGCCAAAATTTAAAAAAATCGAGACTATTTGAAAAAATCGCAAAATTTGAAAAAAAAATTGCCAAAATTTAAAAAATAATCCTTAAAATTGCAGAAATTTAAAAAACTCCCAAAATTAACACCAAAATTTAAAAAAAATCACCAAAATTAAAGAAACGCGAATTTTCAACTTTAAACGATATTTTTAATTTTGGCGACTTTTTAAAATTTTTGCATTTGTTTCAATGTTGTTATTATACGTTATAAAAACTGAAAATTTTTTTTATACCAAATTCATTCATCGAACAACAGTTTAATTGAAATTTTTTTGACAATGATTTTTTCTGTCTATTTTGACATAATCTTTTAAAATGGAGATACCACTAAGACTCAAAATTAAGTTTACTTGTGCCGTAAAAGTCGTTACTTTACTTACAGTGCAATCTTTTTATTTAAATTTGGTTTGCTACGCACGTATCTGGTAACATAGTGTTCATTATTTTTTTTCACGATATATATTACGATATATTTTTTGAATTTTTTGAAACAAATTTAAGCCTCAAACATTGATCGATATGCATAATGTGTTAACGTGGTTCAATGTGACTCAAATTTTCTCAATTTTTTTTTAGACCAAATGTAAACAAATTTCTATAGCCGCTCCTTGAAATGCGACATTTTAAAATCAAGCAGCTAAACCAGTCTTTGTGCTATAACAATTTTAAAAACAAATACGTTTTTCATATATTTTTGCTGCTTTATCACCTATCCGAATTTCATTAATTTTAAAGGGATCGTTTAAAGGGAAAATTTAAAGAAAAAGCTTCCTTGTAAGTGTCAGGCAATTTATATAGAATATTTGCCTTTTAAATTTAATTGTTTTTTGGACGGTTATAAATCTTTAATTTCCCGAGTTAAAACGGACATAACTATATAAATATACAATTAATTTCGTAGAAAAAAATTAATATGATGTCATATATAGTTGCGTATAATTGTATATTGCATTTAGAATACGCTAAAACTAATCCAATTAATAATTACGTTATATTTATATACCTAGACATTGCAAAATAATATATATTTTGATATTATATCATATTTTAAAAAACACAATTTTATTTTGGATATAAATATGTATTACAACAATACTATAGTACAATTAATTGCATCATTTTGTGTATAATTTTATACACAAAATTTACGCCAATTTTTGTCTTTTGAATTGATTTCTTTCTGGTTCTTAACCCTAAAAAAAGAATTTGTTTCATTTGTAACATTATGAGTTCTTAATTTAGTCTAAGATTTTTTTCAATCTAAAACTCTAAATTTAGTTTCAACGTTTTTTCCGTGTTTGTTGTTCAATTGTGTAAGTTAATCAATTCCACAAAATCTTCATTTTCATTATATTATTTTTTATTTTTGAATATAATAAAATATCAAAATGCTATGGAATTTGTTACAAATTTAGCTAAAGTCTAAAAGGATTAATATATATTTCGGATTTTCATGACGTTTTAAAATCAAAAACCGGATACAACTATAGCTTATTTTGTACATATCAGTAGCAGTTCAGATATAAATTTATACCGCTATATAAAATCGTATTTAATTGTATCGCGTCATTATTCGGATGTTATTTAATTAGTATGCCCATTTCTCGGATAAAACTGTATTAAGACTCATATTAAATTTCGTATAATTATATAAAGCATCATATTAATTTTAATCGGGTTATTAGAAGTTGAAACTTTTTTACTTTTTTTACATTTATCAAGTTTTAGCTACCCTAGACGTATATTAGCACATAAAAATATAAAGTAACGCAATTTTATTCTTCGCGGTTTTCAAAAAGTTTTCCGCATAATCCTTTTTTTATTTAATTAAACTAAAAATTAATATTTAGCTAAAAATTTAACGTAATTAGACAATAACGATGCATATCCAACTTAAAGTACACAAACGTTTTCAAATTTGACGTGTTTCGCGGATTGTGATCAAACAGATTAACGCGTTGTTTAGCGATATAGACATCAAAATTCGCAAAATAATGAACACAATAACTAAAAAATGAAAAAATGCATTTTAAGGAAATGCACTTTATGCGGGAGGTTTTTGTTGCAAAATGACCTGAGGAAGCGATTTCTATTATCAATACATGATTGCCCATTACGTGTAGGTAAAAATTTAGCAAACAAAAAAAAAAAAAAAAAGCTGTTACTCTAGTGTTACCCCCCCCCCCCCCCCCCCCCCTCCTCAAGAAACAAATTCCTAGCTACGTGCCTGGCCATATGAATATTTAAAAAGAATCTATTTTTGAACAATTCTGATGGGACGATTTCAAAAATTATTTAATCCTTTCTAATAACATAATTTTGACTATCGCCAATACTGGCAAATAGTAGATAAGAATGGACCGATATAAGATAGCGTGTGAATTGCCCCTCATCATTACAATACTGAAGTAATATGTGCGGCAAAGTGAATCTTCCCAGCAAAAACAAGGTAGTGGCTACTTATTATTTTATACATTACTTTATAATGAGTACATATTACATTCTGCATCACTTTAAATAATAAAATAATGGGATACCGATAAGAAACTAATAATGCACTACTCTCATACAAAAAATAATTGATGAGCTGTAACAGGTGATTTATCTTAATCTTACAGGCAAAATATAATGATACAACATTTTCGAAAATCTATTTTTAGACTTTTTATATTCGTAAGCTATAGGGTAAGGTGTTAGTTTTGGTATAGATTGAACAAATTTACATAAAAGAAAAATTCATTTATGATTTAAACTATGATATATTATATGCGAAGGTGACTCAGGGTATAGAGCAAAATTTTAGTCAGTAGGCTGCTTGCAAAATATTTCGCTGAACATCAGCTAGCTGATTTTTAGCAACAAAATTAGTAGATTCAGCAAAAGCTTTGCTAACACTTAGTTGATTAAAAATTAAAACATCCTTGTTATAGTTAAAAAAATGTTTGGTGAATATTAGTAGACTGAAAATAAAGTCAAAAAATTTTAAGAAAAATTATACTTTCCGGGAAAAAATCTGAATATGAAGTCTAATAAAATTATATCTCATTTGATATGTTCCCATTCATATAAATTGATCCGAAAAATGGGTCATCTACATGTATATAATTATATCAAACTAGTTGTAATTATCCGAGATTTGTCCATACCCGTGACATTAAGCTATATCTAATTGGATATAAATATATCTGATTTTATATAATATATATGTTCATGTATGTGCATTAACGAAAATTTAGCTAATATTTGCATATATAATCATACATGTCCATTAGAGTGGGACGATTAGTATGGAAGGAAAAAAATCTTAATGGGCGCTTCGCGTTTCTGATTCTTGGGATTGTACTGAGCAAAACAGTCAACTAGACCATACGTCTACGGTGAAAATCGAACTTCCAGATTTCGACTTTACAGCAAAAAAAAACGCTATTTGAAATTAAAAAAATTAACCCCTTAAACCCCACCCACAAATATGATAGATGCATTAATCTGCTAGAGAATCTTCCAAAGAAGAGATTGACACCATAATCTTGGATAAGCTCCTCCTACTTCCTGAGATATGTCCATCCCACACATTGTTACTTCCACAATATACGGCAAAAAAAAAGCCCTATTTTGAAATTAAAAATGAACCCCTTAAACCCCACCCACAAATATGATTGATGCATTAATCTGCTAGAGAATCTTCAAAAGAAGAGATGGATACCATAATCTTGGATAAGCTCCTCCTACTTCCTGAGATATGCCATCCCACACATTGTTACTTTCACAAAATACGGCTAAAAAGTCAAAATCTAGAAGCTCGATTTTCACCGTAGACGTATGGTCTAGTGGACTTTTTGATCAGACAATCCCAAGAATCAGAAACGCGAAGCGCCCATTAAGATGTTCATATCGCCCCACCCTAATGGTCATATGTGTAAATTAACGAAAATTGTGGTAATATTTACATGTATGATCGCATATGAACTCCTATGAGCATTAGGGTGTCTTTCGTTGTAAAAAATTAGAGTTCTAGCATAACGGGAAGATGTCCCGCATCGCCCTTGAAAATCGGGCCCCTTGGAAAAATGGGCATAATTTAAAAAAAATTACAATTTTTTTTTCTTCAAAATTTAAAAAATATAAAATAATTTTTGTATTGGGTTTAATCATAACTACTCAGATAAAAAATATTACTTTCCCAGAAAATCGCTAACTTACCCTTTACTTTGTGTCAAAAAAATTAATAAATATTTTGGAAGTACCTCAAAGTGATTTTTTTGCATTTTTGATTTTTGTTGAATAAAATTTTCAAAAATGCAAAAAAGTCACTTTGAGGTACCCCCAAAATATTTATTAATTTTTTTGACACAAAGTTAGGGCAAGTTAGCGATTTTCTGGGAAAGTAATATTTTTTATCTGAGTAGTTATGATTAAACCCAACACAAAAATTATTTTATATTTTTTAAATTTTGAAGAAAAAAAATTTGAATTTTTTTTTAAATTATGACCATTTTTCCAAGGGGCCCGATTTTCAAGGGTGATGCGGGACATATTCCCGTTATGCTAGAACTCTAATTTTTTGCATGGTGAATTTTTGTACCCAAACAAATATTTTAAGAGGGGGGCAGCCCCAAAAATCGCAAGTTGAAAAATAAGGACGACCCTAATGATCATATATGAATCCCATATGGTGGTATATGGACATGTTCGTCCTCGAATGACTTCATGTATGAGCATGAATGAGTTCATACATGTTCATAAATGGCTGCCTGTATGTTGATTTTTAACCGGGAAACTTAAATTCAACTCGAATATTACTAAAATATTGTAAATTTAGCAGCTTTATTTTTACTGATCTTATCTTTTTAATATTTTGCAAAAAAGCTGATGGTTTTAGCAGTTTTTTATGCAATGTCATTTTTAAATAATTTTTCGTACACCCAAAAAAAAAGTTTGTAAAGTCAGCAACATTTTTCGCTAAGATGAGTTTTGACTTTTTTTGTGAGTGTAGCTTTTTCTGCTATTTTACAGGTTTACTACTACGAAAGTAAGATTTATTTCTTAAAATTTCTTATTTAAGTAAAATTTTAGTAAAAACTTGTTTTCAATTAAATTATAACTCTCTATAAAATTTAAGTATATTGCAAATCTTCAAAAGAGTTTTGAAATATGAAGAGCCATTATCCTTCTCTCCCTTGTATGCCTTTATCAAATCAAAAACATTTCGCAAAACATTTCAAACTCTTTTGCTTAAACGCAAATAAACACTTTCAATATTAAGTGTAATCAAAAATACATTTTAGAATAAAAAAAAAAAAAAAAACATTAGACTCATTCCATATAAAACCATCAAAATGAAATTTTCCACCTCTACATCCTTTAATTTTATGCAAATTTGGTATGGAAAGTAAGTGTCATATAAATATGTCATCGTACAAGGTTTGGGGTGTTAGCTCTAACGTATGTGGAAATATCGCGTTTGAAAGTAAAATTTTTTTAAATGGAAAAATTTTACTTTCAAACGTCCATATATTTAAGCTACACCTCATTATAAAGGTACTTAAATTGTGGTTTTACTGGTTCACATAAATAATTCACTTCTGGACGGTAAAATGGATCCGTGGTTCAAAAATTAAAAACAAAAATATAAGTTAATTATGAATTATTCTTCTATAATGTTACCAAATCTATATCTGAAAATTATCATATATGTTCATAAGTTGACATATATGGTTTCATATATGAGCATATATGAATCATAAATGAACATATCTGACATATATGGAACCACATATGTGGTAATAACCCAGCAAAAAATAGTGCTTACCCAGAAGCAGTTCTGGAAGGCATTATTTAATCACCGAGAGCTTCCGAAACGATTCCAGAGGACATGATTTTTATTCGCGATGTCCCATTTGTTATGTCTCTTTTTAGCAGGTGAAAAGCGCAATAAATTCATGCCTTCGAAGGGAATAAAAAGCGATTTTTTTGTGTGTTGAGAACATTAATGCTTTATGGATTCTTTACTGCTTTAAAGAAGGCATTTCGGGAAGCACAACAGAATAGCTTTCCAAACCAGGTTTTTTTTTGCGGGGAAGTTAAGAGTTTCGCGTCATATATGGAAATGTATCACACCATATATGATAATATATTGCATATCTTGGTGCATGTATTGCCAAATGTCTCCATATATGAATTCATATATTATTCCATATATGAGCAATATATCATGTGTTTTGTTAAAAAATAACAAAAAAATTCTTTTTATATATATATATATATATTTTTTGTAGTTGATCGTGTACAACTACAAAAAATATTTTTATATGAGCATATATGGAATATTCATATATATCCATTAGGTCGCAATGAAATTTATGGAGAAAAATGTTGTTTAGAATTTCAACGGAACCTGAGCGAGTTATTGTGCCTTTTAGTATAAAACTTGTAAGGTGAAAATTTGTGCCAAATCGGATAACGTTAATCCTAAGGATAATGTTAAGTAATGTTAAACCGTTGAGGTCAAAGTTCAAATTTTGGAAAATCCAGTATATTCGCTATAATTAAATCGAAAAGATCGTTTTAAGAGCGTTGATTAAAGGTGATGTTTAAAGTATCCTAAATGATTCCTGAAATATGTTCATAACAATTAACCCTGTTGTGCGAGGAGAGGTCAAAATGATCCATTGCATCAAGTGCATTTTACACCCAAGATTTAAAAAAAAACATAAAACGTTTGCCATGAACCACCCAAAACAATTTTTGATTTATATACATTAACCTCGTTATGCTACGAAGGTCAAAATGACCCATCAAAATTTTTCTTTCTATTAAAAACAGAGATGGCCCAAAATCATTAAAAAAACTTTATTTTTACCGTTATGCAAAAATATTATAATGAAAATGAATGGTTTTGTCCTCGTTATATAGAAAAGTTTTACAAAAATTTGATTTTTTTTTTTTATCAACTTAAAGAAAATAAAATTTAAGTATCATTTCCATTACATGTAAATAATGTTTATGAGACTATTTTTTACATTGAATAAAGCAATGGTCATACAAAATTCATTATGAGCATTTCAAAATAACTAAATACTCCCCACTCTGATCACAAATATAAAATGTATAAAAATCACGCTGTAAGGGACGTGTTACTATAGAAGAAGTTTGTAATCTGTAAGTATACAACAACAAAAACCGATATTATTTCAATTAAATGGATTTTTTTCAAAAAAACAATATTAACATCCTGATATTATAGGCAACAAATTATAAACAAGTGAATTTGGAAAATCTAAGAAACGAATACTCGTAATGCAGGTAATTTTGAAAGTACCTTAAAATATGCTTAACTGCCAATTTTATTAAACCAAACTTATAATTAAAAAAACCTTATTTACTGAAGCATTACTTTTTGATGTCAATATTGGCTTTAAAATTATTTTGAAAAAATTGTTAGTTTAGACCCTGGGATTAGATAAGGGTTAATGTTGCTATAAAAAAAAACTTCTTCGTATTTAAGGATTAAAATTTAACTTTTTTTTAATTTGGATACAAAATTTGTTAAAATGAATGGGCAATTTTGACCCCGTAGCATAAAAGTGTTAATTTTAATTTAATGAAAATATTTCTTAAAACACATAAATATAAACGTAAACTTTGTCACCTTTTTTTGAAAATTTTTGTTAAAAAATTTATTTAAAATGGATGGGTCGGTCATTTTGAAAACCGTAGCACAAAAGGGTTAATTTAAAAAAATATAAGAAAACATTAAGAATACTTGAAACATCATGTTTATCAAGAGTTGGCCCACCTTTGGAAAAAAACTCGATCGTTTGAAGTCAATTATAGTTCAATATATTGAATTACTAAAAACTTGAACTTTGGCCTCAAAGGTGCACGGCTTAGAGTTATCCGATTTGGCTCAAAGTTTTACCATGCAAGTTTTAGAGCAAGTAGAACAATAATCCGCTTAGGTTCGTTTTCAAATACAAAGTTGCTTCTTCATTGACCCCTAATGTCCATATATGAGCATATATGTCCATATACCCTTAATGTATGGATCCGAACATATATCGTCACCTAAAATCTAAAAGGCCGTTACTAACAAATTTACTATTTGATTAATTACGATGCAGTTAACCAAAATACACCTTCCTACAAAATTTTAAAAGTTCACATCCAAAAATATCGATTTTATTAGCTAAAATTAATAGGCCTTAACTGCAATTTCAATATATTCATTAAATAAAAAGTTGTGTAGTGTTATTTTTTGGCTTTTATGTAATGATTTATATTTTTTCTGTTTAAAAAGTGTCATTTAATTTTATTTTCTGAAAATTAAATAATTTAATCAATTTTTCTCGAAAGTTTTTAAAAAGTTAAAATGAGTTTGGTTTAAAAAAAACTTACAATAAATTGATAAAAATACATAAGTTGACTTAACACTTTTTTAACTACTGCCGAGAAGCAATATTTTTTATCTTAAATTCTTGTTTTATTTTTTGCATAATTTTTCTATTGGAGTTACGGCCTTTTGGTTTCAGAAAAATCACTTACAAAAGGCCGTAACTTATTCCTTAGAAACTACTATTTTCCATGAATTTTTTCTCAGAATCAAATCGTTCTTTGTTTCTTAAGCATAATTCTAAAATTTGGATACTAAGCTGTATGTTGTTTTTTATTAATAATGATTTTTGTCTCTACTGGAAAAAACTAAAATGTGTAGTTACGGAATTTTGAATTTTAGGTGATGATAAGAAACAATTTTTTTATTCATATATGCGCTAATATATGGTTTCATAAACATATATGAACATTTTTAGCCGGGTAACATATATTTTTTTTTAATTTAATGTACTCTTAGTGAGTTAAAAATTTTTTTTTTTTCGATTTTTTTTTTTCACAAAATGATCTATAAATGCGCCGATAATATGTATTTAAAATTGCAGGTCATAATTCATAATTATACCGAAGTTTATCCATATATATTTTATAAAATATAAGTAAAATTTCATTTAAAAAAACTTTAAAAGCGTTTTCTCGAAATTACATTTTTCAAATTTACGCAAACTCTAGCATAAAAACTTTTTATCCGATTTTAATAAAACATGACTCATTTTGTTTTTTATTATACCTATTGTGCATTCCCCACAGATCTGGTGATTCTTTTTCTTTTTTTTCCCCCGTTTATAGATTTAAAAGCGCTGAAAAATTAGTCTGTTTTAAAATTTTTTTTTCAAATACGTGCCATTTTTCGAAAAAAAACGCGTTACTTCCGGTTTGGGTGGGGGGATGTACAACAAAATATGTCTATATTAAAATGTCATTGGATTTTTTTTTTTCAGATGCACTGGAGAGGCTCTATCATTTTCGCAGATTTGGGCTCTTTTTTTACGTCCACTTCAATGCCCTCTACTAGAGAAAAAAAAAATATAATTAAGAAATAAATTTTTTTTTATAAAATATAGATCCTGAGTTATCATATATAAAAAAATTTAGCTCCAAAAATAAATTTTTCACATAAAAAAAAAATATTTAAAAAGGGTATTTTTTTTAACTTCACTCGCTAATAGTATCTTAAAAAAACAGTTTGTTGAACCCAGGTTTTTTAAAACAGACCATTTTGCCGAGAAGAAGTGGATAATTTGTATGCACTAGTAAAATCACAATTTAATTAGCTTTAAAATGAGATACCAATGATTACCGTAGCGTAAAAAGATATTCAATATTATGTACGATTACTTTTTCGAATATTTTTCATATTTTGAAACACGATATTTCAAGATCCGCTGGTATAAGCTGTCCTATATTTGGAGGAGGTTATTGTTATATTATGTACATTTTCTGTACCAAGTTCGGTTGAAATCAGAAGGGGTGAGGGAAATCGAGTGGTTGATTTCATATGTTGTCAGTCATTAGCGTTACATTTAAAGGAAATTTTTTGAAATTTTCTCAGTTGTTAGAACATTTTGTAGCATTAAACTTACCTAGCAGCACGCATTAATGCAATGGCATGTTCCAATTTAGCAGTGCGCAACATTTTGTGAATTCTTATCATACAATCATCTCTGAAAGAAGAAAAGATAAAAAAGAAACAGAAAAAAAAAATTGTTAACAAAAAGGTTTATAAAGTTAATCTAAGGGAAAATAAAATAACAAGGATATGAAAAGAAAATTCAATCAAATCTAAAGCTAAAATATATTTATATGTTCATAAAAGTATACAAATATACAATACATAAGAGTACAATAAAATTACAGAAGGGTTTTAAACACGAGTATTGTAAAGTAGAGACGACAAAGTTAAAGGAAATATTTTGAATATGCATATGTATTAAGATGCAAAGCAAAAGGATATCCATTTTTGTATCAGGGTTGGTAGGTAATACCTCTAACATACCGTTATCGATTCAAAACCCTTGAAAGTGACTATTGTTATCCCTAAAATATCGTTACCGAAATTATTGAAATGCGGTTATCCAATATCCTTAAGATACCATTACCAAAACAATTGTAATAGCGTCATCCTTAAAATACCGTTACCGAAAAAATCTGACAAAATCAGAAAAAATATTCAATGTATATATATATATATATATATATGTATGGGGCGTTTCATCACAAGTGACCAAACCTTTGAAATCGATGTCTTCTGATCGGGTTGAAATTTAACATATTGTGGGTATTACAGGGTATGGAATTTTAGTTAGGTATGTTACATAGCGTCGGAAAGGTTCATTTGTCTAGTTTCTCAGTAGAATTTTTATTTTTAAGTTTTTAGAAACACCTACAAACGAATAGGCAATCATGAAAAATAGTACATATGCTAAAAATTGAAAAACCTTTGTCTTGAGTTACAAAAAATTTAGTTTGATTTATAAAAAAGTCAAAAAAGTTTTTGATTTAAAAAAAAAAAATAGTCAAAAAAAATTTTTTTTTTTTTTTTTGTTAATATTTTTTAATATTTCAAAAGTTGGGTGACTTGAGATGAAACGCCCCATATATATATTTACAAATCTTGATCATAAACTAGCAAGTCATTAGGATTCGGGCAAAAATGGGGCTACAATTATCGATGTGCTTTAACATTACCTGAATAGCTTAAATAATATTACCGTTAAAATGCCGTTACCGAAATAACTTATAAACTGTTATTGCTAAAATAACATATCCGAAATAATCGAAAATAGCGTTACCGCTAAACTACCGATACCGAAATAAGTAAAATACCGTAAACGCTAAAAAAAACGTTACCGAAATAACCGAAATATTATTACTCCCTAACATTTCGTTACTGAAATAAACGAAAATAGCGTTACCCTTACCGATACCCGCATCGAATCGGTTACCATCCATGATTTTTATAATATGATTTCTTTATGTTTTTTTTTTCAAATAATAACAATTGGTGTCAGCGATAGTCGACTAAATGTGACACTTTATTTTAGACATGCATAAAACTACGAAAAAAAAATGTCAAAACAACAAAAGCTTTCGTAAAATTAACAAATTTTTGTTTATTTTACAAAAGTTTTTGTTTTTTTTTTTTATTTAATTTCATATTTTTACGCATGAATGATTGTGAGTGTTGGAAAAGAAGCATTGTCCTAAATTTCAACATGACCCATACAAGCTCTTCGACGTTTTTTTACCTGATTTTTTATTTTGATAAAATGTTGATGGCAAATTAATAATAACCAGGAACAGGAACTTCATGCACTAAAAAACAGTGTTTCAGCCGCCTATAATATGCATGAAAAATCTTAAAATATGCACTTTAAAAATATGCACTTACCTTTTTTTTTTAAATATATTTTTGTTATGTTTTTAAATAATTTTAAAATTAATTTGTATTGATTAATATATTCTCTGACAAAGTTTACGATATGTAGAAAAACGTAAAAATTATCGCAAAAAAATATAATTTTCAAGTTGCTTAGAGAATTTTTAAAACATTCTTGAACATTAAGAAACCTTATTTTATTGAAGTTATTTGCAGATATCAACACTTTTTCAAATATGTATTCAAAATGAAAATCGTACGAAAATTGAGAGATTTTTTGAAATTTTTATAAAAATTGCATTGAAAGACGTCAACAAAAATTTCATAAAAATCTCGCTATCTCGAGCGGAGAAGCTTTTTTTTATTATTTCTAAACACAGAATTTTAGAACATTCAAATATTTTCTATATTTAACCAAATCCTTGACAAAAGGTATTGTAACTAATTTTTAATTCGCAGAAAATGGTGTTTTTGGAGGCATTTTAAAAACGCTTAAGCTCACTCGATACTTTCACTAGAGATTTTTGAAAAAAGCCTCACGCTACTGTACATATCCAAAAATGATTATTTATTTTTAAATTTCAACTATTTTTTTTTTTTTTTTTTTTTTTAAAGAGAGGCAACACTCAGGAAATACTTCCTATATTTAGTGTGTTGCTTTCTTTGGAAAGGGATAGTATAGAGATGAAAGGTGGGGAAAGATGAAGGGCTTCAGACATGGCAACACTGTATTTGCGCGAGATGATAAGTCTTAGAACAGTTGTTGCTCGCCACCTGATGGAGAGTTGGCGAACTTATTGAAGCTTTTTGGTTCATAGCCCTGATTCATTATTTTACTTCGGTGGGGTTAATTGCTATGGGAACACCGAAGGTGGACATTGCGATACGTATGAGGGATAGAAAAAACTCATACATATTAATTTGATGTTGCCGGCACCGGGGATCGAACCCGGTACCTTCTGTGTAAAAGTCCAACGCGCTAACCATTACACCACAACGCCCACAATTTCAACTATTTATATTGAGAAATAAAGAAGTCATGGATTTATGACCAAATTCTACAACTGTGAAAGAAATTGTTCTGAATTGTCTAAATGTTTTAACACCGTCTAAAAAGGTTTTTAAACTTTTTGTTCGGAGACATGTCAAAGATCCATTTTTAAACAGAAAGTTTCAAGCCTTACAACAAACACATAATACCAATTATTACAGTTCAGAGTATAAATAGTTCATAAAAATTTTACTCTTCTTATCAACATCAACAAAAGTGGTGCAACATCATCGTTTTCTTGACATGAAAATATGCTACAAAGAAATCGAATAACAATTATTGAGTATAATATACGCAGAGAAAACTCATGTAGCATAAGTATGTCAAAGTAAAAAAAAAATATGTATAAAAATCATCATTTTCATCATCACCACCAGGGCACCGACTATCAATCACACAAAAATCGTTAATATGCGCTTAAAGCAAGCAGTAAAATTTCAAAATATGCACCAAAGTCGAAATATTCAGTAAAACTCAAATAACTTTAAATGGTAATGACATGTCATTACTTTTCTCACTGCCAGTAAGGACTCTAGCTTACACTCTGCATAACTCTTACATAAATAATAAAGACTTACTAATAACTAGTTAATTTTCCCATTATTTTAATACAAAAAATAATGAGTTACCCATAAGTACTTATTTTTATCATAATTTTATATATAAAGTAATATCTCAGAAATTATGAAAATCTATTTTTTGACAAATTATTTTTTTCAACTCTAGTACATGTATAACTACCCAGCCAGAAATTGCCAATGGTCTGAAAAATCAAGCACTGGCAGAGCACTGTTTGACAATTGTCCAACAAATAAAGTCCTGGAAAAGCACTGATTGTTAGTAAACTGAATGTTAGTAAAAAGTGCTTTGCCAGTACGTAATTAACAAAATTTACAACAGTAAAAATAATAAAAGCACTGGCACAGCCCTAGCTTAGAACGCTCTACCAACGTTTGTACAAAGTGCTGTGCCAGTACTTGATTTACAAAATTTACAACCGTAAAAATAAAAAAGCACTGGCACAGCACTGGCTTAGAACGCTTTCCCAACATTGTCAAAAAGTGCATTACCAGTACTTATTTACAAAATTTACAACCGTTAACATAATAAAAACAGTGGCAAAGCGCTTGGTCACAACGCTTTCCCAACGCTGGTCAAAAGTATTTTGCCACTGCTCGATTTACTAAATTTACTACCGTTTATAAAAACGGTTTACAACCGTAACTTATTTAAAAACCAGTACGTTTTTAAATAAGTTAGCTGGGTTTAATAAAAATAGCAAATGAATAGTGTTTTTTAAATTTATTTTACATACTTTAAAACTTAATTCTTTTTTCTTTTTTTCAAATCTTAAATGAATTTAAAATCAACTAACCATAAGTATATGGGTTTCAAATTAAATTCATACACTAAAAAAAGTCAGTAAAGTCAGCACCATTTTTGCTCAAAGGATCCTTGTAGCAAAATTGCTAATTTAGCGTATTTAAAAACTTTTCTAATCTATACCTTTATAAAATTTAAAATTACAAGATTGGAAAAATGCAAAACTAAATTGCAATTTATTTGAAGTTAAGAAAATTAAGGTCTCCTATTAAAGTCAGCACAAAGTATAGTTTTTGTACTAAAATTTTACTTAAGACATTTATTTTCAAATTAATTTCTTTAGTAAAATTGTGGTAAAAAAGTCGTACTTGGTGCTAACTTATCACAAAAATAATTTGATAAAAAAAATATTCAGTGTTTTGTAATTAACTTAGCTGAAACCTATTGTTATTTCTGTTTAAATTACCAAAATCATTCAATAAGAAATAATACAAGTCTTTACTTAAGTGAATTACAAAGTAGGACTATACAGTTCAAACATAAATCTGGTTTTCATATATAATATTCTTAGTTTAATTAAAAATTTTAATTTCAAACTTATAATCAATTTGAGTTATAAATGTTCTAATTGCAAATATATAAAATCAATTTTTTTCGAAAATTTTACAATTTTTTATTTAAAAATTTGAATTTACCCAATTTTTAAAGAAAATCTTTTTTTTTATAAATTTCAATTTTCTTTATGAAAAATTACAAGTTCACAGTCAAAATACAAAGGATTCTTTTAATTGAATTTTATTTTAATTTATATTGCAGAAATTTAATTTGTATGTTTATTTTTTTACATAATTTTATTATTTTAAATAATAAAACCAAAATTTTATATAAAAAATTATAATAAGTACACTGTTTTTTTTATTAATTTATTATTTACTTTATTAGTTGGTTTACCAATGCTTTGCCAACGTTTGAAAATTATGATTTTGGTACTGGCGCAGCACTCATTGCCAGTGCTTTGGCAACGTTTTAAAAAAGGAACTGCCAAGCCCTGCCCGGTGTTATTATTTTGGAGATGGCAAAGCACTTAAATCTTCAGAAACCCAACGCTCTGCCAACGCTCATACCACCGTTGAAAGCACTGGGCCAATGCTTTGTCGTTCGTATTTTTCTGGCTGGGTACTTATGGTTGATTTTTTGTAAAATGAAAAGTAATGACATTTTATGCAAGCGAGTCATTTATGTTTTTATCTATCAAGTATAAAATGTCGAGATGGCTACTTGGTAGAGCGCCTGACTGACAACCTGTAGTCCCAGGCAAGGACTATGAAGAACTAGGATGCACAGACCGGTGCGCGACGCGCACCTCATCGTGCCAACGTGCCAACACCCCAACATGCCAACGCGCACAAAGGTAGTTATAGAGGCATTCACAGTGGTTTTTGTTACCCATTATTGATATAATTTATTTATTTATTTATTTTTTAGTAATTTTTAAGCTATTAATTAATTAATTAATTTTTAAAATGGTTGAAAAATAATTTTTTTCTATTATATTTCTATTATAAATTGAAATAGCTTAAAAATTACTAAAAAATAAATAAATAAAATTAATTAAATCAATAATGGGTAACAAAAACCACTGTGAATGCCTCTATAACTACCTTTGTGCGCGTTGGCATGTTGGGGTGTTGGCACGTTGGCACGATGAGGTGCGCGTCGCGCACCGGTCTGTGCATCCTAGTTCTTCATAGTCCTTGGTCCCAGGTTTATTAAAAAAAATAAAAAAAATGTTTTTTTTTGTTTTTATGAAAATTAATTTTTGTCGTTACTAGTAAGCATATATCGCTCATTTACTAAAAGACTGACATAACTCAAAAAAAAAAAAAAAGATTTTGCAGAAAACGCGTTTAAAGTTTTTAATCCAAATTTGACTCTCTCGACGCTTTCTCTATTTTTTTTTTTTTTTATTATTTATTTATTTTGTCTATGGATTAAATCCTTACAGACTATAAAAAATTTTAATTAAAAATTATAAACAAAATTATATAACAACAAAAAACATAATTAAGTATTTAAATACAGTATTATTTTACGTTTAACAGCATCAACATTTAACGAAAAATCAATACAATTATATAAATCATTAAAGTCTTTTCATATTCTTCGTAATGGGTCAGCATTAGCATAGTTACTACGATAAAACTGCAGTGATAAAGGACGAAAGTAACGAGTTGGACGTTGAGGAACAATAAACGTTATGTTATTAATCAAAAATGCAGAAAAAACATCACCATTAATTAAGTTAAGTAGAAAAGATACGTTTAACATAATTCGACGGTTTTTAAGCGTAGGTAATTTTATAATAGCAAGTCTACTCTGATATGAAGGAAGATTAACTCCCGGAATCCATGATAAACCTCGCAAACAAAAAATTAGAAACTGTTTTTGAACAGATTCAATGTGATTACTGTGATTGTTATATTGTGGGTCCCAAATTAATGAGCCATATTCTAAAATCGGTCGTACAAGAGACGTGTATAGCATTTTTGTAACGTACGGATCACTGAACTCCTTGGCCCACCGCACAGTGGTTTCCCCCATAGGCCAAAACCCAAAAAAATTAATGTTTTTTTTTCTAAGCTTTATTGCACTAAATTTATTGATAGCACTCTAAATTTTGTGAATCTAACAAATTTTGTTGCTTTTTTTTGTGAGATTTAATGTTTGTGTCCGTAGAAAGTGGACGTATGTTTATATTGCATATACTGTGGTTGCATAGTCATAAAAGAAAACTTAAGTTTATCTAAAAGTTATTCGCGATATTGGGACAGAAGTCACCAAAAACCCTACAAACATTAAATTTTAACTTATTAGTGAATTTTATCGTTGATCTATAAATTTATGTGTGAGATTTTATTTGTTCGGTTTTAGATCATGACAAATTTTTCTCTAAATTAACAGAAAAATTATAATTTTTATATGATAATTTACTTTGACTATTAGAAAAAAAACACAGAAAAAGTTATTAGACACTAGCATGAATGGAATGCATTTTCTGACCCACTACGGTCTTCATCAACATTCTTCGTGCCATTTTAGTGTTAATCGTAAATATCATCTATTTAACTCACATGTTAAAGAAATTGGGTAACTTTTAAATCCCACATTACTCTGTGTGTTGAGTTAGAATGAAATTTACCACGAACGATTTCTATTTATAGATTGTTTGTTTTCTCTAGTCATTATCATAGTTGCCAGTTTAACTTTTAGTTAAAACTTTAAATGGCAGTTTTTTTCTCTAATGTCATCATATACTATCCTTTTACATTAGCAAAGCATATCAACAATCATTAAAGATTTTTTATTAATACATATGACGAGCATATACATTAAATGATTTTTGCACTGTACCTGGTGAGTGGTTTAATAGTGAATTTTATCGTTGATCTATAAATTTATGTGTGAGATTTTATTTGTTCGGTTTTAGATCATGACAAATTTTTCTCTAAATTAACAGAAAAATTATAATTTTTATATGATAATTTACTTTGACTATTAGAAAAAAAACACAGAAAAAGTTATTAGACACTAGCATGAATGGAATGCATTTTCTGACCCACTACGGTCTTCATCAACATTCTTCGTGCCATTTTAGTGTTAATCGTAAATATCATCTATTTAACTCACATGTTAAAGAAATTGGGTAACTTTTAAATCCCACATTACTCTGTGTGTTGAGTTAGAATGAAATTTACCACGAACGATTTCTATTTATAGATTGTTTGTTTTCTCTAGTCATTATCATAGTTGCCAGTTTAACTTTTAGTTAAAACTTTAAATGGCAGTTTTTTTCTCTAATGTCATCATATACTATCCTTTTACATTAGCAAAGCATATCAACAATCATTAAAGATTTTTTATTAATACATATGACGAGCATATACATTAAATGATTTTTGCACTGTACCTGGTGAGTGGTTTAATAGTGAATTTTATCGTTGATCTATAAACCACTCACCAGGTACAGTGCAAAAATCATTTAATGTATATGCTCGTCATATGTATTAATAAAAAATCTTTAATGATTGTTGATATGCTTTGCTAATGTAAAAGGATAGTATATGATGACATTAGAGAAAAAAACTGCCATTTAAAGTTTTAACTAAAAGTTAAACTGGCAACTATGATAATGACTAGAGAAAACAAACAATCTATAAATAGAAATCGTTCGTGGTAAATTTCATTCTAACTCAACACACAGAGTAATGTGGGATTTAAAAGTTACCCAATTTCTTTAACATGTGAGTTAAATAGATGATATTTACGATTAACACTAAAATGGCACGAAGAATGTTGATGAAGACCGTAGTGGGTCAGAAAATGCATTCCATTCATGCTAGTGTCTAATAACTTTTTCTGTGTTTTTTTTTTCTAATAGTCAAAGTAAATTATCATATAAAAATTATAATTTTTCTGTTAATTTAGAGAAAAATTTGTCATGATCTAAAACCGAACAAATAAAATCTCACACATAAATTTATAGATCAACGATAAAATTCACTATTAAACCACTCACCAGGTACAGTGCAAAAATCATTTAATGTATATGCTCGTCATATGTATTAATAAAAAATCTTTAATGATTGTTGATATGCTTTGCTAATGTAAAAGGATAGTATATGATGACATTAGAGAAAAAAACTGCCATTTAAAGTTTTAACTAAAAGTTAAACTGGCAACTATGATAATGACTAGAGAAAACAAACAATCTATAAATAGAAATCGTTCGTGGTAAATTTCATTCTAACTCAACACACAGAGTAATGTGGGATTTAAAAGTTACCCAATTTCTTTAACATGTGAGTTAAATAGATGATATTTACGATTAACACTAAAATGGCACGAAGAATGTTGATGAAGACCGTAGTGGGTCAGAAAATGCATTCCATTCATGCTAGTGTCTAATAACTTTTTCTGTGTTTTTTTTTTTCTAATAGTCAAAGTAAATTATCATATAAAAATTATAATTTTTCTGTTAATTTAGAGAAAAATTTGTCATGATCTAAAACCGAACAAATAAAATCTCACACATAAATTTATAGATCAACGATAAAATTCACTATTAAACCACTCACCAGGTACAGTGCAAAAATCATTTAATGTATATGCTCGTCATATGTATTAATAAAAAATCTTTAATGATTGTTGATATGCTTTGCTAATGTAAAAGGATAGTATATGATGACATTAGAGAAAAAAACTGCCATTTAAAGTTTTAACTAAAAGTTAAACTGGCAACTATGATAATGACTAGAGAAAACAAACAATCTATAAATAGAAATCGTTCGTGGTAAATTTCATTCTAACTCAACACACAGAGTAATGTGGGATTTAAAAGTTACCCAATTTCTTTAACATGTGAGTTAAATAGATGATATTTACGATTAACACTAAAATGGCACGAAGAATGTTGATGAAGACCGTAGTGGGTCAGAAAATGCATTCCATTCATGCTAGTGTCTAATAACTTTTTCTGTGTTTTTTTTTTTTTTTTCTAATAGTCAAAGTAAATTATCATATAAAAATTATAATTTTTCTGTTAATTTAGAGAAAAATTTGTCATGATCTAAAACCGAACAAATAAAATCTCACACATAAATTTATAGATCAACGATAAAATTCACTATTAAACCACTCACCAGGTACAGTGCAAAAATCATTTAATGTATATGCTCGTCATATGTATTAATAAAAAATCTTTAATGATTGTTGATATGCTTTGCTAATGTAAAAGGATAGTATATGATGACATTAGAGAAAAAAACTGCCATTTAAAGTTTTAACTAAAAGTTAAACTGGCAACTATGATAATGACTAGAGAAAACAAACAATCTATAAATAGAAATCGTTCGTGGTAAATTTCATTCTAACTCAACACACAGAGTAATGTGGGATTTAAAAGTTACCCAATTTCTTTAACATGTGAGTTAAATAGATGATATTTACGATTAACACTAAAATGGCACGAAGAATGTTGATGAAGACCGTAGTGGGTCAGAAAATGCATTCCATTCATGCTAGTGTCTAATAACTTTTTCTGTGTTTTTTTTCTAATAGTCAAAGTAAATTATCATATAAAAATTATAATTTTTCTGTTAATTTAGAGAAAAATTTGTCATGATCTAAAACCGAACAAATAAAATCTCACACATAAATTTATAGATCAACGATAAAATTCACTATTAAACCACTCACCAGGTACAGTGCAAAAATCATTTAATGTATATGCTCGTCATATGTATTAATAAAAAATCTTTAATGATTGTTGATATGCTTTGCTAATGTAAAAGGATAGTATATGATGACATTAGAGAAAAAAACTGCCATTTAAAGTTTTAACTAAAAGTTAAACTGGCAACTATGATAATGACTAGAGAAAACAAACAATCTATAAATAGAAATCGTTCGTGGTAAATTTCATTCTAACTCAACACACAGAGTAATGTGGGATTTAAAAGTTACCCAATTTCTTTAACATGTGAGTTAAATAGATGATATTTACGATTAACACTAAAATGGCACGAAGAATGTTGATGAAGACCGTAGTGGGTCAGAAAATGCATTCCATTCATGCTAGTGTCTAATAACTTTTTCTGTGTTTTTTTTTTTTTTTTCTAATAGTCAAAGTAAATTATCATATAAAAATTATAATTTTTCTGTTAATTTAGAGAAAAATTTGTCATGATCTAAAACCGAACAAATAAAATCTCACATTTTAACTTATTTTCTATCAAATTAAATAATAAAAGCTGCACAAATATAAGCCCATTAAAAAATCCCTGAAGAATACTTTTTTGACCTTTTCAAAACACACGTTTTTAAAAAACTACTTTTTCACGTAGACTTTTAGTAATTTGGCCCTCATCCACCCACCACTTCTTATACATCAAATTGTAGATTTTTTACCCCTCTTTAAACTAAAAAATATTGTGGCCGCGGGTTTTTGCATATTTTCGCATATGGATGTGATTTACATAGTCATCCGATGAAAAATAATGAAAAATCGCATTTTGTGTTGTACTATTTCTTTTTAAGAATATGAGTAAAGAGAAATAATTTTTTTTTTTAAATTGTTGTTATTTTAAACTTTATATTGCAATATTAAGGTATTTGACTTTCGGTGTCAAAACAAAGGTCAACTTTTAATTCTTATAATTAATTTTTTTTTTTTTTTTTTTAAAAAAAAGAGAGGCAACACTCAGGAAATACTTCCTATATTTAGTGTGTTGCTTTCTTTGGAAAGGGATAGTATAGAGATGAAAGGTGGGGAAAGATGAAGGGCTTCAGACATGGCAACACTGTAATTGCGCGAGATGATAAGTCTTAGAACAGTTGTTGCTCGCCACCTGATGGAGAGTTGGCGAACTTATTGAAGCAGAAAGTTTATTCTGTCAGTGCCAATTTTCTAGAATGTATGTGCTTGATATTTGGGGTTCCATAGCTGGTAATTATCATTTGATAGAAAAAAAAAATATTTAAAATAATCGAGGAAAAATTGAAGGCTGAAAAAATAAAATTCGACCTGAGCAAAAAAGCCTTTGTAAGCGAATTTTTATACTTTGGACGAAAAATCATCGAAGCAAATTAATTATTTTGAATTAGCATATAAAATGGTTTGAAATTCTTGAAACTATTCAGCTAGAAGCAAAATCCCTTGAAAAAGAACTGCCTGCACACGAAAAATATCGCGCATTGCTACAAATACAGATCTTTTAAATAGGCTCTTTTTAAGTTCAGATCCATTTATTTCTTCAGCCCGAAACTTAACAACAAAGAAAACAAGTAGTTTAAGTCAATGAGTTTTAAATTTCCTTAATATTTGATATATATTAATATCTTATTTTACCTTATTACCGTATATTACTTAATAATACCTCATATTGCATTATATAACTTTGTATAACTTTTTAATTTAGTTTTTTTTTTTCAGTGTATATTTCGAATGAATTAAAATAGAATAAAATTTTTTTACTTTATTTCAAAAATTCTTAAAACAAATCTATAAGCCAATTAACCCTTCAAAGATCAAATGGCTACTGTGGTTACATTCGTAAACTTTAAGTTCTTCGTTCATGCTATGAGCTGACAAATTTTGAAGACCCTAGCTTTTTTAGTTTTGGAGATATTGATTTTTGACCGCATGTCCATATAAGGGAAACCACTGTGCACCGCTTAATGAAAGCAAGTACGCCTCTGGCCTTTTTTACCGTCATATGAATATGAGAGACAAAATTAAGTTTCGGATCAAATAGTATTCCCAAATCCAGAAAAATATCAACTAGTTAGTTGGTAACGTTTTTTTTTTTTAGTATTGGTTTAAATGCATTTTTCTCTTTGTGTTGGGTGCGAGTTCGCTAGTTATTGAGCGAAAAAAGATTCCAACTCGAAAAGTATACAAGATATTAATATGACATTTTTACACAATATGAAGCACGATATAAAAAATAAATCTGCATCATAAACTCAAAAATCGCGTTTTTTGACTTATGATAGTTTTTTAGTAAATGAGCGATATGTAGGTAACCACACAGTTTTTGCTTTTCGTAAGGTGTTTACTAATGATATGTTATTATTTTGCGCCACATCTCCATATACAAGTAACGAGATTTGTCACAAAAGTGTAAGTACTTGCCATTATTGAATATGTGGATAATTAAAATTTTTAGAAAAAATATGCATAAATATACGTTGAAATTGTAGATATGCAACTAAAAATGACAAAATATGCATTAAAAATGAATTTATAGCAAAATATGCATTTATAACAAAATATGCAACAATAAATCGATGCCATTTGGTTTCAAATTCAGTGATTCGGAGACGTATTTGGACAAAATCGATTTTGGGCTACTGACTAAAAACATGCATTTGCATGAAAGTCGCTGCTCTGATCATCACTATCAAAGGTATGTCGAAATATTTTTGAAGTAAGAAGAGTACTTTAAATAATGAAATTTTATCTAAAAGATACAATAACTATATGAGAGGTTTCAAATACGTATATTGAATAACACTGTAAAGAAGAAATTATACACATTAAATTTAATCAAATAACACTGTTCAACAAAATCATAAAAATTTGATCCATCGGAGAAAAAGCGCGAGTTTTTTCTTAAATTAAGTAGCCTGTGATGTTCACTAAAGCTACGTAAACTTGAATCTTCTTTCTTCGTATTTAGATACGAAATAGTGAAAAATGTGAATTTTTAACTTTAAATATTTGCATAGAGATTACTATCGCACCTTTCAACACGTATATTAAATTAAAGGGCACAGTTGATTAGGGGGAAAAATATGTGCTTTAATCCGAAAATGGCAAAATTTCAAATAAATGTTGTAAATCTTCTTTTCAACCGGTAAAGAATAAGTTGAAAAGGTCTTTAATATTTTTTTTTAATAATTTTGGTAAAATTGGCTTTGTTTTTTTTCAAATTTATATCATCAAAAGTGTCGAAATTCCCTCTAAAAAGGTATAATCCCCACAGCAACCGGCAATATGCTCTAAAAAAATCAATTTTTATCTAATAAAAAATGCACTAAAAACGTTAAATTTGCTGTTAAAACCCACATTTTCTTGAAGAATTCGTATTTAAAAACTTCTTTTTCAGTATAGCTGGAGTAAAGTTGAAAAATTTATTTAAATTGCCAACAAAAAAGGGAATAAAAAATTGAATATAGCTAAATCGGTACAGTCTTAATAATATGAATTTAAATTTGCAAAAATGGCTTCAACTTTCGAAGTCAGTGTTAAAAAACCTAAAAAAATATTTTTTTATCGAAACATAAAATTGTTCCATAACTCAAAACTAAATTTTAAAAAAATCGCTAAAATATGCTATAAAGATATGCTTTTGTTCTAAAAAGTACTAAAAATGCTGAAATAAGATTTTTTATTTTTTGTAAAAAATAAGGTTGTTTTTTATAACAAATCAATGCCAGAATTCGTCACTTGCTCTAAAAAAGATAAATAAATATCTCATTAATTTTTCCATACGACGCACAGGAAAATACACAACAACAACCAGAAATATGGTTGCGCTGAAAAAGAGGATATTTTGTGTAACAAAAATCAGTAAAAACTTCTAGGAATTTTAGATTTATAAAACTTTAAGTGTTTTAGTGGGCAAAAATAAACGATAGAAAATTTAACAAAACAAGATTTTAAATTCTGCAATGAAATTTTAATTTCAAGTACAGCAGGAAACCAAAAGTGTAAAAGGTTGGGAAACAATTAAAAAAACAACAAATTCAATATATTTTAAAATCAGAAAATGTTAACAAAAATGTACAAAAGCGCTCAAAAATTAAAAATCCAAAAAATTGTAAAATAGCCAAACACAACAAATTACTTTTCTGTGGTTTTGAAAGAAAAAATTTTTTAAATTTTAATTTTTTTTAATAAAGTTTTTTCAGATATTATTCGATATAAAAATTGCGTGTTTAACGGTCACTTGGATGACCTTAAAATGAAAAATTCCGATTTTCACACACATACTTTTACTGAAATTAAAGAAGTTTTAAATAGGAAAATTCTAAATTCTTACATTTAAGATCATCAAAAGTAAATAATTTGATCCACGAGTAATTGGTTTTAGTATCCTGGAACTCTTGAGTAGTAAATTATACGGTTTTGCAAAAATTAGACGCAAGAAAAAAAATAATTTTTTTTTTCTTCATGTTTCATATCCTAATTTTTCGGATAATAATCCATCTTAGAGTTCCAGTGCCTCTTCAAAAAATCAGAAAAATTTCCCAAAATCGAGGGCTGATTTAATGACAATATAATAGGCCTTAATTTTAGATATATTTTATTTATATCCCCCAACTTTTAAATTTTGTATTGCAGAAATACCTATTAAAAAAAAAAAATGAAAATTTGCAGATTTTGACGATTTCTTGAGGATGTAAAATAAATTACTTTTAAAAATCCACCATTAGGAATCGATCTGGAATTTATTTAATTATTTTTCAAATTTTGTTTTATTAAGAGCCCAATTTAAATTTATAGTTAAATTTAACATTTACATGCTTAACAATCAAAATTTGCCAAACTAAAATTTTTGGTGTTTGATATTTTGAATTGTGATATGTGATTTAATATAATTTTAATAGATATTTTCAATAAACATTTTTGAGTGGATATTAAAATTATGAGTAGGATTCCAGCAAACACATGGTAATGGCTACTTTTGATTTTACACATTACATTAATGAGTATATATTATCTTCTGCTTTACTTTAAACATTAAAAAACGCGTTACCAATAAGAAACTTATAACGCATTACTCTCATACAAAAATAAGTGGTGAACAATACTAGGTTATTTATCTTATTATTTCCAGGCAAAATATCATGACACAAAATTTTCTGTAAATCTATTTTAAATCGCCTATTCATATTTTTGCCGACGTTGGAAATTTCGTTTCTTGGGTGTTTTTCCTACACTCTTTTGTATATTTTTTTTTTTTTCATCGTCCTAAAAACGTATCCGTACGATTTTAATGGTTCGAAAGTAGCTTTTGATTTTTTTTTTTTTTCGTGTGGCAATCGGAACTCTATTGACGTGTCAGAACTTCTGATGTTTAAATCGAATAATTTTTATCATAACCGAAAAATTCGCAATAGCAAATTTAATTACAATACGTTCATTAACAATTCTATTTCAAAATAAAAGTTCATAATTTTCAAGAAGATTTAAAAAAAACTTTTTTGACGGATATTTGAAAATTTTATCAGATTCGGTTGAAAGTTGGAACATAATATTTAGATCTGATTCCATGAAGAAGTGGCACATTTGGAGAAAATTGGTTAATATCTAGACATTGTTATGGCTGTAAGAAATTTCACAGCAATCAGTATCATTTCCAAAATATTTGTGAGACACCCCGCTGTGCCACGCTCGCTTTAACAACAATAACACGGCATGACACCAAACAAATTAATGAGGAAAGTTGTAATTCTTTTTGGTAGGTACATCTTTGAACCCACTATTAAGCGATTGCTTCTATTTTTTGGGTTTTCGAGACTTTGGTCGCTAAATATTAAATCGATTCAATCAAATGTGCATGCAGTGAACAGAGTCATTTAAGATGAGGTATATCTGTAAAAAAAAGTTATTTTCTCAAGTCGTTTTTTAACGCAAAATTCCCGATTTGTCAAAAATGTTACATGGAAGAAGGGTTTTCAGGATGACCCCAAGGTCCAGCTTTTGCTATGATAGGCAGTAATTCCAACTTAGTAGTTTTGGCACTATTTATAGTGCTTATCAATGTCACAAAACGCCAAAATTTTACTCATGGTACCAAAAAATAAAAAAGCACTAAATTGGTGTTTTTTGTAATTTATCTTTAGTACCTTTGGTGCTTTTTAACCAATGCCGTTTTAGAGACCAGTACTTTGTTCAAAAACCGCAGAAAAACCCATCGAAAACTCCAATTTTTTACAGTCTTAAGGAAATTAAAATCAAATGTCATATTTTCGCTGCATTTTAAATGATCTTATCTCTTAAATAGAGACAATGGAGTTTGACCGATATAGAATAAAATGTGGTTACTTAATTTTAACAAGAAAAAATGTTTATTTTCTTTGTAATAATTCATAACTTCGTAAACAAATAAAACAAATTTTGTCTGGTGCTTTTTTACATCTTTTTAATAAAAAAAAATAACGCTTTTTACAACTTTTGTTGCGCTGTTTGCTCTTAATAAGTTGACAACACTGGTTATAGGTGAATTAGGGATACGAATCGGTATTGATATTTATAATCCCTATTTTGATTAAAAAATCCTGAGCCCGAAATCCCGGGATTCAGGATTATTACGAATGTAAGTCGGTTGGTACAACTGAACATTAGTTTTCACAACAAAGTTTTACTGAATTTTAATTGTAACACCCAAAATATTCAGAAATCTAATGTAAATATTGTTGTATTAACTGAATTTTTTTTTTTTTTTTTTTTTTATTGAGTTCTATCATTGTAACAATTAAAAATACATAAAAATTTTTGTTATTTACATAGTTTGAGATATTACTTAAAATAAAGTATTGCAACAAATATTAACTAATTTTAATATAAAAATATACACAGTATACATTTATTTACAGTGTAAGGAAAAAAAAAATAGGAAAAAACCTCATGAAAAGTTAAAGAAATTCTTACATTAACTCATTATAGCATCTTCATTACTGAAGATGTAAAAGATATTAATACTATAAATTTCTTATTATACCATAACTTGAAGATCTGTTTTTATCTTCAAATCTTTGTGTTAAATCATCAATTACTGTTGTGATCATATCCTGTTTAAAATTTCTGTGAAGTCGATTAGTTGAATACCGTCTGGGCAAGTTGAATATGATTTTTAAATTTTTATTTTGAATCACCTGTAGTTTTTTGACATGAGTTTTGGCGCACCTCTTTGACCAGACCTGGCAACCATATGTCATAATTGGTCGTATGCACATTTTGTAAAGTAAGATCTTATTTTTTGAATTTAGAGTTGAGTTACGATTTAGTAGCGGAAATAAAGCTCTTCCACATCTTATTGCTTTGTCGCATTTTTGGAGAATATCATGTTTAAATGTCAGTTTTTTATCCAATACTATTCCTAAGTATTTAATGGTGTCAAGAATAGGAATTTCGGTTCCTTCAATACTAAGTGGGATACTAGGAACTCTTTTGGGAGATTTGTTAAAAGGAAAAATTATAGCTTGTGTTTTTGTTTCATTTATTTTTATTTTCCACTTAGAAAAGAATTTTTGAGAATGTATAAGAGCTTTTTTCATGTTTTTGACAACGGCGTTTGAGACTTTTCCTCTTGTTATTATGGCGGTATCATCTGCATACAGCGCTGCAGACTGATCTCTCAGTATTTTAAAGTCAGATGTATATATTGAGTATAATGTAGGTGATAACACTGATCCCTGGGGAACACCTGCAGGGATATTTCGTTGTGTGGAGTATTGATTATCAATGTTTACTACAAATGATCTTTCATGTAAAAAACTTTGTATTATCTTTTGTATGTAAATTGGGTATCCAAACATGTTAAGTTTATATATAAGGCCATTGTGCCAAATTGAATCAAAAGCCTTTTCTATATCCAAAAATACTATTCCAGTACTCTTCCTTACACTCATGTTGTTTGATATAAAATTAACAATTCTTTTTACTTGGTGTACTGTTGAATGGCCTCTTCTAAAACCAAACTGCTCATTTTGTAAGATATTATTTTCTTCTGTAAATTCATTAAGCCTTTTAAGTAAAATTTTTTCAAATATTTTATCAAGGCAGTTTAACATGCTAATCGGGCGATAGCTCTTTGGCGATTTTGCTTCTTTACCCGGTTTTAATATTGGGACAACTTTAGAAATTTTAAAGAGTTTTGGAAAATAACCATTTTTTAAGCACCAATTGAAAATTTTTGTAATCAATGTGAAAAACGTATCTGTCATATTCTTGAACATAATTGAATTTATGCCATCTAAACCTGGAGCTTTTGAGTTTTTTATTGTATTTACAAAAAATTTTACTTCTTCTTCTGTTGTTAATTCCTGTTCTATACTATCAGGTATTGTTTGGTTTCGTAACCATTCAATATATTTTATTACCTTACCGTCAACTGGTGATGTCAAGTTAAAGGTTGTTTTGTGAAAATTTTCAAAATTATCAGCAATAATATTAGCTTTTTCGCTAGCATTATACACTTCAACGCCATCTCTTGTTAAACTACTCATATTCGTCTTATTACCTTTCATTGCTTTTGTTAACTTCCAAAATTTGTTGGCAACTTTTGTATGAATTGATACCAGCTGTTATTTCTGTCATTGTTAATGTGATAATTTATTAACACAGTCAGCTGTCTTATTAAGCAAATAAATAAATTTCTTTCTGTTGTGTTATTACATCTTTGTAGTTTTCGTTTATATCTTTTTCTTTGGCCAATTAGAAATACACTAAGTCGGGAAAGTTTTCTCTGCCAGACTTGTCTGTTACCCATAGGAATTTGTTTAGCAGCTTCCTGAATAATGTAAGTAATTTTTGATAAAACCAGCTCAATGTTTAGGCTTGTTAATACAGCCGATTGTAGGTTATTGGATTTAATCCTTTCATCAACCCATTTTCCTATTTCATTCCAGTTTGCCCTGTTATATAATGGGATCTGTATAGTTCTTTCAATGACAGATCCAAATATTTGACATGTCATTGGAACATGGTCAGAATTGAGCAGTTCCGGATGAGTTTCAATTTGCGAAAATTGTAAATTTGTATTCGCAAGAAGAAGATCAACAGTAGACGGTTGAGTGTGAGTTGAAGACTGACCAAATCTTGTGAATGAATTAGGAGAATATACATAATATTGAGAGCTTAGCTGATGCTTATATAGACTATTTCCAGCGGTATTGTTTATATTACAGTTCCAGCTGGTATGGTGGGCGTTGAAATCGCCAAAGATAAAGTAATCAGTGGTAGCTCTAGTAATAATATTAAGATCGTCAATAAACTTATCCGTATATCTTGGACAATACACAGAAGTAAATCTAATTGGCCTATTATTTATGTATATTACTATAGAAATATTTTCCATTTTTGAAGTGGGAAACTTCGAAATACGTTCATGAGGGATAGAATTTCTGATAGCTATCAGGACGCCTCCACCATGGGTACTACGATCCTCTCTATAGACTTTAAAATTTACCATATTAAATTTATGCTTTTTTTTGAGAAAAGTTTCATTAATAAATACTACATCGATTTGTTTTTGGTGTAAAACTTGTTCTAATTCTATGATAGAGGTGGGGGTGGTTATGCCTTGCGCATTCCAATGCATAACATTTAGTCTACATATTGTTTTATTATATAACATGTCTAAGCATATTGCCAAGCACTCTCATTTTATCGTACTTGGTTTTGCACTTCTCCAATGCATCAAGGGCTTCGAAATATATATCTAAAATTTGTTCATTTGAAATATTATCGTTTTCATCTGCTCTTTGACTTGAAATAGCCATTGCAGCATAAGAAACTTTGTTTTCATTTTTACCTGATCTTTTCATAGTCGATTTTGTGGGTACAATGTTGATTCTCGCATCAGGAAATTCATCATCCGATGTGTAGAAATCAGTATAACCGGTACGTTTTATTCTCGATGGACGTCTCTTATTAGTGACCTTTTGTCTAATATCCATATACTCTTTTCGTGAAGGGCAATGAAGGTCATCAGCACGATGGTTAACACTTTTAAGATTTTTCTTAATACAGTTGAAACATTTGTATATAACTGGACCTACTACAGGTGTTTTATTGAGTTGACAGATTGAGTAATCGTGGGCTCCCCCACAACCTAAACACGCTGCTGTTCTAAAGCAATTAGCTGATCCATGACCATACATAGTACATTTAGAGCATTGTGTTGGTCCTCTTGCACGGCGAAGGGGGTTCCTCCAATGAACAATAATGCCATGAACATGTTTAATTTTTATGACTTCACGCTTGGTAATTTGATCTCGATTAAACTCCAACATGTACAAAGCATCGTCTTGATTGGTTCGTGAAGTTTCAATCTCCCTTACATTGATGAGCTCTATATTAAAAGTAGTTTTAAATTCGTTTTTTATTGTATCAATGCCGATTTGAGGTAAACCAAATAACATAAGCTTAAACTTTTTGTTGTCTCTGATTGGGTGGGAGAAAAATTTTATCTGATTAGTCTTCAGTTTTTTAACAGCTTCATCATATTCAAGTATAGAGTTTGGAATTATCTTTGTTCCAATGGAAATCCTTTTGTATTTACAGCTTTCTCCTAAAAGCTTAATAATCATTGTAAAGTTATGACTTTGATCAACTATAATTGGAGGAATTTTAATAACATCCTCCTTAATTTCTCCATTTTCCACACTTGAGACATCATCGTCTTCGAGGTCAGAAAGCATTTGGAATCTATTACCTTGTGGTGAAGTAGATTTTTGTACTTTAAATCGAGGATTATTTCCCCAGTATTTTTTTCGTTTTGAAGACATTTTTAATGAAATTCAAAACGTGCTTATAATTAATAAATTATTATATTTTTTAATTTTTTTTTTTGAAAATTCAGACAGCTGATTTTAACACTGCTGTATGCTGCAAATACCAGCAAACAACTGATTAACTGAATTTATAAATTGTTACCATAAAAATACACTTTTCAATTCGGTTCCCATTTGATTTCTCTGTGTGCATGAACACTTATTGAGAATTTTTATAGATTTTAAATAAAAATGTTTGCTGGGTTTTATTTGTGGCCAAGCATTTTTGTGAAAAGTATATAAAATTATATGACCTACTTTTGATCATCAATTGATTTATCAGATGCTGAATCAAATGGTATCGGTTGATCTTCTTCAGGTAATTGTAGTTCATTTGACAAAAAATGTGTTATTTCTCCAGCCATTTCAGCCCATTTATTCGATAATTCTTCCTAAAAATATAAAACAAACAAAAAAAAAATTAAATTAATATTGGGAAGTAAGAAGAAAAGATGTAAAATTGTAAATCTAAACTATATCTAACGAGTTACAGTAAAACATTTGTTTGCAAAAAGACAGTTTTTTAGACTTGCAGTTTTCAAATATTGGCATATTTCAAGTGGAATTGCGTTAAACATGTGTCGGGAATTTAACCCATAAATAGGAAACAATAACTTTTTCTGTGCGCCACGGTAGGCTAGATGGTAGAGTGCTAGCTTATTAGAGCGAGGGTCGTGGATTCGATTCCCATCATAGGCACTGTTCTGTTTTCGCTTCAACGAGCCGATATACATAGTAGCTGGTACTCGGTAAAGATAATACGGTAAAGATAATAAAAGATAATACGATTTGTAATTATATGATTATTAATAAATGAAATAAAATTACAGTGGTGGTCTCTCCAAATTAGTTCTTTTTTAAAAGAGTTTTTATTGTAATTATTTTAATATATTGAATAAAATGTACTAATTATACTACATGACTTGCCCATAATTTCGCATGTCAAAAATAGTTCAAAAAAAGTAATTTTTTACCAATTTTGAGGACTTCTAACCGGTAAGTGGGACCAGATTGAGATTTACTGTCCTCTACATTTTTATTGCCCCAACCCTCCATTACAAATTACATTCAGACATATTTTCTCTATATTTTACTTGGGCAATTAAAAGTGCCAAAAACGCTTGGGCAAGCATACTTGCCAGTGGTCGTCAAAGGGTTAAAAGTTAAGGGAAAAATATTATGGCAATTAACAGAAACATCGGCAACATTGTCTATTATAAATTTCACCAATCTCAACCACAGAAAAAAATATGATTGAACATGATTGTGGACGAAAAGTCATCGTATTATTATGATCATAATTATCATATACATAATTCTGACTGATTAATTGTGATTAACGAGGACGACTTTATCGTCATTTAGAATCATAACATGTTCGCTACGATCATATTATGATTGTTACGCATTGCAATCATAACATGATGCTCAAAAACTATCATAATATGATGCTCTTTTTTCTTCTTGTAGTTTTTTTAAAAAAGATTTTAAATTGAGAATTAACCGTAACAAAAATTATGTGAGCTGAGTGGGCTAATTTGATGACCACTACTGTATATATATATTTTTCTTTTCCACAAGGCTAAAAATATTTATTTTTTTTAATTGTGCAAAACATACTCAAAAAATGGAAAGTTTCCCGTTTCAAGGTACACCACTTTTCCCCTGTTTCAAATTTGTTTATTCTTATAGGTAGAAAACTGCATTTGAAAAAAAACTCCATCAAAAAAATTACCAAATATTACATTTTTAAAAGTAGCCTAGGCCATGCATCCGACCAGCTTAAATTTATCTTAGGGTCACGATATAAACTTTGAGCATCACTTTTTTGAATGACGGCGACAAATGCTAAAATTACTGCACCAACTTCGTTTAAATAGCATTTCAAATATAAGTTATTTTTAAAAGTGTACGAAATTATAATTCTTATTTCTCAATTTCATATAAAAATATGTATTTAAATTTTTTTTGCATAAGGTAATTTTTTAAGAATTAGTTTTAGAAAATGTTATTGTGATATCTTTAAGAGTAAAGTGTATTCTAATTTATTATCTTTATTTTGAATCCTTAGAAGGCGTCAAGCGTATGATAAAAGGCTTCAAAAAGAGCCAAAAAGGACCATTTTTGGCAACATGGATAAATTTGGATGCCGGATTTGGAATCAGGGCATCAAAGAGCATGTAAATTACATATCGGCATTCAAACCAAGGAAGCTTGTTATTAATATTTATTTATTAAAGTACTAAAAAACAACGCTATATTTTTGTAAAATTTTAAAATAACGAGCATACAGACTAAAAAAGAAGCACGGTATTGTTAAATTTTATATACCAACTGGTTTTAAGAGAAACAGTTTTTAGAGGTTTTTTAATGCATATTTTTTAGTATATATAAACAAAAGTTTGTGTTAGTTATACAAAACTTATGCAGAGAATAAATACATCAAACAACACAAATTAATTTTAAAATTTAACTAAAATTGCTTAAATGCAGAAAAATGAATCAATTAAAAGGAACCACTGTTAACACATTTCTTTCGAAACTCTCTTAAAACCAGTTCAGGTTTTTAGCAGAGATCGTTGGAAACGGCTTGTTTAAACAAATAAAACACCCAACCCTTATAACATGCGTAATGGATTCTAAATTTTCAATTTTAAAAGTTCAATGGTTGTTTAGTTTCCACTATAGCCACTATACTTCCTACCACTGATCCTGTTTTGTGGTTAACAAAAACGCTGTTTTGAATCTACTGAAATTGCTGAAGTACTAAATAGGGAGATTTATCCTTCATAAACAATACCGTCTTGATCGATCCAAAATACCGACCTATATATTATTTTGCATAACAAGGAGGTGTAAGGTTTGCTGTTTATTTCTGCTTTTGAAAAAATCTTCTACTCGAAAGTTTTGCGAACGAAAAATATGATTTTCTTCCTTGATAAATGTTTTGTTTTTACCTAGCATTTTAAATTTGTTATATAGAGCCCTAACCACAAAAAGGACGTTAGCGCCAAAATCATAATTCAACAGGAAAAGCTTTCTTGATTTTTTTTTTTAATTTTTCTTTGGCTTATCGGATTGCAATGAAATTTAAATACGATGTAAATATTTAAGCAAACAAATGGGAAAATAGTGGACATTAGAGTGATTTAAGTTTCTAAAAATAGAACTGTTGTGTTGTGTTGGAGTTCTACTTCTGAGATTATGTATGCAAGAACAAAAACACCGGGTATTGAATAAAACTAGTTTTAATCACAACAAAACTCGACTTGACGATAGATCAGAGCGCTCTGTCTAACGTGTAGTGCGAGTGCATGTGGCATTAGAAATCAGTTTATCTATACTTCGGTCAGTGATTGCACAGAAAATTTCATATAGACGCAATCGAACAAATAAAAACATAACAAATATTACACTATTCAAAAAAACAGTGCCACTGACGAAGGTTCAATACCAGATACTGCGCAGTCTGATTCAGAAAAACTGAAAATTTACAATGTAGTTATGATTTTTAGAAAATACACTCTTTCTTCTCTACCACGCCTTTCACAATTAAAATTAAATAAAATTGCATATTAATTATAGTATTAATTGCAATTGTCTGAAAAAGACGTTAAAAATTCAAACTCAAACAAAAAATCAAACGTTGCTCTCTGGCAATTCCCTAACTACGTAAGCGCCATCTATCGAATATACAAAGAATATATCATAGATGTGGCATCACTTACAACATATGGGCAAACAGTGGACATTGGAGTGAGGTAAGTTTCTAAAAATAGAACTGTTGTGTTGTGTTAGAGTTGTACTGCTGAGATTATGTATGCAAGAACAAAAACATTGTGTATTGAATAAAACTAGTTTTAATCACAACAAAACTCGACCTGACGATAGATCAGAGCGCTAAGGCGCTCACTGACGGTTCAATACCAGAAACTGCGCAGTCTGATTCAGAAAAATTGAAAATTTACAATGTTGTTATGATTTTTAGAAAATACACTCATTCTTCTTTACCACGCCTTTCACAAACTTTAGATTGTTCCATATGAATTGGCACTAACGTCTTTTTTGTTTTTATAAACTTTGAAAACCAAAAATCGTCTTTTTTCGGCGGTTAGGGCTCTATATGTTCCAACTTCAGGTTGGAACATTTTTAGATTTAACATTATGTTTTAAAATTAATATTTCTATGTTTTATAAATGAATTACAAGTAGTACTTAATTGGATAAAAATAAAAAGTACTGATCTCTAAAAAATTTTAAAATAAAAAGTACTGATCTCTAACCCATTTAACATTTTTTAACAAATTATATATAATTTGACCATATTTGACAGACCCATTTTTCGGATCAAACTTTATGAGGTTAGATTCCATGAGATACCATGAGATCAGCTTATGTATGCCGGATCCGATGAGACGTGATGTGATATTTAGTTATATGTGATACTACATATAACCATATATGATTATGTCGGAACTTTTTTCGTCGGGATGGTCAAATATATATTAATATCTAACAAGGGAGGTATGCCAACCCGAATTCGCTGGATATTATTGGATACGTTGTATTTTTTTTTAGCTGCATAATCTCACGTTTAATGGTTAAAAAGTAGGTTAAAAATGCATTTCTTTTTGTATAACAACTTGTCTTTTTTAAGCTTAACACAGCAAAAATTCGTTACTAAAACTCCAGATTTAATGTTACTCAAAACTATTTGTTGTAATAACAAAAATACTTGAATTTTTTTGGGCACCAAAGTGAATGTGTCTTCAAAAAACCTTTCATTTGATACCAGATTTGTATATAGTTAGGAAAAAAATGTAAAATGGGGTAATTTTTTCCCTTACTTAGTAACGCCTAAACATGAGATTGGGCAGCTAAAAAAACACAGACCCCTTAAATTGTTATTCTAGTTCTAATTATTCTAATTCTAATTATGTAATTATAAGTTGTACTTAATTAGATTAAAATAAAAATTTAAATTTTTTCAAATTTTTTTAATTAAAATACTTATTAATTAACAATGTATCAAATTATATATAATTTGATCTTATTTGATAGACTCATTTTACGGATCAAACTATATGAGATTAGATCCCATAAGATCAGCTTATGTATGCCATTTTTCGGATCAGATGATATGTGATGTGATGTTTAGTTATATTTGCTACTATATATAATCATATATGATTGTATCGGAACTTTTTTGGTCGGGATATTAATATTTTGAAATATATTATTCATGTATACATGACAATATTATTATTTACTACATTTAATAACAACTCTTTAAAAAATAATCTTTACGATATTTCATAAATCTCAACGAATAAAAAATATATTGTTTTTTTCATATTAAAAGATCCTTAATATTTGACGTTTCGAGTTAGAGGAGAATATATTATATTTTTTTATGGAAAGTTGGTGCAAAGAGTATAAAATATATAGAGAAACTGTGCTACTCACGGGTCTCTGGATTATTAGCGAATACGCAACCAACTCTCACTAAGAGAAAAAAAAACATGGCCAAATATAAAAAACATGATCAAGTAATAAGAGAAAGCGTAGAGCAAGTTAGACATGGATTGAAAACATCAAACGCGTTTTCTGCAAAATTGTGTTTTTTGAGTTATGTCAGTCTTTTAGTAAATGAGCGATATGTGGATTATATACTTTATTCATGCCACCGTTACATATGATTATCAACTCGATAGGAAGATAAAAAAATTTAAGATTTTGGTTGAAATAGCCAATACAAAAGCTCGCGGTGGACCGCATTCCAGTATTTGTAGGATGTTGAAATTTTGTCAATACCTTTGTGCGTTGCTTAACAAAAGTGTTTTTGGTACACCCTACTGGGCAGTATATGTGATATAAATTAAAAAAATATTCACATTTAGTAAGGTGGTCGGATATCACACTGAGCGTTAAGAACCACAAGGGAATTGTATATGCAGACAGCAATTCAATGAGGAGTAGGATATTTTTATTTTATAAAAAAGAAGTACAAGAAATAAAAAAAATTTAAATAAAATGAATTTTTGTTAAACGTATGTATGCAATTTCTGCACAATATACAATAAATATGAAGGCTGATTGTATGTATTTACACTCAAGGAAAAAGCTTTATCATATTTATGAAAAACTTCATAAATATGATTTATTAAAAACTTCATAAATATGTATTCAAAATACAAAAACTGTTTTTTCGGACTTTCTATATTTTCATATATTTAGTTAGAATATTATTCAACCTCAACTCCAAAAATTTAACATGATATTGCCATATTAGATTTTTTTTGTTGCTTTCCAAAAAGTTTGATAATTTTTATGATAGACAATTGTTTCATTGGCATCAGCCAAATCTTTAGTTGTTTGCAATAGAAAAAGGTAATTGGCATAAGTCAAGTCGAGACATTACATAAAATAGACAAAATAAACTATATGAGAATCTTTTTGTCTGGCTTAGTGTATAAACTGCCTTATCTGTCAATCGTAATTGTAAAATCAAACCATTTGAAAAAACAACAATTTTACATGTCGATATACTTTGTATGTCAGTACATGTATGTGTGTTTGTTGTATTACAATTTCTAAAAACAACATATATCCCAACAAACGTTGTTTAAAATAAATTATGTTAAGAATTTTAATTTTGAATTAAAAACATTAATTAATTATTGTTAAAAACTTACGTTCCCATTGAAATTTATAAAAAAAAAATGCTTTAAGCTTTAAAGCTTTTGGCTTAACTTGGAAGAAAATACGAAAATAACTCATGTTGTTCGGGCAATCAATTAACATCACCGATTTTCTATGGCTGGTTTATATATATACCTGATCCAAGCTTTCGTTTCTTGTATGTGGTGGATTTGGATGATTCTGAATATAACCTAGTCGCTTAAGTCGAGAGTGCGGCACTTTCTCTAGCGCTGATCCCATAAGATTTTTTCATCTTCTCTTACATTTAATTACAATTAGTGTTTTCTATTTGTAATATTAACATTTTAATTATGATCTCAAAACTGACAATTCAAATTGAACTGCAATTTAATTTATATTTACAAAATGCCATGCAAAATTTAGGAAAATATCAACTGAATAGAAATTCTGACATTTAATTCGAGTTATGATAGTTTATTAATTTTAAATAGAAAATCTAAATAACAAATTACATTTTCTTAATTTTAAATGAAAATTTCTAATTTTTATTCTTAACTTTAAATGGAAATTATGAACCTCAATTGATGCGAAAATAAATAAAATATATTCATACGGTTTATAAAACTTTTTTATAAAATGATGAAGATTTATAAATCTTTTGACATACATTTTTATGAAACTCTTCATCGTATCTATGAAATCTTCAGAAATATGATAAATAGTAGATGACAAGCAATTTATGAATCAATTTCATCAATATGATGAAACTTTTTCCCTGAGTGTATAGAGAGAAAATGACTTCGACAATTATTACATGAACATAAAAATGAAATAATTTTTAAAGAGGCTGGATATACAAAAATATATTTATTTTTATGGGTAAAATGTTTTTCATACCGATTTACCATGGTTGGCAAACACTAACCCTAAAATACCGAAAACGATTCAATACCGTTTCAAAAAACTATTTTTTACTTTAAAATAACACTAACAAAATAACTTAAAATACCGATAACCCTAAAATACCCTAACGAAATAACTTAAACTATCGTCAACATTAAAATAACCTAACGAAATAATTCTAATATACCGATCACCTTAAAATATCCTAACTAAATAAATATTATATTTTCTCTCAAAAACATCATTACATTAAAATTTTCAAAAAAAAAAAGCTCATATGGGTCAATTTTGTTCATCATAAATACATAGACACATACATATCGTTCATTCCATAAAAGAACATTGAAAAATTAGCATTTGTTGACCTCATGTTTTCCGACTTTTTTTTTCATATTGTAAACAGGACGACTCTATGGAGCAATACAAACATTCCCGTTTTTAAATCTTTAAATATTAGAAACACTTGATTTAATTCACGTTTTTAATTTTTCAAAAATTTAGAAACTAGTGAACTTTTAATGGGCAACAGTTTATAAACTGGCTACTTCAGAAATTAATAAAAAGCTTCTAAAAGCTGCGATTGTCTACTTTTATGATCTGTAATTCAAAATAACCTATTTTTTCAAAAAATGGCTTTTTACTGTTATTGCAATTATGTGATGCATATTTCTGTTTTTAGTAAGGTGTGTGAATTATTGCTGTTATCTGTAAAATATACTAAACATTAAGGCCTGATTACTGAATGTCCAGTTAAAATTTAACAGAGAGTTAAATTGAAATTTTATATGGAAAACAACAACAAATTTGTCAGTTAAAGTCCCAGTTAGTAGCAAACGGGACATTCAGTAATCGGGCCTAAGTAAAATAACGTTAATCCTAAAATAACCCCCTAAAATAACTTAAAATAACGTCCGAGCAAAAAATTTTCGAAAATTGGAAGCAGTAACAGCAGGCGGGAAGCAGTAAATTGCTTCCAAAACTGCAGTAGAGCATGCATTGCTCCTAATAATGCAATATTGTAAGGCAAAGATTTATATCCTTCTTAAAAGCAATAAAAGAAGCAACAACATTTTCTTTATTTATATTTTGGACATTCGCGAAAGTTTCTAAAACGTTTTTTTTTAAAACATTAATTTAAATGTTATTTTTTTTCCAAAACAAACCGTTTTTTAAAAAGAACACGGTGTGACAAATATTTTTTGCAAATCACTTTGTATGTGACCTAGTGTAGGTTGTTAGTGTTGCTGAGTGCATTACAAACCCGGTTCTAGAATTTCTAATATACCCACAAATTTTCGAGATAATGGTAAAAGTGTTTTTTTTGCGACTGTGGAATTTTAAACTTTGTAACTCACATCGGTAAATTTCCAACTGATTTTGATTTTTTAAACAGTATTTTAAAGAAAGTTGCCTCGTGTTTCCAAATATATATCGGCCGTTTCACCAAAGATCGCCCCATTCCAATTTAAATAAAATTTTGCATTCAGAAACTTCATAGACCCACTTATTAATTGTCGGTTTAAGAGAAATTTGTAAAAAAAAATGTGTTATTCTGAGTATTCCTAGTTTATTTAATATTCATCGGATCATGACCATTAAAATTGCATTGGAATGGTACATTCCTCTTATTTTATTTTGCAGATTACAATTTTTTCCATCTTTAAGAACAATTGTATTTTTTATGCAATTTATTTTAAAAATACATAATTTTAACTTTTGATCACTCTCGATTTTACAATAGAAAACATAGTTGCACAATATGTAATTTTGACCAAATGGTTACATATTCACTTTTTTGGGTCCCGGGGTTTAACTATTTTTAATCATTATTTGAAAAAATAACTTGTTGCACTTTTATACAAAAAATATGGAAAAAGTTAAGACATGAGGTCGAAAAAATACCAATATTTTAAATTTTTCCACGAATAAATGATCCACGAAAAAAACGCATTTCGGTGTTGAAATGCTCACTTTAGTGCTTCTTCGAAGCACTAATGTAAGGCATACTTTTACTGAGTTATAACGAAGAGAACATGATTATTTACGAATGAATGTATGAAAAATTACAAACCCAATTGGGTTGTGTTGCCACCAATAAAAAAAAAATTTAACAGTTGGGCAAAACTTATGCAAACCACGTGAAATAACAATATAATTTAAAAATTTCACACACATACATTTGAAACCCTTTAGACCAAATCTCCATCCTTAATCAATATGTTGCCTGACCAATGTCAAGCTTGCAATAATTATTGCTCTCTCATATTTAATGCAGCGAACACGCGTATTTTGCGCTATGGTTAAGGCCACAACCATAATAAAAACTAAAAATTTTAGACTTGTTCGGTCATTTAAAAATCACAGCCATAAAATAAACAAAAAAAAAACAACAACAACATTAGGGAATAATACACAAGGACTGCAAATTAGTCGGTTATCTCAGAATCAACAAAATATAGATTTATTTTTATTTATTTAAAAATGTAAATATTCAACAATTATCCAATTAATTCAATCCTGTTTTTGAATAATTATCTAAAAAGTGGCAACATTGCAATTAAATTATATTTTTTTTGTATTTGCAAAAAAAAAATCGTTTTCATGTTGAAAGTTTGACTGTACTGCAGACTTTTACCAACTAGTATGAGTCTGCTTTACAAAAATGCTTCGAGGAAGCACTAAAGTCAAATTTTTTAACTCGAAAAGAAGTTTTTTTTCAATAACTAAAGTTATTCTTACTCGAAGAATAACGGTTATTAGCGAATGTATGGATGATGCAATAGCAAAGCCAATTACACAATTCAGTTGATATCAATCGTTTGATCTATAAAGACAAGTGCGTGAGATAAGTGCGTTTAAAAATTGAGTGCGTAAATAAAACAATATTGCATTAAAGTTTTACCAATTTTCATTTCATTAATATATAATTGAGGTATGTTAATAAATTTACTGAATTATAGTAAGTGTGTTTTTTTAAAAAATTTCTTTGATTTTGTTGTTTAAAAGTGTTGCTAGTTTTGACATCACAATGGTACGTAAAAGGCAAAGAAATAACTTAATAAAAAAAGAAAAAGAAAAAAATGCGTAAGCACTGCAAGCTGCTTCCACATCTTCCAAACAAATTGAACACGTTTCTTTTCAAGAAATTACAGCAATTAACGAAATATCTCCTTCAATAAGTAAAATTAGTCTAAACCTTGAGGAAAATGATGAATATAGTTTAAGAAATGAACTTAAAGACTGGTTCATAAAATATCGTCCCACAGTTGAATGTACATCTGCTTTACTAAAGATTTTAAAAGCTAGACATTCAGAAATTCCATGTTAGAAAAGTGTTTTGCAACCGTCAGATAATGACAATCGTAATTAATTTTTTATATTAATTACTGTAGAATATTTCTTTAGTTAGTCTCTTTACAGGAAGAAGAAGAAGAAAACATTTTTATTGAAAAATTTTACGGACACAAGGGATACACCAGACTGCCGCAGTTTCGTCCTTCCTTAATTCCTTTGAGCGTAGTTACCCTAACAGGTCAGAACAAATTGGTTTCAAAAAGATCTCTTGCTCCAGGCTCGTATTTTCATATGGGCCTAGAAAAAAACTTAAATAAAATGGTTGAAACCATTAAAAGTGAACAAATTAGTGAAATAATATTAGATATTGGCATCGATGGGCTTCCCTGTTTAAGAGTAGTGGTGAAGGTCTATGGCCTATATTAGGCTGTGCAGTAAACATACCAATGTTTAATGTTTTTCTTATTGGTACCTACGTAGGAAAAAAAAAACCAAATAATGTAGATTTATTTCTTCATGATTTAGTATATGAAATTGAAAAATTAACTGAGGAAGGGTTTACATTCGATAACTATAAAGTAGGCATACAAATCCGTGCGTTTTTATGCGACACTCCGGCCCGCTCATATGTTTGCGGAATAAGAGGTCGCAATTCGTTAAATGGATGCAGTAAATGCGAACAGAAAGGTGTGAGTATTGCAAGAGTTACAACTTTTAGCACAACTGTGGAAAAATTGCGTTCTGATGAAGATTTTAAAAAGAGGTCAGATAAAAATCTTAAAGATGTTGCACATCAATTTGGTACGCTTTGCAATATTACTGCCTACCCATTTGAGAATATGATGAAAGGCCTCAAAAAAGCTATTAGAAAACCTCAATACGTAGAGCAGCAACTTTTTAATTACTACACTGACTTACCATTATTAAGAAAACCCAAAATTATTGGAACAAATCATAATTCAAAAGGCAAAGTCAAGTCGTATAATTCAGACAATGGATTCTTTGCGATAACTTCTAAGGATAAGTATTGCTTAATTTCTGGCAACATTCCCGTTGAAATAACAGCATTTACTAAAGACGGAAATATTGAAGTCAATGTTTTTATTAATCCAAAATATTTTTTTTCTGAGCCAGTTCATTCAAAGGAACTTGGAATATTTGTTGTAAACTTAAGATCATTTAGAAAAGACACTTTTAAACTTGAACAAATATGTGCCAAATTGTTATCTTTACCATTTGAAAATCAGCAAATATTAATTTCATTTGACCATTCCACTTAAAAGAAATATATTTTTTAAAACACGTTTACTCACATATAAAAAATATACTCTTAAACTCAAAATAGTTATATTTAATCACTTAACCCAGGTAGAAATTTGGGATGGTACAAAAAACGAAGAGTTTTCAAAACGTTTGTTTTTGATGGTACTAAAATAAAAGCGTTTCCAAAGCGATAATTGCAAATAATACGAAAAAAAAGCATTTAAAAAACATTATTTTGGATTGCTATTCCAACGTTCGGACAAAGTATTTTAGGAATACTTTTTATACAAAACTTACAAATATTTGTGAAATAAAAACACTGTAAAAACATTGGTTCAAAGCGTTTTTCCAACGTTTGTAAAAAGTACTTTAGAAGTTCTTATCGTACAAAATTTACAACGGTTTATAAAATAAAACCAATGTAAAACCATTGCGTTAAAGCGTTTTTCTAACATTTGCCAATAGTACTTTAGAAATACTTTTTTTTTTTTGCGATTGCAGCTGTTCTCTCTGTTATAATGTCAAACGAGTTGCAACAACAGTTTAGTGGATGCGGAAAGCCAAATAAGGGTGTAGGCAAAGAAAATTTCAGTTCAATCCAAGTATATGAAGAATTAAAGGGTAATAAGTACATAACTTGTGAAAAAAGTATTTTTTTACAACATTTATTTTCTACAGATTTTTTATTACATCAGTTTGAAACTGAAACACCATCCAAAATTTTGACACAGACAAGCCGCTGGTTGGCGACTGCTAAGTACAGAAACTGCTCAAAACAATCTATTTTCAATCAAATTTGTCTTTCGAGCGTTTTGACAATGTTCAAAATTACAACCCTCAAAGCGGTTATCATTTGGGTCGTTTTCATAACGCTTAATAACTGTAAGCCAAAATATTCTGCAAATACTTATTTAACGATTGAAAAAGCATTTCAAAAATTTTGTTTTGCAATGTTTTGAGAACGTTATAAAATACCATCCTCAGACCGTAAATTTGGGTTATCATTTTGCACATTCTCAAAACGCTTTAAATTTGTAATTTGGTATGTTCTGAGAACGCTTGTACCATCATGAAAAATGCTTTTAAAACGTTTTAAAGATTGTATTTTTCTACCTGGGAAATTTAGCAATATGGGTCGCACTAAAATAGCTAAGACCTCTTCAAATGATTTGTCAACATCACCATCCGCTGAAATTCTTTTAAAATTAGATAAAATTCTTGAGAATTTAAGCGAGATTGCTAAAACCAATAAAGAGCAACAGATCATCGTGGGTCAAAATTCACAGTTAATTGAAGAAATTAAGCAGTTAAAAGGTATACAAAATAATTCGCAATTTATTATAAAAGTAACCATTTATGTTTTATTTTTTTTTTTTCAGAAATCGTTTGCAATCAAAACAAAATTATTGTTGACTTAATTTCTGAACAAAGCGTTATTTTAAAGTCCAACTTAACTCCTGGTATAAATTCAATAAAATACATGGATCAATTTCCACTTGAATCCGAAGAAGAATTAGAGGATATGGAACTGGAAATTTCTGACGAAACAAAGGAAGCAATTGTAATACTTTTGACATACATATATATTTTTGTTTTGATTTGAATTAAATTGTTTTTTGACTTTTAACTTAGACTGCAACAATAAAAAATATAGTTGGAAACGATGGAATAAAGAAAAAAATAACATCAATTTTGACAAAAATCTTCTATACAATTTTAATGTAGATGGAAAAAGTGGAAAAAAAAACGGCTTCTGGATTATCCCAAACTAATGAATTTAATTTATAGTAAGTATTTATTAATTTCTAATTTATTTGTCTTTTTTATTTATTCATACATATACCTATAAATCTTTTTATTTACAGAAGCTGTTTATAAGGACAAATTGCTTTCTAAGGATGGCTTTTTAAAAGAAATGAGAATGGCAGTGCGTTTGGTAAAAATCAATGTTATAAGGATAATCACATTAAAAGTAAGGATAAAGAAAACAATGAATTTTTTGATGAAGATATAAATAATTCTCTTGCGAATGATGATAATAGTGGCCCTATTTGTAAAACCCAAAATATTTTGTCTTTTAATCAACTCTAATTAACAAGCTCATAAAAATTAGTAATTATTACTTTTCTTAATTTATTCTCCTTAATATAAAAATGAAGTAATTTTTTTTATTTGTTTGTATTCACACTTAAAATTTTTGGTTTTCTGAATTAATAACACTTTTATTGTAATAAAAAACTTGATACTATAGTATCTGAACTGAACTTACTGATTTGTTTATTAACGTTTTTTTTTTAATTTCTAAGAAAACTTTTTAAAATTTATATTTCTGTGAAATATTATAAAAATAAATAAAAAATTTAAGTTTTTATTATATTTTGTGTACAAATGTAATACAAGTATTAATATTAATTTTAGTTTGTCAACATCGTAGAAAAAAATATTAACGGATCTCTTAGTTAATTTTTCTTTTATTTTACTTTGTTTTATAACTAAAAAATTAATTTTATATTAATTTTAATTTTTAATTAAAACATTTATTTATTTAGTATTAATGGGCTATCAAAAGTTATGTTGATAGCAATTGCTATTTAAATTTAAATTTAAATTATATAAAAGTTCTATATTAAATAAAAACAAAGTTTTATAAAAAAAAGTATTTCTTTTGGAGGGCTTTTAGTAGCGTATAAAAATATGTGAATGTTACACTTCCGAGATGTAATGAATGTTGCACATCCAAGATGGCATGACTGTTGCACATTCAAGATTGCATGCATGTAGCACATTTAAGAAGCAGCAATTTATCGACATTTAAAAAGCAATGAAAAAAGCGTTTTTTAAAAAGGCATGATTTTTGCGCAATTTATATGCATATAAAAAAGCACTAAGTAGATGCAATGAGTTCACAGCATTAAAAACCCCTTATATAAACACTTTTTGGATTCAAAAACTACTGCTTCTAGGTGGGCAATTTCGAACAAAAATCATCACTTATATTTGCGCAAATGCAAGCGCTTTTAGACAAATCTATCCCTTACAAATATGCTTCCAAGCAAGCAGTATTTATTGCTGGGGTTATACTCAAAATAACATAACGATATAACTAAAAATATCGTTAACCCTAAAAAGCCCAAACAAATTATACGCAAACTGCCGTTATCCAATACCGATAACCGAATGAAGCGGTTGCCAATCCTGCGATTTACACAATTTTTTCATACTGATTTACAAAATTACTTTCGTACATATTTTTGTTTTAAGGAATTTCCTATGAAAAGGATGTTGGCATACCATTATTGTACGATTGGGGTAGTTTTTTTTTATAGAACTTTTTAATTTCATATTTTTAAATTTAACAAAAATTGCTGGCATAACAATATTTTCATTCAATTAATTTTGGTGATAAGCATAAAAATTCAATAAAAATTATAGACAATAATATCACTGGCTAACAGTGTATGTTCTGATAACACAAGGCAACAATTTTGAAAAAATTTTAGGGGCTTTGAAAACCACTATACAATTTTGATGTATTGTGGTCCCAGTAGTACAAATATGGTTCAATTTTGAAATTCTATGGAGAGGTTTTTTTTTAAAAAATTTTTAATTAAAATTATAAATTTTTTTAGACGTGTCTCCACATAATTAATGATAACTAAAAAAAAATTAGTCCGATATTATTCAAATAAATTTAGAAAAACTGAAATTTACATAGCCTTTAATCCGTTAATATATTGCGTTTCAATCGGCTCAGTAGTTTTGGAGTTATAATAAAAAATTGAGGGAAAAAATATTTTTTTTACGTGAAAATAGCAAATTTTTTTGGTTAAAAAAAATCATAAAAAATCGAAAACGGCAAAAATCGTTCAGATTTATTGCTTTATCGCAAAGCCACATGTAATAGGAACAAAATGAGATATCGATCATAAAAATCGATTGATTTTTTTTCGAATTTATTCACAATTAAGTGAATTCGCTCATTTTCACCAAATTTTAGTTTTTTGTCTGATATACATAAAATTGAGTAGTTAATGTTCTTCTTTCGATTGATTGAATTTTGAAAACATTTTCCCCATGCTATGTACAAATTTTCACATCAAAAATGCATTACATAGTAACATTCGTGTATTTTTTGGCAAAACCCTACCTAGAATATACTGATTCTATTCTTCGGAAAGACATTTGTGTTGGATGAGCTTAAATGTAAATAAATAAATAAATTAAATAGTAGAAAATTTATATTTTATTATTCACATTTATTATAATAAATAAAACAAGAAAATAAATAAATAAATATGTATTATAAACTACAAACTCTGAAATTTTCTTTTAGTCCATTTTCTACTATTGTTGAATAACGAAGTGTTACTCTGAATACTCCAGCAAAAATCAGTGCATCCCAGCGACCCTGGTATCGTTCCTCCATTGTCCGGATATCTTTGTGGAATCGTTCGGCCTGTTCTTCACTCAAGTCTCCTAGATTTTCAGGAAAACGATCTAAGTGACTGTGCAGGTAGTGTACTTTGATGCTCATGTTGCATCCAAGATTCCGGAAGTGAGTTAACATCTCTTCAACGTGCGCAACGTAATCATTACCCTTGTTATTTCCTAAGAAATTTTGAATAACCCATACAAACGAATCCCATGCATTCTTCTCAATTTCTGACATTGAACTGCCAAATTCAGTATCGTTCACCAATTTGCGAATTTGTGGGCCATCAAATATGCTTTTTGTACTTAAACAAAAATAACACTCGGATGCGTGGTTCGCTGTTTCTCTCCATAGCATAGGCTTCAAAATTTCCAAGTGTCGTCTGTAAAATGAAAAAAAAAATTGAAATCAGGAATATGAAGAATTCAAATTTTAATTAAGAAATATTGTAATTATAAAATATTCCAAATCTATTAATTTATACTTACTTTACGTTAGAAGACTTCATAGATAAATTCAATCGACATGGAATGCATATAGTACTCGGTGTCCAATGCTGGTTCAAATTGTGCGGATAGATATTATAGCAATCTTGATATGACTTTTGCAATGAAGTTAAGAACCACTTCCGTTTTTTTCCCGGTGATATATTGGCCGCACACATAACAAAATAAATCTGGATCGTTTTTACATGAAAATGTTCTGGCTTTCTGGCTCATTTTTATTAATATTTGAAAATTGTTTTTAACTTCTAAGCTGTATGACTCTAATTTTTGTGTAGGTATTAAATGATGTTTGCGTTATCGCAAACACTTCTTGAATGAAATAAAAAGGGTCAAGGAGATCTTATAAATACTGATACTATAATTTGGGATAACCCTTTGTGTGGATACAGTTTGTGTGTGCTGCAAATTTTTTATTATTCCCAAGAATCCTAAAAAACATTAAGGACTTTTATGAAAAAAAAAAATCATCCGTTACAGGTAGCTAACGGAAAATAAGAGCACTTCAGCGTACACGCACATTTATGAGCGTTTTATTACTATCCTACCGCAATCGTAAAAATTAAACCATCTTTTGTTTATTACTTATTTTTTTTTAATTATTAGAATCATAAAAATGTCATAGAGGTTTTTCCCAAAGGGGTTTTGCCAAAATGCGTGTCGTAAAATGCACCTGAGTTTTTATGTTCTGCATTTTCATTATGTAGGTACAATTTTCTACAGTGCTTGTAAATATGCGATACCTTCAATTAATTGTAAATAAAAATGTAAAGCATGCATCGATTTTTATGATCCATATCTAGTTTAATTCGCATGATATGTAGCTTTACTACAAAAAAATAAAAAGTAATATTTTTTGCAGTTTTCGATTTTTTCCAGATTTTTGTTTTTCAAATTTTTTTTTTTTTTAGCATTTTTTTGCTAACAATTTGTTTCATAACTTTGAAACTATTGATCGCATTAAAAAAATTTGTACAGTTCTTTAAAGATATTGTAAACCTTAATTTTTGTAAATTTAATTTGACAAAATCGGACTAGTTGTTTTTGAGTTATGACAACATAAGTGGAGAAATGGCTCAAAATATTGTCAATTTAAAAAAAAAAATTTTTTAAAAAAAAATTATCCATAGAATTGAAAAATTTTACCATTTTTGTACTTAGGCAGCCATGATGCATCAAATCTATATAGTGGTTAGTCAAGCCTTTTTTTGCTGTTGACCTGTGTAATAAATGGATTTGAATTTGTTTTATATTTCTTCTTTTTTTCCAACAATAGGATTATAATTTTAAATTTATGTTTGTTTAAAAAATGTAATTGTAGCAAAAGAATATCGTCAGGCATAGTATTTTTTGTTTTTTATTTTTAATTAAAGTTAAAAATTTTTTAATTAAAATGGATGATTTTATTTAAAAAATAACGAATTGTTTAACATTAATCCAATCCTTGGGTGGTTTACGGAAAGGCAAAATAGTTTTTAAATTTGAATGCGTGGCACGAATAAGGGTATAAGTGACCATTTTTTAAAAAAACGCGTTGTTTTGCGATAAGTGGTTTATTGAGCAATAATACGTATATTTATGAAAATAATTTTTAAGTTCGATATAATTTTTATTCAAAATAAAAATTATGTTTTTTTTTCGACCTTTAATTGTGCAATGAAAATGAAAATTATTGAAGTTCAAGGCCATAATCTATATTTCTTTATTAGGATATTGTAATAACAAATAACACAGGTCAACAGCAAAAAAAGGCTTGACTAACCACTATATAGATTTGATGCATCATGGCTGCCTAAGTACAAAAATGGTAAAATTTTTCAATTCTATGGATAATTTTTTTTTAAAAAAATTTTTTTTTAAAATTGACAATATTTTGAGCCATTTCTCCACTTATGTTGTCATAACTCAAAAACAACTAGTCCGATTTTGTCAAATTAAATTTACAAAAATTAAGGTTTACAATATCTTTAAAGAACTGTACAAATTTTTTTAATGCGATCAATAGTTTCAAAGTTATGAAACAAATTGTTAGCAAAAAAAAAAAAAAAAATGCTAAAAAAAAAAAAAATTTGAAAAACAAAAATCTGGAAAAAATCGAAAACTGCAAAAAATATCACTTTTTATTTTTTTGTAGTAAAGCTACATATCATGCGAATTAAACTAGATATGGATCATAAAAATCGATGCATGCTTTACATTTTTATTTACAATTAATTGAAGGTATCGCATATTTACAAGCACTGTAGAAAATTGTACCTACTGTATAATGAAAATGCAGAACATAAAAACTCAGGTGCATTTTACGACACGCATTTTGGCAAAACCCCTTTGGGAAAAACCTCTATGACATTTTTATGATTCTAATAATTAAAAAAAAATAAGTAATAAACAAAAGATTGTTTAATTTTTACGATTGCGGTAGGATAGTAACAAAACGCTCATAAATGTGCGTGTACGCTGAAGTGCTCTTATTTTCCGTTAGCTACCTGTAACGGATAATTTTTTTTTTTCATAAAAGTCCTTAATGTTTTTTAGGATTCTTGGGAATAATAAAAAATTTGCAGCACACACAAACTGTATCCACACAAAGGGTTATCCCAAATTATAGTATCAGTATTTATAAGATCTCCTTGACCCTTTTTATTTCATTCAAGAAGTGTTTGCGATAACGCAAACATCATTTAATACCTACACAAAAATTAGAGTCATACAGCTTAGAAGTTAAAAACAATTTTCAAATATTAATAAAAATGAGCCAGAAAGCCAGAACATTTTCATGTAAAAACGATCCAGATTTATTTTGTTATGTGTGCGGCCAATATATCACCGGGAAAAAACGGAAGTGGTTCTTAACTTCATTGCAAAAGTCATATCAAGATTGCTATAATATCTATCCGCACAATTTGAACCAGCATTGGACACCGAGTACTATATGCATTCCATGTCGATTGAATTTATCTATGAAGTCTTCTAACGTAAAGTAAGTATAAATTAATAGATTTGTAATATTTTATAATTACAATATTTCTTAATTAAAATTTGAATTCTTCATATTCCTGATTTCAATTTTTTTTTTCATTTTACAGACGACACTTGGAAATTTTGAAGCCTATGCTATGGAGAGAAACAGCGAACCACGCATCCGAGTGTTATTTTTGTTTAAGTACAAAAAGCATATTTGATGGCCCACAAATTCGCAAATTGGTGAACGATACTGAATTTGGCAGTTCAATGTCAGAAATTGAGATGAATGCATGGGATTCGTTTGTATGGGTTATTCAAAATTTCTTAGGAAATAACAAGGGTGATGATTACGTTGCGTACGTTGAAGAGATGTTAACTCACTTCCAGAATCTTGGATGCAACATGAGCATCAATTTACACTACCTGCACAGTCACTTAGATCGTTTTCCTGAAAATCTAGGAGACTTGAGTGAAGAACAGGGCGAACGATTCCACCAAGATATCCGGACAATGGAGGAACGATACCAGGGTCGCTGGGATGCACACATGATGGCTGATTTTTGCTGGAGTATTCAGAGTAACACTTCGTTATTCAACAATAGTAGAAAATCGACTAAAAGAAAATTTCAGAGTTTGTAGTTTATAATACATATTTATTTATTTATTTTCTTGTTTTATTTATTATAATAAATGTGAATAATAAAATATAAATTTTCTACTATTTAATTTATTTATTTATTTACATTTAAGCTCATCCAACACAAATGTCTTTCCGAAGAATAGAATCAGTATATTCTAGGTAGGGTTTTGCCAAAAAATACACGAATGTTACTATGTAATGCATTTTTGATGTGAAAATTTGTACATAGCATGGGGAAAATGTTTTCAAAATTCAATCAATCGAAAGAAGAACATTAACTACTCAATTTTATGTATATCAGACAAAAAACTAAAATTTGGTGAAAATGAGCGAATTCACTTAATTGTGAATAAATTCGAAAAAAATCAATCGATTTTTATGATCGATATCTCATTTTGTTCCTATTACATGTGGCTTTGCGATAAAGCAATAAATCTGAACGATTTTTGCCGTTTTCGATTTTTTATGATTTTTTTTAACCAAAAAAATTTGCTATTTTCACGTAAAAAAAATATTTTTTCCCTCAATTTTTTATTATAACTCCGAAACTACTGAGCCGATTGAAACGCAATATATTAACGGATTAAAGGCTATGTAAATTTCAGTTTTTCTAAATTTATTTGAATAATATCGGACTAATTTTTTTTTAGTTATCATTAATTATGTGGAGACACGTCTAAAAAAATTTATAATTTTAATTAAAAATTTTTTAAAAAAAAAACCTCTCCATAGAATTTCAAAATTGAACCATATTTGTACTACTGGGACCACAATACATCAAAATTGTATAGTGGTTTTCAAAGCCCCTAAAAATTTTTCAAAATTGTTGCCTTGTGTAATCTATAGAGCTTTTGTTTTCAAATTAATTAATTGATCACTTTCAGGAAGGAAGGTGTTGATAGATCTATTCTGGGAATTTTCTGGGTTCCCATCATCAGAACACATTTTGAAAGAGGTAACATGCAAATCATTAAGCATTCATATAAACTAGTTTTCTCACTAAATGAGAACTAATATATAAGCTTGAAGTTAAAGATTATCAACATTGATCAAAAAATAAATTGAAAACTTGTTTTTGTGTGTAAAGTCTACCATTGGTAGATGTTCAATACACGACTTTGTTTGTTTGCCTTTTAATTGTTCATTTGTTTTGTTTAAAAAACAATATGTACAGGGGGAGTAGTAAACAATAATATGAATGAAAAAAATTCGAATCAAAAATTAGCCTAGAATCAAAAATGATTCAAAAAATTTGATAAAAAATGTAAAACCGTGTGTTTTTAAAACTTATTTTTATGGTTTTTTTTTTAAATGCCTAATTTGGAAATGTCGATTGCTATTTTTATAATATAATAAAAAAAATTAATAAATAAATTTAAAAAATTATAACTTGTGTTTGTGTTTTAAGCGACTACTTTCCAGAACATTTTAAAAAAATTGATTAATTTGTCAAAAACTGAAAATAATTTGAATCTTTTCATCAAAGTTTACATAATTTTAGGAAAAATATTAATAAAATTTTATTATACTATAATTATCTATATTTATATTTTAAAAATCTTTAATCGTTAGTGGCCTGGGGACAAAAACGACCCATAAAACGAAATTTAAATTATGGCTACAATAGTGTAAAGCTTTTAAGGTAATAAAATAACATGCCTGATTTGGTAATACCGATTGATATTTTTATAATATAATAAAAAAATAATAATTAGATTTAAAAAATTATAACTTGTGTTTTTGTTTTAAGCGATTCATTTCCAGGACATTTTAAGAAAATTGATTATTTTGTCAAAAACTGAACATAGATTGAATGTTTTCATCAAAGTTTAAATTTTCGGAAACATATTACTAAAATTTGATTACACTATAATTATATTGGCAAATATTTTAAAAATCTTTAACTGTTAGTGGCCTGGGGACAAAAACGACACATAAAACGAAATTTATATTATGGCTACAATTGTGTAAAGAATTAAAACTGATAAAAAAAAATCCACTTGATACAAACAATACTTTTATTCAATTTGATCCATATAGGGTTAAAGCTTTGTATTTTGACCAATAAAGACCTACTAGTACAGAATAATAATTTACAGAATAACTTCTTTCAGTTTTGATTAATGTTGTATATGTGATAAAGGGTACTAAACTAACGAACAATAAAAACTCTTTATCTTACACTCAAGCAATTTTTGCTTTAAAAATATGTAGTTGTTTGGGTTGTAATACAATTTCATTATTTTTAATGTAAATGTCAGTCATTTGTAGAACAAATTTAATTTTATACTAACCTTGTAGTATATTTAAAAAACAAACCACATCAAATGACTGTTTTGTTATTTTACATTAATTTTTTACAGTTGTTTTTTGTTATTTAAAAAAATAAAAAAAATAAATGTTTTTTTTAGTTTTTTATGTACTTCATTTTTACTACAGTTGTTAGTAATTTTTTGAATGTTAAAAACAAATGACAAATGTTAGTTGAATTTAATGATATGTTAGTCGTCCTTTTCCCAACTGAAATTTCATTTGTTTTTTTGTTTACCTTTAATTTGATACGTATCTTTTGTATAGTTTCTCTTGAATTAATTTCAAAAAAAAAAAAGAAACCTGGAGCCATTTTTGACCCCACCTTTGTAACCCCTAAAAGTAAGATTGGTAGGATAAAGAATTGCGCTTGCATTTTCAAAAACTTTTGGATAAAATAAGACGTGGGGACCTTAGTGGAATAATGTTAACCCTCTAACTGGTAAGACTACCTCAGGGCAGCCATCATACAATTTACTACAAATGCGTCAAATGAATGTTCAGTACTTGGAAATTAGGCTGAATTTCAGTTTATGGGGGACACCCCTAGAGAAAAAATCTGAATATGCCATCCCCTTCAGAATGTTCCCAGGAGTACGAAAATCATAATGAATAAGGGGGCTCACGCCCCCTTAAAGCCGAAGGATGTGCAAAAATAATGGGGAGCATCAACAAACATGTCCGTTCTTTTATTCGTAACAAAGAAAATTAATTTATTTGTATGATTTTCCTTAAAGCTGAATAAATTTCCTTTAATTTGGTGTATAATTTATAAAAATGTGTCTGTTATTTAAAAAGTTATAACTACTTTTGTGCGTCCAGATTTTAACTGGGCCATTCTTTATTTTTGAAAAAACATATTTGTCAAACATCTAAAAAACTAATTTAAGTTGACTAAAAACTCTTTATAATAAACTATAAGTAAGATTGAAGCTTTATCTTTAATAATAAATCCTTACTTTGGTCCAAGGAATCACAGGATTTCATCAGGATTCCTCTTAACTTATAAACTAATACTAATACTAAGACATCATTTTAACTTATAAACTAATAGACGGATTTTTATGAAATTTGGCAGAAGGAAGACATCGAAGTTTAAACTATAAAAATTGAAGTTTCGATACTTTTTCGCCTAATTTCGCTTTTTCCAAAAAGTGATATCTTCTTAAATACGAGCAGAACAAAATAGTTTTTGGAGTATCTTGGTAAGATAAATAATTTTTGTTCAAAACTTCTCTTTTATATGCTTTAGTTTTCAAAATGCACCCTCAAATATTTTGGCTCATATCGCCTAAATTATGAAACGATAAACAATTTTGTTGAAGAACTTATTATTTGTTTTTCGAGTGGAGCACATAGCATGAATTTCGTTGCAAAACATCGTTTGGCAGTTAGAGGGTTAATACGTAATATAGTAACTTATTTGTATATTCATTGTAACATTTTATTTACATTGTCTGGCATGTGATTGTTAAATATTTTGTATAATTTATGCTGCATTTTAACCTTTTTTTTAATAAATAAATAAATGTATATTTTTTCTTACATATAAATTAATATTTCTGTGGTGTGATGTATAACATATTTACAATAATTACTTTGTAAAATAAATAAGGAATAAGTGTTGTCGAATCCACATAAGTTCGGTCATCCGACGAAATTAAATATGTGAAATTAAGAACTTTTCGTGGAAATTAATGAAACTGCTTAATTTTGTTCATTTATTGAATTTTAAGCAACAAGATTTTGGTTAAATTAATAAACAATTTCGAAATCTATTGTAAAGTTTAAAAACAAAACTCATATATTCTATCTGAAAAACAAATACTTATTTCAGATGAAGTACTGGCAATAGATAAAAACTATCATATGTATAAATTATACATTGTATAATACACCGACTTAAGAAAAAAAATTTCTTTTGTCCATCCCTCAAAATGTATTTTAGTTTGTTTTATGATGATCCCCAAAATATTTCCCGTGAGCTAGACCGTTTTCAAAAAATTAATTTTTTTTTTTATTTTTGCAAAGAATTTTATTTTTTAACTAAACACAACGTCCACACTCAGGGAACTTCTGCTTTAAAAATATGTAGTTGTTTGGGTTGTAATACAGTTTCTTTATTTTTAATGTAAATGTCAGTCATTTGTAGAACAAATTAAAATTTTTACTAACCTTGTAGTTCATTTAAAAAACAACCCACATCAAATGACTGTTTTATGATTTTACATTCATTTTTTAAAGTTGTTATTAAAAAAAATAAATCAAAATAAATGTCTGTTTATTTTTTACTACCATGTGGTTCATTTTTACTAGAATTGTTAGTCATTTTTTGAACATTAAATAACAAATGACAATGTTAGTTGAATTTACTGTAATGTAAGTCGTCCTTTCTTTAAGCGAAATTTCATTTGTTTTCAACTACATTTGCAGTGGTCTTTACCAACATAGTATTCTAAGTGTAGGGGAAAGTGGTGAAACATGAAACGAGCGTTTATTTTTCACATGTTGATAAAATGGTCATGCGCCCATGTTTGGCATAGATCTAGGTCCGAAGTTAAATAGACGCAAAGAAAAATGGGGAGGTGTAGCTTGAAACGTCCAGATTAAATTTTCAGAACAATTTTGAAGTCAACTTAAATTATATAAGTGCAATATTTTTTCAGAACTTAAAAATATTAATTAATTAAACTTTATTAAAGCCTAGGATTAAACATTGGTATATTTATTTAATATTTCAATCTGGCTAAAGATCTAATCAGAAGCCGAAGTTTTAGAAAAGCTAGAGCCTTCAGAATAGGCAGAGCTTTAACAAAAAAATCCTATTAATCATCAATTTTGCTCCATTTTTGTCTTCTTAGTAATCAAACACGTGGCTAGGGTGTTTTCGTAACAAGCATCATGACTCTACTAAACTTTGAAGAACAAAAATGTTATATATATATAAAAAAAAATTGTTTCAATGCTGGTTTACAGTAATCATTGATATTTTTTGTTTACCAAATAATCGGTAATCATAAGAAAAGTCCATTTGTAAGTCTAAAAAAACTCAGAAATTTGATTTTTTTTAATAGGATTTTTAATATTAAAAAAGAAAACATTTTTAAATATTTGCACTTAAAAGGGACCTAATTCTAGTTGATATAATAGTACTAAAATTTCTATATATTTTTTTGCTTTTTAATGAACCGGATATTGCAAAATAGGCGTTCAGTCCCGATTGATAAAGTCTAGCATTAAGGTCTACTCTACAAAATAAAACAATTCTTTTCAATTCAATTTACACAACTAATGGAATCACATTATCTGAGCAATATTTTCGAATAAAACACGAAGGTTCCTACTAAAAACTCAAATCTATTCAAGCAGGAGTACCCCAAGGAAATATAATTGGTCCCATATTGTATCTAATATACACAAATGATATACCACATCCTTAAAACAAGGTAATTGCAACGTTTGCCGACGATATGGCCATTCTTTCTACGGTTAACACTATTCAAGAATCAGTAGAAAAAAATCAAAATGCCATTAATCAAATAACAAGTGGCGAATAAAATTGAACAACACCAAATCGATACACGTAGACTTTTCAAACAAGACATTTGGTCACCACAAACTTAAAATGTTATATGTTGAAGTCCATTTGCAAACTCTGCAAAATATTTTGCCATGAACCTCGAAGCTAAAATGTAAGGAACACATAAAAAAACACACCCAAAAAAACAAAACTTTAGGTAAAATACAGAGAATTAAGCCACATCCTTGATTTTAAATCTGACTTATCTTTTACAAACAAGTACTAGATCCCATCTGGACTTCAGCTGTGCCCAGAGATCATACAACGTTTCCAAAATAAAGTTTTGCGAAAAATGGTGAACGCTACGTGGTACTTAAGGAACACTGACCATCATCGTGATTTAGGAGTTGATAGTGTCATAACCACTATTAAAAAGTATGCAGTCAATAATCATACAAAATTTTCCTTTAATCCATGTAACGAACGAAGATTGGTTCGTACAAAACCCATTGATCTTCTTGGGCAAAATTTGGATATCTTAACAATAGAATAATACTACTAGATAGTTCAGCTTGAGCTAGTTGTAGTCTTAGTAAACAAAAGATTTGTAATAAATTTACGTACCATCATTTGTTTCAATAAAAAAAAAAAATGTCCCGATATATTAAATTTAGTCTAATAAAATGTCAGTTTTATTGACATTTTGAGAGGACAGGATTCTTAGCATGTCCTTTTACCTTTGTATTATTGAATGAAGTTAAATTGTATTACATTCGTTATATATTTCAGTAAAAATAGAAAAGTTCTAACATTCCCATTCTTTTCAACAGACGTCTTTGAAATGATTCAACTCATTATTTAATATTTTTGAACACAAATTTCTAAATTAGCTTGTTCTGAAATTTATTCATGTTTAAATATTTTTTGTTTTACTTTAAACATATTTCGTCGTCAAAATCAATCAAAATTTTTAAAAATCCCCAACTCAGCAACTAAAAGCAAACTAAAATGAATTTCGAAAAATACGTTAACTCCAATAAAAACTTCATAAATATGATGAAAAACTTCATTGGGTTTTCGTAAAAAGTAACACTTCATAAATATGATGAGACTGTTTTAAAAAAGTTCAAATTGAAGACTAGCTTCATCATATTTATGAAATGTTTCGTAAATATAAAGAAGTTTCATACATTTTTATGAATTATTTCATAACTGTTATAAGGCGATTTATTAATATGATAAAGCAAATTCATAAATTTTTATGAAAGGAACAATTTTCTTTGGTAGCGTACAAACACAATAAATGCTACAGCCAATGACGAAAATAAGTTTTTAATACATTAATTTGAAAACAAAATATTTTTGAAAATGTAATTCAGAATAACAATAATCAATTAAAACTCAACAAATTTAAAGTCAGAAAATATCCATTGATATTAATTTTTATTAAAATTCAGAAAAAAAAAAAGAAATTTTTTTATGAAATAATGAAGATTTATGAAATATTTCACATCAATTTTTATTAAACTCTTCATCATATCTATGAAAACTTCATAAATATGAAGAATAATTGATAAAAAACGATTTATGAAATAGTTTCATCTAAAGTTTGTAATAAAGGGTCTGCCATCTAACGTTTTTTTTTTTTTTCAACTAGTGCTTATTTCGTGAATGGTAACACTTAGTTCATGTCTGATTTGACAGATAATTAGTTTTATCCTTCCGCTGAACGAATATGGTCCGTATGTTCGTTATCTTGTGAAAAAAGTGAAATAAACTGGCATCCTCATCGATAAACCAAAGCGTGAAAAGACAAAAACAGTGCGTACACCCGAGAATATTGCTGCTGTGGCAGAAAGTGTGCGTGAAGAGCCATCAACATCAATTAGCCGTCGTTCTCAACAAATGAACACTTCGGAGACATCATTGAGTCGAATTTTGCATAAAGACCTTGGTATGACGTCATATAAAGGCCAATTGGTTCAGGAGTTCAAAAAAAAAAGTTATTTGGCGCACCCTTTAGCTCCCCGTAGTTGTTTTGTATGTTAATTTTGAAAACATTAATCTTTGCAAAAAAAAGTATCACTCATGCCTTCTATTTTTCCGCTATTTTGACTTCAAAAATCGTATTGATTCGCATGGCATGGGTAGGATTATATACTAGTAATTTAATCTTTTTAGAATTGAAACTCATTTGAAGCATTTGTAATTGAAATTTCCAAAACGATCGATTTAAACGGGATTTCGACGATAAATATAAATCCAATTTCCATTGAAGCTTTAGCAATTGATAAAAATTAAATTAAAATAAATTTCCCTGAAGAAGTCTCCCAATGTGGAGACGAAATATTGGAAATTAATAATTTACAATCGTTTTAACAAAAGATCTTAAGCTCGAAGAAGAATCATATATTATTACTAAACTCAAAAAAAAAATAAGTTTGTAAAGTCAGCAAAAAATTTTGCTGAGTCAGCAAAATTTTAGTCAGGAGGGTGCTTGCTAAAAAATTGCTAATGTCAGCAAAATCGTTTGCTGAAAATCAGCGAAAATAACGATCCATGGTTGATTTTTTTATATGTCTTATAAGATTTATACTTTTTAGTATCATTTCCCTCGTCTCTACTATATCTTGACATACCTCGACATATACTTGAGTCTGCATATATGTATCTTTCAGTCTGGTTGTCGGCCACACTATTAATGTGCTTGTCAGCACAATTTTTTTTTTTTTTTTTTTAGCAAAATAAATTAGTAAAACATTAGTAAAATATAAGTAAAACATTAGTTCAAAACAGTTAAGTGCTGAATAACTATAACTAAAATTTTAGCTGAAAACTAAATTTTAGCACAAATTTTGCTGAAAAATAGTATAACCGATTTACAAGACGCTTTACTAACTTTTCTACTAACTTATATTTTTGAGTGTACTAAAAAAGGTGAGATTATATATTTTTTTCTTTTCACTTACCTCTGTTTCCTCGGCTGGTTTTTCCGTTTTCTTAGTTGATTTATTAGAACGTTTTTTAGCACGTTTTTTATCTTGTACAACAACAGAATCTTTACAAAATTTTTCCATAATTTTAATGAATATATTTGCTGTCTCAACCACATCACGCAGAAATGCTCTAAAATAAATAGAAAAATACAATAGTAAATAATATTTATTTAAAACAATTTCAAACAATTTAAACTTATTTTGTGGTAAACTCAAAAAAAAAAAAAAAAATCAAACTTTTTTTCTAACCGATATCATGATTTGCATTCGATATTATTTATTCATTGTTTGAAATTGAAAAAAGTTAATATTTGCACAAAACGAATTTTATTTACAGTGATAATATTTAATGATTACAATGTACGTTGTTTATTTGATTGTTATATTTTTTATTTTTTTTTTTTTTGAAATATTAAACATAAATAATTTATGCATTTTACTGCAAATGTATGTTTTAATGTTTAAACAAGAATTTTAACAACACAGTGCAACATTTTTGAAGTCATCGAGTGCAAACTCCTTCTCGTGTGAAATTTCTCGAAGTGCTTATCGAAACTAACAAAACCTCATTTGGGTTTTGCTAGTTTAGCTGCTGTTCGGATTCTATGGCCTCATGTATATTTTAGCTAAAACTTGATTTTTTCCGAAAACATGAAATTTTTCGCCGGGCTATATCTCGGAAACCAATTCTAATTTTGTTTTCCTGTCTTTGGCACAATCGTAGACTAGAAGAAAAAAGTGTATAACAAACCAACCCGAAAAAACTGCATCTAGTGCCTCAAAATTGCTAAAATGTCGAAAAAAAAATGTTCTATCTTTTTTCCTAATTTTTGGCCCATAGCTGCCAAACTATGGGAAATGCAGTACAGTAATCTGCAGAAAAAATGGTGGTTGCTCTGGACATTTCCAAAGCGTTCGACCGTGTGTGGCATGGTGCGCTTATATCAAAGCTTATTGCTTTTGGTGTCGGTAACGACTTCGCTCGCTTTGTTTCAAGCTTTCTCAGAGATCGCACTATACGCGTTGTTATAGATGGGGTCTCATCCGATGAGTTTCAGCTAAATTCAGGGGTACCTCAGGGTTCCGTTCTTTCTCCTTCCCTATTTCTCATTTTTCTAAATGACCTTCTTGTTCAAACTTTCAACCCTATTTACTCTTTTGCAGATGACAGCAACATTTGTCATTCATTTTCCTTCGATCGTAGGCCAAGCCTTGAGGAGATTGGGGGCAAAAGGCAGAATATGAATGATACACTCAATTATGATCTTTCTACAATCTCTGAGTGGGGTCGTGCGAATTTGGTAGAATTTAATGCGCAAAAGACCCAATGTTGTATGTTAACCCATAGGTCCGTGGATTTAACGCTGTCACCTGTTCAATTGGGTGGTATTAATATTGAAGAATCGGATACTCTTGATGTTCTGGGCATGAGGATTCAGTCTGATGTCCGTTGGAATAAGCACGTTTTCCAGGTGTCGAAAGAAGCATTCAAGTGTCTCGGTTTCTTGCGACGGTGTAAGAAGTACTTCACTCCTTCCGATTTACTTAATATTTATACCACCTATATCCGACCGAAAATGGAATACAACCATATATGGGCAGGGGCTTCAAAGTCTATTTTGGAGCTTCTGGACCGTGTGCAAAGGAGGGCGTCGGCGCTCATCAATGACGAGAGGGTATCAAGCTCTAATGACTCATTGGAGCATCGTCGGAATGTGGGTTGTGTAACATTGTTCTATCGATATTACCATGGAAATTGTTCTGCTGAGATAAGTGAACTTATCCCCAGGGCCCGTATTTTCATTCGAAACACTCGTTTATCTAGCAGAGCGCATCCGTTCGTAGTCGATTGTCCAGTGAACCACACAACGCATTACAGGGAAAATTCGTTCATCAGCCGTACTAGCCGTATGTGGAATAAACTCCCAGCGAAGGTCTTCCCTGTCACTTACAATGTAGCGAAATTCAAATCAAATATTCACAAACACTACTCCCTCTTTCCTCCTCCCCATAACCTAATTTCCTGATATCAACACAATGCATTGCATTATAGGGGGCATCCCCTGAGTGTTGGTCTAACGAAAAAAAAAAAAATAAATATGAAGATGCAGGCACGGAAGTCGCGGAGGACGATATATTTGAAGGACACACTGAAAGAGATATGCCATTGAATGAGCTCAGATGATGATTCAGTTCGTAGACCTGAACCAACAACGAAAAAAGTACCAAAAGCATCAACTTCACTGGCTTCACAGAAAGCATCGAAAAAAAAACCAAAAGCATCAACTTCACTGGCTTTACCGAAAGCATCAACTTCAATGGATATTTATGAATTCATGTTTATTTTTGCCTGATGCTACATTTTTCATACATTTCTCGTATTTTCGATGTAAAATACTGCTGCGAAAATGTGAAAAAATCATTTTACAGTATTATAATGTTCTCAAGAATTATGATTTATATTATAGAGAATATTTTTTCTGCAGATTACTTTACTGAATTTCCCACAGTTTGGCAGCTATGGACCAAAAATTGTGAAAGACAGAAAAAATTAACATTTTTTGACATTTAAGCAATTTTGAGGCACTACATGCAGTTTTTTCAGGTTAGTTTGTTTTACACTTTTTTTCTCCTAGTCTACAATAGTGCCGAAGACGGGAAAACAAAATTCCAATTGGTTTTCGAGATACAGAAGTGAAAAAAATTGCAAATTCTACGCAAAAGTTAAGTTTTAGCCAAATTATGCATGAGGCCATAAAATCCGAACAGCAGCTAAACTAGCAAAGCCCAAATGTGCGTTTGTTAATTTCGATAAGTACTTCGAAAAACCGCATACGAGAAGGAGTTTGCATTTTATGTGTTGCACTGTGCTATATTAATAACGTGACCAACTGTTTTTGATTAAAAGGCGTAACTCGGTAAGCGAAAACCGGGATATTGGCGCATAAAGCTGGATATTTAAAAATGTTGGTTAAAATTTTTTAGTTAAAATCGTTCCATTATTACTTCGAAAACCTTTTGCAGTTATTGTTATTTAAAAATGTTTTTATCTTTATAAAAACGTGTTCTCTTTTTTTCTCCAGAAATATTTTTTTTAAATCAAATTTCTGAGTTGGGTCACCACAATATTTGCCCTAAACTTTGTAAACTTATTCGAAAAGTGTTCCAATCGTTGAAAGGCATTATGACATTTACTTGATACAAGCGTTATAGTCAGGCATAACTCAGAAATTTGTTTTCAGAAAAATTATTTTTGATGAAAAAAAATGAAAATTTAGTGTTTTTAATGAACAATATTTGCAATAAATTTTGTTAAACTAATCCGAAAAAGTTTTCCAATCGTTGAAAGTGCTTATGCAAAATTATTTAACAAAAAATTGTGTATAAAATTCAGGAAATTATCAATGTTTTCTGTATCTTTTACTATTTTTTTCTAAAAATAATTGTAGTTGTGACACAACAAATGCCCTTACGACACGTTTCAGACTTCGATTCGAGTCCAATCAAAAAATTTCTAAATCCCATGACAAAAAACTCCAAAAATTCTAATATATTTATTGTTTTTAAAAAAATTTATTACGGTTTATAAAAATTCTATTAAGTCATAAAATATAAAAAGCGGAATTTTAGTTAAAAAAAAAGATGGAAAACAATTTAAAAACGGGATGATTGGTCAAGTTACACATATAGAAAGGAGTTTTACATTATATAATTTTTCTACAACTAATGCCATTAGAACCAATTTCAACTTGAATGTAAGGAACAAACAGAACCAGTTATACACTAGTTCCAGAACTCGTTGTGAAACGGTGCACCTGTGGAGCTACAGAAGCGGGTTTTTGGAACAATTTAATGTAAAAATTGTCAGTTTTTGAACTGATCGACTAGTAAGGAAAACAAGTAGTTCTACAACCAACTTTTTTACATAGAAACTATTGCTGGGATATGAATTTTTAAAAAGATAATGCCTTTGACTTCCACGCTACAGATTTTGACAGGTTTTGACCAAACCTTTTGTAAATTTAGAACTATTCATCAGAAATAACTTTGCTTTGATTTTGTAGCTCACAAGGAAACTATTTTTGTAGCTCACAAGGAAACTGATTTTTTTTTTTGGGGACCAAAAATATTAGACAAGAAATTTTTTAGGTGCGCAATTACACGGTGAACAGATAAAACGAGGGTTCAAAAATTACAATATTTTTGAATGAAAACATGATTAAAACAAAATAAATTCAGATTTTTTTTATGTGCAGTTTTAAAGTACTCCAAAAACAAAAATTTTGTGAGCCACTTAATTGAAACTGCCAATTACAAGTAATTGTAATTGAAATGAAGGACCAAAAAAAAAATAACAATTACTTGTAATTGTCATATAAAAAATGCAATTACAATTACATGTAATTGTTATTGTAATCGGAAGAACTGCAATTACTAATTGCATGTAATTGAAAAATTAAAAAAAACAGGCCAAAATTTGGATACAAAGAAAAAACTGAAATCGAGTTCCAATTAAAATATTTGTGGATTCAATTAAAATATTTCTTGATTCAATTAAGAGTTCAATTGAATTTGGTCCTATTAAATTTTTTTGAAATTGTTTTTATTTTCAATTAAGGTTTTAGTCATATAAGGGGTCCGCCAAATAATTTTTTTTTTTTTGAAAATGCTATAAAAAAAAACTTCTGAATATTTTCTCAAATTTCTTTTTTTATTTGAAAGTACAATCCTTCCGGTTAATAATGGAAAATAATTTCATTCAAATGGCTGCCTCGGCTGGCCATGTAGTAGCCTACACGATCGGCCCAATTTTTAAGCACATTATCGATTGTGTGCAGCTGTATTTCACCAATGGCTTCCTGTTCCGTCCTGTTGAAACCAAATGTTGCCAATTTCCTCCTCTTCAATTTTTGTGAACAAAAATTCGTTCAACATGGCCCGATAACGATCGCCATTGACTGTAACGGCCACTCCTTGCTCATTTTCGAAGAAAAATGGCAATATTCGCACAAATTCTGCAACATTACCATGATTTTCAAAGTAATGTCGCAATATTTCCCAGCGCTGTTCAAGCGTATACACAACCATATTCGTTCAGCGGAAGGATAAAACTAATTATCTGTCAAATCAGACATGAGCTAAGTGTTAAAATTCACGAAATAAGCACTAATTGAAAAAAAAACGTTAGATGGCGGACCCTTTATATTAAAAATCTTCGAAATCGAAAAAAAATTGCCAAAATAAATAAAACGTTAAAATTGAAAACAAAACAAAAACTGGAAAACAATTATCAATATTAAAAAAAAAATCTTTAAGATTTAAAAAACGTTCAAATTGGCAAAAAAAAATACCAAAATTTAAAAAAATTCAAGAAATCTACAAAATTTTAAAAATTGCTAAAATTGAAAAAATCACTTAAAACGTCTAAAGCGATTTTTTTAATTTAATAGAATTTTTTAAATTTAGTTGATTTCAAACTATGGAGTTTTTTCTTTGTTGTCATTATGGGTCAGACTTCGGCGATTTTAATTACATTTCAATTACAATTAAATTACATGTAATTAGTAGTTGCTTTTTTTTCAATCACCATTACAAGTAATTGTAATTGAAATGAAGGACCAAAAAAAATAACAATTACTTGTTTTCGAAATATTTCCAGTCGTTTTAAAATTCGAATTTCATCTGAAATAACACGGTTTGTGCACTCGTAGAAATTAATGTGTAAAAATATGAGAAAAAGCTACTAAAAATTTGGTCAAAGTGACGTTGCATAAACAATTAGCAGTTCCCTTCATTCTATATAAACCCTGTTAATAGTGTTCAAATGAGTTTATATTTAAAGAAATTATACTACATGGCAGCCCTACCAATCAGGATTGTTATTTAAAAATCCCGGCATACGGCATTTGGCAAATCCCGTTCCCGAGATTTTTCGGGATTTCGGAATTTTTGGTATTCCGGTATATGCTTATGTTAACAAAAAAAAAATCGGTTACCACAACTGTACCATTCGATTCTCAGGACGAATCTGTTTTCTCCGTTCAACTTTTTGCATGAGAACTTCAGTAAATTTTATGCTAAAAAGCTATAAAAACAATACTAGTTATGTTCGGTTATCTAACATCAAATACCGATATTCTTATCGATTTTTAAAAAACGATTTTTTGTGTGTTCAAAGTGCACATTTTTGAACTTCTGATACTAAGCACCTAATTTAAATAACAGTGGGTCAGAATAGTTTTTCGTTGGCCAAAGCTCTATAACTATTGAACCGATTGATATTTTTTAGTAATTGGAGAAAATTTCTGTTAACAAAATATCGGGAAAAAAAATTGTTCAACGTCGATAAGATGTCTGTTTGTATACAAATATATTAAAGTGCTGTCAATCTCATTTTTTTTTTTTTTTTTGCATTTCCATGTTAAGTGTAAGAAACAAAACAAGGCTATTGTTATTATTATTTTCTTTTATTCATTTAATTATTATAAAATGTCGTAATTATATTAATTGATAATAATTGTAACTACATTTTTTAAATTAATTTATTTTCTTATCATTACTTCTTAAAACCAATTCCTTTTTAAAATTACATGAATTGATATTATTTAAATTTCAATAACATGTAATTTGTAATTCATTTTTTCTCAATACCAATTACATTTTTTTGTAATTGAACTTTTGCTTCAGCTCAATTACAATTCCATGGAATTTTTTCAATAGCAATTAAATGCAATTTGTAGTTGAATGTGTAGTTAATTACAAAATGTAATGATTTACGCCCCTGTCTGATGTAGGTACTATTTCAACACATTGTATGGAGTTATAGTCTGTTTAAGAAACGTATCCGCTAGAGTAATAAGCTTAAACTGATGATGCTTATTCAGTTGTCTCTTGAAATGGCGATCATGGAGCGAAAACATAATGAGGACTGCTGCTTTTGCATAGATTAAAGTATATTTTCCAGAAAAGTTTGGTATTGAAAATGAGCAATCGGTCTAGTGGTTCAAAAGTTATGAGTGAAAATGTGAAGGTACCTCTAAATTTTCCATACACTGCATATTAGTACAAATTCATTGCAACGTTGGTGCATAAAAAAAATATTGTCATATTTTTCCACCAGACGCTAAAAGGTGAATAATATTTAATATTCACCTCAAATTTTAATTTTACCTCAAATCTTTTTTAAACACAAAAAAAATTTGTTTTTACAACAAAAATAGTTTATTAATTTGAAAATGTTTTTTTTTTTACCACACAAATTCTTTTTTTACAATTATTTTTTACCTCTAACACATTTTTTTTAAATATTTTTTGTAGTTTTATTTTTGAGGGTTCATTGTGGAGGATATAAGGCAAAAATTTGTTCAAATCAAATTTAGTGCATGTACTTGTTTTTTAATGGAAGTTTTAACAATTATTAATAAAAAATATCTTACGATGTAAAAATCCCTCTTACTAAATATAAATGTTTAATTAACTAACACAAATCTTAGTTTTTTGTTGATAACAATGTATAAATTTAATAAATTAAATTTATGGTACCATTCCACAAAATTATGCTGTGTTTACACTAAAAAGTGTATCCAAAGAAAAGTGGATTAACTGCTTAAATTATGTGCAGTGAACCGCCTTATTACTAGATTCACTTTTCAGTTTAACGTAGCAGTACAGGTTGTCATTCTGTGGTGTTCGATTTTAGAACCGGTTCATGTTTTTGTTAACAACAAAATACACGCAAAATATCCTAAAAATGAGAACAACTAATTGTATCACATTGGATGTAATCTGATACAATTAAACATTATTTGATACAATTTGATCTAATTTAATGAAATTAAGATGACAAAGCCAATTGTGACAATTTTTTGTTGTTGTTTTGGTTTTTCTTTGATATTTTAAATTTTGAATCTCGCTCCTAGACGAGGATAAGAAATTCTCATTGAGTTTGTGATTTAACATAACAAATATCTCTAGAAATTCTAATAACAAAGTCCCCTGAAGATTTCCTTAGGCAGGAATGAAATCCGGATAGGGACACGCCTACATCAGATTGCTTTTCACAATTTGTTAAATAAGTTTTGGGATTTTAGCACATTTAATTACTATAAATGCAATTAATGTTTATCCCGATGAAAATAAATTTAAATAACAAATATGCAGGTGCTTGTGCAAATTTAAATGTAACTGACACTAATAGAAAACATATGACTTTCTATTGTTGATTTACTTGAATAAACGTCACTACATTGCTAGATCTGTCAAAAAAACAGAGTAGTATTTGGATGATGACAAAGCCAATTGTGACAATTTTTTGTTGTTGTTTTGGTTTTTCTTTGATATTTTAAATTTTGAATCTCGCTCCTAGACGAGGATAAGAAATTCTCATTGAGTTTGTGATTTAACATAACAAATATCTCTAGAAATTCTAATAACAAAGTCCCCTGAAGATTTCCTTAGGCAGGAATGAAATCCGGATAGGGACACGCCCACATCAGATTGCTTTTCACAATTTGTTAAATAAGTTTTGGGATTTTAGCACATTTAATTACTATAAATGCAATTAATGTTTATCCCGATGAAAATAAATTTAAATAACAAATATGCAGGTGCTTGTGCAAATTTAAATGTAACTGACACTAATAGAAAACATATGATTTTCTATTGTTGATTTACTTGAATAAACGTCACTACATTGCTAGATCTGTCAAAAAAGCAGAGTAGTATTTTGAAGATGACAAAGCTAATTGTGACAATTTTTTGTTGTTGTTTTGGTTTTTCTTTGATATTTTAAATTTTGAATCTCGCTCCTAGACGAGGATAAGAAATTCTCATTGAGTTTGTGATTTAACATAACAAATATCTCTAGAAATTCTAATAACAAAGTCCCCTGAAGATTTCCTTAGGCAGGAATGAAATCCGGATAGGGACACGCCTACATCAGATTGCTTTTCACAATTTGTTAAATAAGTTTTGGGATTTTAGCACATTTAATTACTATAAATGAAATTAGATATAGTTTGATACAATTGTATCAAAATTTTGTCCTAATCCAAATGTATAAAATTATATATAATGTGATACATTAGATACAATTGTATACAAATATATGATATTACATGTGACATATTTAATCATATATAGATTGATATGTAATTATGTATTTTTACACATTGCACTCACTATATGAAGTGTTATACAAAGAAAGATATAATTTCATATTTGAGATATAATTTTATATGAATACATATTTTTCAAAATATCATTATAAATAGTGGTATAAAGTAATATATATCATATATCAAAACTTTTTTACTTGGGCATGAACTATATGTTTAATATTATATATATTAGGTGACACAGATCGACTATGGGCGACGACTTCCTCGTAAAGCGAATGTCTAAATTTATCTTTCGAATCAAGCGACCTTAACTAAATTACTAAGATACTCGTATTATATTATTACAGGTTACAATATTTTGTTGAAAATACATCGAATTCAAAATTTATTTTTTTTTTTTGTAAAAATTTGTTTTGAAACCAAACTATGTGTAGCTTTAAAATCTTTAATCCAAAGGGGTTTCTTATTACTTTTTTGTAAAAGTAAAGAAAATAAAATATTTTAAGAGCTGTTGATATTGTGGTTTACTTATCAAGATTTCACGCTCCGCCAAGCGACCTTTAGTCGAAGTTCAATAATATTATTTGTTTTGTAAATATCCATACTGATTTGATTGTTAAAATCTGTCATTTTCTAACCTGAAAGTGCAACAAGACACAATCAATTTTGAAAAATCTGAACCACTCAATTATTCTCGAAGATGTATACTTATTAGGTTTTTGCAATCGTTCATATTCTTTGGAGTTATCGTCCCTCAAATCTAGCAAACTAACTCTAAATTTAGTAAATGAAGTTATTTGGTCGTTGAAATCGAATCTTAATTAAAAATATTTTATTAGAAGCTCCAAAATGACACGACTTATTTGTAAATCCGCAGTTTAGATTTTTAAAGTGTGAAGAAGGTAATAGGTCGCTGTTACTAAATTCCATGTCAAATTCTTAAAATAAATAAATAGAGCATCTTAAAATTAAAAAAATGGGAGCCATATTGTTTGCAACATTATAAATTTTCTAAATTTGAATTAAGTTTTAACTTCATCAACCGCAGAACCTTCCCCAACTGTTAATTATAAATCGAAACAGTTTTTCAAAAGCCATGACCGGCGTATTGAATACTCCATTTTAAATTTTGGTTTATAAAAATATTTTTGTATATTTATATACTATTTTTGGCATAAAAAAAAAATTGAATACCGGCCCATAGTGCGAACTACTAATGTTGCGAATCTTTATGAATGGATTTAATTAAAACCCCGATTGGATCATATTACCTTATATAAAAAACGTTGTGATAAGTTGAATTAATTGATTTTATTAAATTAATATAACATTTATTTAAATTGGTACTTAAAAAGAATTTTTTTTTTTCAATAACGATTAAAAATGCAAATTTTGTTTCTCTCTTTTCTGGTATGCAGTTAAAAATTTAATTTCGGTGCATGTTTTTGTAGTTAATTAAATTATAAATCAACCACCCTTTGAATTTTAGTTCAAGGAAAGTACTATATACAATATACAAAACACTTGAAAGTATTAATTCATTAAAAATAAGCACTAAAAATTCATGTTAATTGAAAAATTTATGCTTTTTTTTTTGCTTAAAAACTGATAAAATTATGTCATGAATTCATTTATATATTCATTTTTCAGGGACCGTACTAACACTGTGCAACTCGAAATACATATTAAACAAGAGCTCCGATCCTTTCGGCCACGATAATTTTAATGGCGTTTCAAGTTATTTCACTTATGATTCAGAAGCATTAAAAATTTTGCAAAAATCTGGCCGAAAAGTGAAAATCTGGATACGCCTCTAAAATCAGCATGGTCGAAATATTTCGAATTAATTTGGGGTTTATTTCGAAAAAAGTAATTTTTTGACTTTAATTTAATGTTGTTGAGCAAATATAAAAGTTATTTTTAGATTTTGGTTTTTTAGGTAAAAATAAAAAATATTTTATGATTTTTATTTGTTTGAGCAAAAATTAAAGTTATTGTTTTATTTTTATTTTTTGCGCAAATATAAAAGTTATTGTTATATATATATTTTGTTTACCAACTTCTATTTTAATGTCCCAGTGTAGACACGGTAATGACGTGTCCTTACTTTTCTCACTACCAGTAATGACACCAGCTTACTGCCTGCATTACTTTAACACAAAAGGTTTACTCATAACTAGTTAAATTTCCCATTATTTTAATACAGAAAACAAAGCTTTACGCATAAGTACTTATTTTTATAATTATTTTCAATAAAAAGTAATGGTCTCAACATTTTTTGAAAATCAATTTTTGCACTCATTAATTTTTCACTTCTTGTAAGTATATATATAACTTCTTGTTTTTGATTTTTTGTAAGCTGGAAAGTAATGACATTTGGTGCAAGCAAGTCATTTATGTTTTTATCTATCAAGTACAACTTGTCGACATAGCTCAGAGGGTAGAGCGGTAGACTGACAACCTGGAGACACGGGTTCGAATCTGGTGTGGGCACATTTAATTAAAAAAATTTCAATAAAAACAATATTTTTTATTAATTTTAGCTGTTTTAAATTTATTTTAGACACATTATTTTTGTCCATACTGGTAGGCATATAAGTAACCACTTAGTTTTCTATTTTTTGTAAAGTGTATAGTAATGATATGTCATATAAAACTTAGAAGATTTGTAATGACAATTGTAAGTACTTGCTATTACCAAATATGTACTTATATAACCACTTAAATGGTAATGTTTTTCTACACTGGGATATTGTTATCTATCAAGTATAACATTTCGAGCTAGGTCAGATAGTAGAGCGCTTGTCTATCAATCTGAAGGCCCTGGTTCGAATCCCGTGTGGGCACATTTTATTAAAAAAAAATTCAATAACAAAATATTGTGAAAATGAAAATTATTCAATTTTGTTAGTTTTTTGATTTTATATACATCGAGATTATTTTTATGTTATTTTTAATTTTTAACGAGCTTCCAACCTCCCTATATTTACAAAAATAAAGCAAATCAAACATATTAGCTAGGTTGATACTAGTATTTCGATCTATTCAAGTTCGAGGCCATACTCTATATTTCTTTATTAGGATATTGTCCTAACAAATAATCTATAGAGTTTTTGTTTTCAAATATATTAATTGACCAATTTCAGGAATGTGTTGATAGATCTATTTCGGGAATTTTCTAGGTTCCCACTAAATGAGAACTAATATATGAGCTTCGGGTTCGAATCCCGTTTGGGAACATTTTATAAATTTTTTTTTTTTTTTTAATTTATTTTCAGACTCATTTTTTTTTTGTACATACTGCTAAGCATACAGGTAACCACTTATTTTGATCATTACTAATATGACATTATTTTGCGCAACATCCCCATTTGAGATTAATGAGATTTGTAATGACAATTGTAAGTACTTGCCATTACCATATATGTAATTATATAACCACCTATATGGTAATGCTTTTCTGCACTGGGTTATGGCAAATAAAAACTTCCATGAAGGTAATTTTTTTCGGGATTGCTTACACAGATGAAACAGATTCGTTGTAACAACCAAATTTAGGGCGAACTGAATGATTCGGTTGCAGCAACCTAATTATTTGGTTGTCTCCTTCAAATGCGTTCCTAGGTTACTTAAAACTTTTTGTTCCAACCAAAATTATGTTGTATTAACCGAATTTCACAAATAAATAAATCTTTGTAGTTGGCAATAAATTCGGTCGACACAATAAATCTGTTTTCTGTGTGCATATTTTTGATTTGAATTAGTTCAATTCTTCCAATTTTGTTTTTTTACTTCTCATTGGGTAAATAAAACAATACGGGTAAAGCGTTGATCTTTTTCTTCAAAATTTGGGTAAAAAAATGCTACCCCTTCTACATTGGTTCTCTGTTGATTTTCGGTGACGCGAAATTAAACATGTAAGGACCTGTCAGTAGATAAAGTCTGCTTTAAGTTAGCGGACAGAAAACTTTTTTGATTAATAAATAAATATTGCACGGAGTTTTGTTTAACAAAAAACGAATGATCTTGAACTTGAATAATCTTGCTCACATCATAATAAATGATAAAAGATCGAAAAATAAACTTTTGGTTTAATTTTTTAAAATTTAAAAGTAAAATATTTAAAATGTTTATTTATTTAAAATTTTAAAGATAAAATGAGGAAGATGAAATTAAAATACATTAAATTTAAATAGAAAATAACAAATTATAAGCAAAATAAAATTGAGTGTTTTAAGCAACAATTTCTTTATCAACATGTTGCAATTATTTTTTGGTTAAAAAAAATGTTTGCATTTGCTTGCCCGAGTTCGGCATTTTGTTGCTGAGAGGCGTGAGAAGTGTAGTCTCTCTATATGTATATACTCTTTGGCTCATATTTTTATGTTTCTGATATGAGAAAATAAAAATAAGATCCAAATTTTAAAAAGCAGAGCATTTCATGAGAGACTTATTCGATTAACTTTTCAGTCGAAACGGCCTGTTATGTTTTTTTTTGTTTCAAAATTTAAAAATAGCTGTTATTTTTGATCTATGGATTTCTTTTATTCATTTTGTAAAAGATTAAAAGGAAATATTTGCTCCTTAATATGGTGGCTTTTGTCTATGTTATTTCTTCAGTTGAAAATGAAAATTATTCAGTTATATAGAATCCATATGGAAACACTCATCTTTGGGCTCTTTTATTTCGATAAGAAAGCTTACGACTACATATATTCAATTATATTTTCAATTAAATTCTACCGATCTTTACATGCAAATTACAAGCATGCAATACATTTTTGGAAATGTGTTTGTTTTTTAAAATTATTTATTAATATAAAAATATTTACACCAGGATTGCCAAATCAATATTTCAAAAACTGTTTTGAAATAGCGATGTTTTCGAAAACCTCTCAAACTTCGCCATGTAAATGTCTTTTTAATATGTTTTCTTTTTTACTTTTTATAGAGTTTTGTTACAGAAACAATGCAACATTTTAAATTTTAACGAATCTTAACCCGTTTGGCAGCAGTTGTATGATAATGTTGACATTTTAAGACCAAAATTTCTCTTCTACACCCAGAGAAAACCAGAAATAAGTTTCATAAATTATAGTTAATTTTAACAATTCATCAATATTTATGAAAGATTTCATAAACAACGAGAATTATAATGCCCATAACATGATCTTGAGTTTTATTAACCCTCTAACGGGCAAGCTGGCGGCCTACTTTAAATTGACCACAAATGCGTCAAAAGAGCGTTTTGTAAAAAGAAATTAATTTATTTCGATAGAAAAACAAATTTAGGAAATATTTTGTGAAGTAATTGTTTCTGTGCCGTGCACGGTTTGGAAGGAAGTTAAAATTTCAAAAAATTTGAAAAAATAAATGTGAAATGAACACAATTTTCTAAAATCTGAAAATAATATTTATCTTGACTAGAAACCGTGATAGTAAACACAAAGTAAGATTGAAGCTTGAGATTTTAAAAAAAGCTCTTATTTTGGTCCAAGGACATACAGGATTCCAATAGGATAGCGTAGCGACTGATTTTTATGAAATTTGGCAGCAAGGGTTAAATTTTGTAGTAGTAGCAGAGCCTCTCAGTTGAACCGATATATATCAAAGTTAAGGTGCGTTTTCGCTCAATTTCGCTTAAAAAAAACAAAAATCGCCATATCTTCTTACGGAAAAGCACAAAAAGTTTTATTTTTGGACTTTAGTTATATATTTGTAAGTGGAATAATTTATTCCTAAACTTATTCATATTTCTGGATAAGTTTTTGAGATTCGCTCTAACCCTATTTTGGCCCATATCACCTAAAATTGTCAACAAAAAAAAAATTTGTTAGAAGAACATATTGTTTATTTTTTGTGCCGAACACGTGCTATAAATTTCATTGCAAAAATTCTTAGGCCGAGGCGTTTGAGATAACCGAATTTTCTTGTGAAACCCAATATTAAGTTGCTTCAACCGATTTCAGACTTAGCAATGCCAATATTTTAAGCTAGGTTGATATATGTTTTTCGATTTGTCAAAAGATCTCATTGGAACCCTAATGATTTAATCATAATTCGATTAGAATTGAATTCAGCATATAAATGTATACAAGTCAATTAAAATCTTTTGGAATGAAGCTAATGGATTAATGACGGCTAAATTTATGCTTGTGAATTAATTTTAAAAATGAATAGATTCTATTAAACCGCTGTACAATACACCACAACGTTAGTAGCGGACAATAGGTTATGTAACAATTAAATGAAAATAAATAGAATAATTAATCATACTACAATACAATTTCATAAATTATTAATGAAAATTAATGGATAAAAATGGAAACTATAAAACAATACAAATGAAAATATACCGAAAACATGGACAATAAAACTATATAATAATATCAAAGGTTAATATCAATTAATAATAAATAAATACAATTCATTTATATTCATAAACTATGCTAAAAATAATACACTCAACAAAAAAGTCAGTTGCTGACTTTACTGACTTGTTTTTTATAGTGTAAGTCAATTAACACTTTAGGGCACAGTTAAACTTTAAGGATGTATTTTGAAAATCATGATTGCCTTGAGATATCACATAGGAATTGACATAGGAGGGTTTTCAAATTTTAGCCTAGAAATCATCTCCATATTAGGTTTTTAAAAAATTACAATTTATTTACGGGTTTAATTTATTTTAATTTTTTTAATTGCAAAATTATATAAATTTGAGTTCCCGGTTAAAAAAGTTCATATATGTACAAATAGGTTCATATATGGAAATATATGTTTTATATATGGGGAATTATATGGAATTATATGCGATTACACATATTCAAAAAGGACTCATAAATGGTCAATATGGAGGTATATGTGATTTCATATTTGCAAAAGGTGCTCATTAGTGTCCAACCAAACAGTTCGGCCAAAAAACTATAAACATGTTTGTTAAAACCGATTTAATTAAATTTTGTGTATAAAATTTAAGCAAAAAGCCAAAGTTTAGCTATAAAGCTAAAAGTTCGGCAGCCGAACTAGTTTCGATTTGGGCGAACATTGAATTCATTGCTTAATTACGGACTTTTCTCGAAAATCGCATCTAATAAGCCCAAAAAACATTACTCCATTCACCAAATTTGTCCATAATTAAAGCATTATGGACAATATTTGGTGTAAACCGCATACAGAACACACCCAGAGAAAAAATATATTTTCAAAATGATTGCGGCCACAAAACTATGTTTCCTACAGCCGTAAATGGTTGTTTCAATTAAATTATTATTGTATCAAGCAATCAATCATATTTCATCAATAATATGGTTGCTTTTATCATGTTCTAGTTAAAATTTCTCTTTTTTAAGTTATCATATTGTATTGTCTACAATCATAATATAGTATTTATTATGATATTCTCTATCTAAATACAGCCAATTTATAGTTGCGCCAACTATAATATGATCAGTCTGTTTTTTATTAGCGTCTTCGCTCTTTTAGTGTCATTTCTTGTTAGAGATTTTGTGAAAAGGAGTTGTGAGAAACAGTCAGCCCCAAAAAAATAAATAAAATTAAACAAAAAGACATTAAAAATAGACAAACAACGTAGTGGTGTCAATTGTAATTGTGTTTTTTTTTTTTTTGTGGAAGAAGGAATAAGTTTGTAATCTCAACCCGATCTACCCTGGAAGTAATTTCTAAGCGAAAGTTTAATTGTCGCGCAACCCTCAAATAAAGTTGTTGTTTATTATATGGACATAAAAGTGTTACAAATTAAGTATAAAGTGATAAAAAAAAAGTAATTTATTTTATTAATTGTTTGTAATTACGCACAAAAAATAGTTTTAAAGAAAAAATATATAAAGAAATATGAAAGAAAATTTTAATTAAAATACACTTGCTTTTAAGTGAGTAGTATGAAATAATCATAATATGTTTGCAATAATCATAATATGGTAATAAATGATGACGAAATTATTTTCATGATTATAATATGATATCTGGGACTATAATATTATTATAATGAAAATATAATAATTGCTGCAAACACGGAATATTGCGAAATTGTATTATTAACAATATGTTTATGCTTGCTTTAAGATGTAATCACATCTACAGCTTGTATAGCTGACAGAATATTTCACACAGCTTATTCTTCAGCGCAAAGACAATTTGATTACTTAAATTATTTTAATCCTAAGTTTATTTAAATGTGTAAATTATTAAATAAATGTACTATTAAAAAACGTGCATATCATTTTAATCCAACTTCAACAGAATGCTGGGAAAATACTGTAAGGTCTCATATTATGATAATTCGTAAAAATTTTCAGAACCATAATATAATAGTATTGGGATCTATTTGAATCCATAATATTGTAGTCTAATTATCATATTATGATACAGAAACAGATAAGAGTGCGTCTGTCACAACCGTAGTAACATGGTTGTCGCAATCATAAATCCAAAAATGTATGACGCTCTTCGAATAGAGTTTCCTCAACCATGTTTTTTCTTTGGGTGAAAGTGTATTTTCTGACCGATCGAACACTAGTTCGGTCGGACACTATTGCTCATATAGGGATATAGATGTAAGTATATGTTATTTCAAAAAGTTGCCGCTTAAAAAATTCTTCGAGTGAGACATTCTTTTGACGTTTTCGTAATTTTATGAAACATTCAATAAAAATTTATGAAACTGCCTATTTATGAAATATTTAATAACATTTATAAAGCATTTCAAAAAAGTTATGAAACTTCATCATATTTATTATTGATGTTTTTATTTATATAATTTTAATATAAAAACTTTTCAACAATAATATGAAGAAGCCTGTCATCAATTCCGCAACTTCATCATATTTATGAAGTGCTACATTGAACGAAAATCTATGAAGTTTTTCATAAATATGATGAAGCTTATTCCATGAGTGTACAAGATCATAATTAAATTTTACTATTAAATAGAAAATTCAAAAAGTTGATCTTAAAATTGGGCGACTCAAAAAATAACTAATTTATGATCCTGATAGATCCCAAAGTATCCCGTGAGATTAATTTAGATCTACTTGGATCTAATTAGATAAGTAGTTTTTTTTGGTGGATAGAATGAGATATTTTGTGATTAAATCTGATTTACTTATATGCCATGACATATATTATTTAAAAAAAAAAAATATAAAAAAAATAAAGAAAAATAATTTGGGGATCTGCACATATAGAATTATATATGGGGTTGTAGAGCAATATATAATTATATCTTATACGCGTATTTTTTTATTTTGCAGATTTTTAAATTTCTGCGATTTTTTTTTTTTCAAATTTGATCGATTTTTTAAATATTAGCGATTATTTATATTTGGCGATTTTTTAGGTTTTGAAATTACATGTTTTCCTATTTTCTGCGATTTTTCCAACTTTTTTTTTTAAATTTTGATAGTTTTTTTTAATTTGAAGCTTTTAAAATTTAATTTTGGCAGTTATTTTACAGTTTTTTATTAAAATTTTAATAGTATTTACTAAAAATTTGGTTGAAATTAAAACAGTATTTAATTAAATTTTTAATAGATACGATTAAAAGCTTAATTGAAAATAAAATCAATCAAATATTTACAACTTATTTTAATAGATGCTACAATTTCGTTGATATGACCGATTTCAATTGAACATTTAATTGAATGAATATTTTAATTGAAAGTCGACTTTAGTTTTTTCGGTGTATGTTCAAACTTTTTCATATACGAGTACGTCTCTTTTCCGGAATCCCATTCCTCAAAAAATAAAGCTTATTCAAATGACTTGGTGTTCTTGAGTTCACTTTCACTATTTTTTACGGCAATTGAATTCGCCAAAATGTTAGGGTGCGAAAGTAATTAGTATGTACGTTTTTGTTATTAAATATGAATTGTTTGAAGAATAAGAAAAACAGATGGTTAATACAATTTAGAATTATTTTTTATAAATTTCAAGCAAATATTTATAGATTTAACATTTTTCAACTTCATTTTTAACATTTTTTGCTTCAGAAAACATAAAATATGTAATTTTTTTTTTGGAAACTACGCATGAATTTCAGACAGTTATTTAAAATGCCTTTTTTTCAAATAATAATCTTTCGGGTGGTTAAAAAAGTATACTTTTATTTTGTTATGGTTAAATTTTCATTATATTAGTTACAATTATTTTGCTTTGATTCTATCTTAAAAAAAATATATTGCTATCAAATCGTAAATTTTTCTTAAATTCACATCTATTTTTGCACTTTGACGACTTTAATTTTGTATGTGCAAAAAATCCAGAGGTTTTGAAAGCAAAAATATTTTTTCTAATAAAAACTTTGAAAATAGCCAAACGTACGAATTCACGAACACCGATTTTTCAATTTTACGAATTTGAAAAATGTTACGTTTTAAATTCCCTACTAATTTTAGAACATAGAGTGTATTTAATTGTTTATAAAAAACAAAACTAGCGTAATTTGTTTTTTCGTAGAAAATTCACTTTCTCATGACTTACGTCTACTGACAGAAAATGGCAAAGAGTAAGATATCTATGTAATCAAAGCTATAGATCTGTTTCTTTTTTAGTTTGGTGAAGAAATCATTGTCTTATATAGTAAAATAGTAAAATTCAAATTACAGGTGTCAGAACAACTTATACTACTCTATCATAATAAGTTCCAATTTATATTTTACAACCGATTATTTTTGTATGGAATATGTTATATTTGCCATAGTTTATTTACCCCCCAAACAGGAACAGGTTGCTTTAGAACCAGTTCCAGGACTGGTTTTGGGACAATGAAACCCAGAAACCAATTTATATTTTACAACCGATTATTTTTTGTATGGAATATGTTCTATTTGGCATAGTTTCTTTAGCGCCCAAACAGGAACAGGTTGCTTTAGAACCAGTTCCAGGACTGGTTCTGGGACAATGAATCCCAGAAACCTTTTCTAGAACTGACGTAACCAGTTCTAAAACATTTTGCTAAGTCCGAACGACTTAAAATAAAAATTTGAAACAACAACACAAGTTTTTAAACAAAATAAGTTGTTCTAAATCCGCATTGTTCGAACGAAAATTATGCTAGAGCGTAATGAAAAAATATCACATCACAAAAAGCAACACTACTACTTTCCACTCAGGCTGCATTTGCAGAATGATTATAAAAATAATGTTGACTAACTATTCAAATTGTGTTTTTCACTTTCCTTTTGCATTAATGCCACATGAACAAAACTTCCTTTATCATACAAAAAGTTGATTGGAAAGGAGGCCAATGATGATGATGCTAGTAAAATTTATTTTGCCTCACGGACAAATGGTCATTTAAACTGTCAGTTTTGGTTGTTGATGACGACGATGATGGTGGTGGTGGTTAAATAAGAAATTATAGCTTGTAATAAATTTTATCGCTCGTTGATAATTTGCCTACATTAAGGCGAAAAACCACAATCAAAATGAAGCTTTTGAAACAAACAAAAAATCACAGAAAATATATTACATGAATATGACGATTAAGGCTTTGCAAAAGGGAGAATTCATGACCCTTCATCGCAACCCTCTACACACATACACACAAGGTTATGAAAGTGAAAAGCTGTCAAAATTTATGAATTTACACACACAAACACTGCCAACATTGAAATATCATAGAAAAGTTATACAAATTAGTACACACAGAAAACAGTTTTGTAGTTGCAACCGAATTTTTTGCCAACCGAATTTTTGTGGTTCCACGTACTATCACTATTACTAAATTTTAAAAAAATATTAAAATTGAGTTTATGCTAGAGGTAAAGTAAATGCCTGACAAGCTGAAGGTCGCCGGTTTGAGCCCAGTTCCGGCAGAAGAATTTTTTATTAATGAAATACCTTTAAAATAATATAAATTTTACTTTATTAACGAGCTTTAAACCTCCGTACATTTACAAAAATAAAGCAAATCAAGAATGGAGCAAAATTGATGATTAGTAGGTTTTTGTTAAAGTTCTGCCTATTAAGAAGGCTCTAGCTTTTCTAAAACTTCGGGTTCTGATGAGATCTTCAGCCGCATCGAAATACTAGTATCAACCTAGCTAATATGTTTGATTTGCTTTATTTTTGTAAATATACGGAGGTTGAAAGCTCGTTATAAATTTAAAATTTATATTATTTTAAAATTATTTCATTAATAAAAAATTCTTCTGCCGGAACTGGGCTCGAACCGGCGACCTTCAGCTTGTCAGGCATTTACTTTACCTCTAGCATAAACTCAATTTGAATATTTTTTTTTTTCAAGTTTACATATTAATGTCTAAAAATAGATTTGTATGTACAACAGAAATTGGGTTGCTAATCTTAATATTTTACTAGAGTTACCAAAACTATTAAATAAAAAACTTTATATTATTTTGAAATTGGTAACGAAAACTTATATTTTAGATAGAGTGATTGTTTTTTTGCAGGCAAAACTTAAGATTTCCTTGGGCAGGAATGAAATCCGGATAGGCACGACAAGCCTACAGCAGATTGTTTTTCACAATTTGTTTAATAAGTTTTGGGACTTTAGCACATTTAATTACTATAAATGCAATTAATGTTTATCCCGATTAAAATAAATTTAAAATAACTTATATTCGATTTTAACTCAAATATTTTATTCAATGGATAAAATCTCCGACAACCGGTTTGTTGTTCGTATTACAGGTAATAAAGAAGATAATATTTTTCAATATTGATTAGGAAAACCAATATTTTGGATGATGTGACTGTGTTTTGCATAATTTTATATATTTTCTATTTACAATATAGTTTAATTATTCTGATGATGAATTTTAAGTACTTACAATTAAAATTATTGAAAAATTATTAAATTTTGTTGGTTACAATGGAATTCCAATTAATTTATTCTCTGTGTATAGGGCAAGGAATTACATACAACTAAAAAGGGAAAATAGGCGCTTAAAATATGCAGTAAATAATCCTAAATAAGCACTTAAAATAGCCATTTAAATCGAAATATTCACAAAAACTAAAATATGCACTTAAAATCAAAAAAAAAAAAAAATATGTACGCACAGCTTTTGGATTTCTAAAAATCCATTTATTACTCTACATTGTTGGTTTACATAAGAAATCGAATTTTAACTATTTTCTTTTGTTTATTTTTAATTAAAACTTTACTTTTAAGTTTTTACAAAATATGCAATTACATGCAACAAAAAATTATTAAATATATATAGGCAAATATGCAAATATTTAGCAAAATATGCAAAAACATATGCAAAAAATTTAAATTATATGCAATAACAAACCGATGCCATTTCCAGGCAATTTCTTGATTGGGAAAAGAATTTTTTCAAAATCAATTTTGGGCAGCTGACGACAAACATGCATTTGCAAGAAATTCCTTGCCCTACAAATTAATATTGAAAATGCCAAAAAAAAAAATGCTTTGAACACAAACTGAATAGATTTGTCGTACAAAAAATTAGGCACAAGTAGAAAAATCAACCAAAAGCTATGAATAGTCTAAAATTTACAGTGATTTGAGGGTGTTACTTTTTTCAACAACCAACACAAAAAAAAAATGGAACAGGAACAGGATATGTTCAACAGATCCCTAAAATACCTTTAGCGGATTAAAACTCTTTCAACAAACTTTTCATAATTTGAAAATGTCTAAATGTCTATGTTTAAATCAAGAATGGTTAACGAAACTTCGGTTCTTGTACCCTCCAACAAAAAAAAAAAACCGACTCAAACCACGGTTTATCATTGTTATTTACTGGTGCTGTGTATGTTTGTTTATGAGATGAACAATTTTTTTTCTTTTCACACACATTAAAATTTTAGCCTTCACACACACACAACACACACACAAACTCCTTCGCAATATACAAACTCAATTTGACCGCCATTTTTTGTAATTGAAAGGCAATTAGTTTCATTCATGGCGCAAAAAAAGAAAACATGAGAAAATAGTATTCATCAATTCAGTGAATATGCAGGAAAGCCAAATAAATTGTGTTCAGTCATGTTTTTTCGGTTTTTTTTTTTTTTTGTGAAGAGCTCTATATAAAACTTTTTGAAAAAACCCCTTAAAAGTTTTCATTTACTAAATATACACCACATGCTGCCCCACTCTAAGAAATATTTTTAAAATCACTACCATTTCACTCGCTGCAAAGGGTCAAACAATTTTAAATTGTCATGAATTGATTTTTCTCTTTCTCTTTTCTGATGAAAAAACGAAAAAAAAAAAAAATAAATCTGGCAAAAACTAATCAATCATTTTAACAAATTTTTTTGTGACCATTTAAAAGCTATAAAAAGTTTAGTAGGGTATTTTATAAAGATTGAGGAGAATTTGTAGGATGCTTTAAAATGGAGAAATTGTCAGATGGTTAACAATCATCGTGCCATTTTATATACTACATATTAGATATTTGATATTTAAATGGTTTGGCCAGAGGGTAAATGGGAAAGGTTAGTTTTATAAGTCAAAGAACTAATTCATTTTTCAATACATTTTTCGAAAGTCAAAAAGAGTTTTTAAAAAGTAACGTTATATTGTTGAAATAAAAAAAAATACATATTTTCTTTGTTGTCGGAACAATCTTTTGGGAGATTTTTAAGTATTTGATTAAGCACTTTGAAGGTTAAAATCAGTGCAGAAATACACTTAGAATACTATGTAGGTAAAGACTACTGTAAATGTAGTTAAAAACAAATGAAATTTCACTTGAAAAAAGGACGACTTACATTTCAGTAAATTCAACTAACATTGTCATTTGTTTTTTACTGTTCAAAAAATGAACAACAATTGTAGTAAAAATGAACCACTAAAGCAGTAAAAAATATACATACATTTATTTGTTTTACTTTTTTAATGTAAAATCATAATACAGTAATTTTGTGTGTAGTTAAAAAAAGTGGACCGAATTAACAAAATATTTCTTTTTATAATGCTGGTCTAGCAAAATACGAACAATTTAAGAAAAAAAAGAAATCCTGATTAAGAAGTTGGCAAAATTTTGAACTTGAATGAAAAAGTTTCTTTAAAAAACTAGTTTCAAAAAAAGTATGAAGGTTTTTATTAATTGTAAAAAAATTTCATCAGATCACTAAAAATTCTACTTTTCGTTGGACCAATAAACTTATGCTGAATTTTGTCTTAATCGGATAAAAATTTCGTATGCTTAAACTAGACATTTTCCTCAAAAAGTCGTATAAAAGTGCGAAAAGTGAGCAAACTTAGTTTTTATCATTGAATCTATTGAAATATAGGCAATAGTTATTGTGAAGTTAGCACACAACCACAAACCTTTATTAATTTGTGCTTTATTATTAGTTACTTTAAAGAAAAAAGTGGCTTTAGAGAAAAAAAAAATTCGAAATTTCGATTAAGAATTTCGAAAATTTTTCGAACTTTTGAAATAAAGCGCTAAATTCTTCGCGTGGTAAGTTACAAATCAAAATTAGGCATATATCTCACAAATGACTTTAGTTTTAATCATCTATGCGAAATTTCAGACAGATCGGTTAAATAGATCGCCTAGAAATTACAAACTTTAAATGCAACTTAACAAAATATAATTGGCAATAAAGTTTGCAAAACTCTTCAAATGTTTATACTTTTTAACTATTGTTAACCGAAAAATTATATATTTTCGAAAAAATCTCGACTTTCGAAAAATTATGAACCCCTTAGTTTTATTTTTACCCATTGTTGAAGGAAAATATTTTAATTTTATTAAATTCAAAAGTCCAAAGCATATATTAGTTGCCATGATGATAAAACGGACTGTAAAGATGCGTTCAAATTTTTGGTCAACCTTTCCAATTTTCAGTATTTAAATAAAATTTTAAAATTTTTTATACGCGTATCTCAAAAAATGTATGACAATAACAATTAAGTCCAAAAAAATGCAACATAAATGTATGACAATAACAATTAAGTCCAAAAAAATGCGTACATAAAGATCAGTAAATTTTTAATTTTCTTTCTTTGACATTCGAATGTCACGTTCGTTCCCGCAAAACAATAATTATTCTCATTACCTCTGCGTTGCTGGATTTTAAAAATTTTAATTTAAATCCAATTTGTTCTAAATAATTTAATATAAAGAACTTTGGTTTGTTTTATGATGATTCTCAAAATATTTAGTGTCTAGCATTAAGACCCCGTGACCGTTTTAAAAAAAAAATTTTTAGTTTTGGAAAGAATTGTGTAGGTTTACTAAAGACAAGTTATACAATATTAACAAAATATGAAAGGTTTTTTTAAGCGGAGCCTAATGGTATATAAAACATGCCAAAGTATGTTCATATCCTTTTTTCATGGATATTCTGTAAAAAGAGAGGATTTTTAAGTTTTTTGTACGGAGATTTTTGTGATATAAATGTCTAATTTTCATATTTCAATCTTCAGTTGATTTAGCTTTTTTCAGCTTTTTTCGAAATAGTTTGCGTTTTAGCAAAAATTCAAAAGGTTAGTGAATCCAAGTTCAATTTCGGTATAACAATTTTGCTTTAGTCAAGTGCTTAATTTTTGTGTGCAAATAATTTAAAATTTTGCTAAATTAATGCATTTTCAACGGATATCTAAAACAAATTTTGAAAACAAAATTTTAATTAAGCCAGTCTGCAAGCCACCTGAGTTTATAGTTAATGTAAGGATTAAAATTCGGCGTAAAGAAAAAAAAATCCACCACGCGCTACTTTATGCGGCATATTTTGTTATTTTTTTTTAATACAAAATTTTACAGTTTTTTTTTTTTTAAATTTAACAATTTAAGACCGATTTATATAAAAAACTAAAAAAAAATATCTTTTTTGAAAACGGGACAGCCTATGGCATCTCAATGCTAGATACGAAATACAAGTACATTTTTAGGGGTGGCCAATAGAATTTTTTTTTTTTGTGAGTCGGTCTACCCTGTACTAATAACATAAATATTTTTTTTTTTCAAAAGAATGAAATCTGTTAAAGCTCTGTTTTTTTTTGTTGGTAGATGTAAAAATAATTATTTTATACTCGATTGGAGAGTAGATATTTCAGTACAAAAACTTTATTTTTTTGACATTTGTAATGAATATAGTCTGTTAATTTTACAATTGAGGTCAAATGCTGAACTTTTTAGAAAAAAGAATTAAATATTCTATCGTTTATTTTGATAGATTTACTGTTTACAAATTAAGGGCATATTTATTTTAACACTTAATGGGGAATTGAAATTATACACATAAAAGCAATATATATTTTGGAAATTAACAAATTAATGGATTTAAAAAATAAAAAACAGTTTTTTTAGCAAGCCCAGCAAAACTACGCATTACTAAATACTCGATAAAGTAATTTATCACCATAGAGCTCCATGCATTACTTAACTGATGAATTTTACACCCGATGAGCCTAAAATGAGACTGGGTGGGCTTAATTCCTAGTAGGTGGTAAAGTAGCTGATTACTTATATGGTTGCATGATGGGAAAAAGTAAGGTGTTAATAGATTTTCATAAAAAAAAAATTTCATAAAAAAAAATATTACAAATATTTTTTTTAATTAAATAAATAACGTAACGTTGGGATTCGAACCTGGGGTCTCTCGTTGTTAGCAATTCATTTGTCCGTGATGGCAACAATACATACCTTACTCTCATGCTTAGAAAAAATCGAAAACTAATGTGTCTATAAATAGATTTTCAGAATTATATAACTGTACGTTTATAATTAATGCAATATGCATTTGATAATCGGTAAGTCATTATTTTATGGTTCGAAATAATGTAGAAGGTAATGATGTATGATTAAGAGGTTATCCATAAGTGTTCAATTATCGGTAACTTAATACTTTACGTTTCAAAATAATGTTGTAGGTAAGGAGTATACATTACAGTGTAAAGCATTATGTAACTACACTCATAATAATCCATGCTTAAAAATACAAATATATTTTTCGTAAATTTTTTTTCGTAGAATGTACAAACATTTTGTTTATATTACAAAACTTTTGTATAAAACAAATTATATAAATTTACAAATTTCGTAAAAAATACAAACATGATTTCGTAATATTTTTTTTAGTACATTGTACAAAAATTTGTAATGTTACAAATATTACATATGGATGTTGATGTGGTTAGAGGTCGAATTTGTTAGAACTCGAGGTTGCGAGTTCAACTCCTGGCCAGGACAAATTTTTTTTTTTTTTTTTTGTTTTTATATTTTTTTTGTTTATTAATGTTTTTTAAATTTCTATGTTTTATTTTTTTATTTCATTATTACTGTTTTTGTGTTTTGATATAAATGGATATATTGTATTTTGTTTAATAAAGAGGATCCTAAAACAAGTTAAAGAGGACCCGAAAACACTACTTCCACTTTATTTGCCGGGTTTAGTATGAAATTCAATAAAACAAATATTTAAAAAGATAAAATATTTAATAATAAAATGCAATTAGTTTGAAATTGTTATTTAAGTTTTTTATTATTATTATTTTATTATTGTTTTATTTTGTTTTTTAATATATTATTTGATATATTTATAAAAAAATTATATTATTTTATTTAGTTCAATAAACTTAATAAAAATATTTAATTGCCATTTTACCTTTTTTATTAAATATTTGTAGCATATTTTTCTAGTTTTCATAAAAATTTCATAATATTTTCGACTTAAGTTCCTTTTTAGTTTGTTGTATTCCATCAGCTTCTTTGGTGCAAATGGTAGAGGGGTCTACTTCAACACAGCAGGACGTGACTGAAATAGTGAGTTCGATTCTGGTGTGGCACCATTAAATTTTTTTTTTTTAATTTTAAAATAAACCCGTAAGGTATGCACCACATTTTTATTTAAAAAAAGTTTTTACAAAACTTTACGAAATGTGATTTGTATATTCTACAAATTTTTTCGTAATGTCAAAATAACCAAAACTTTCGTAAAATGAACAACGGTTTTCGTGTATTTTACCTATAGATTATTATGAGTGCAACTATTGCTAACTCATTATTTTATATTTCGAAATAATGCTGAAGGTAAGGAGTATTCAGTACAAAGTAATAAAATATGTAACCCATTATCGGTAAATCATTACTTTTTGTTGGAAAATACTGATACAGGTAAAGAGTATACATTACAAGGTAATGCACTACTTTATCGCACCCATTACCAACGTTTTAATGGGAGGGAAAATTAATAACAAAAAAGTAGGATATTCATAATTTCAGCAAATGCCCTTTGAACATGGATGGTAAACAATTCGATGCGATATTTCGATATTAATTAACGATATTTCACTTATTTCGGTAACGGCGGTTATTTAACGTTCTTTTAGCGATAAAGGGTTTTCAATTATTTCAGATACGGTATTTTAAGGGTAACGTTATTTTAGTTATTCAGTTAATGTCAATGCATAGCGACATTTTTGATATTTTTGAATGGCTACTTTATTTTTTTTTTAATTTTGTCAGATTATTGCGGTAACGGTATTTTATGCACAGCGGTATTTTAGCTATTTCGTTAACGTTATTACAAGGATATTGATATTTTAGTTATATTGGGAACGCTAGTTTACGGATAAGGATATTTCAATCATTTCGGTAACGCTATTTTAGGCAATCAGTTGAAAGGGTTTTAAATCGGTGACTGTAATTTTGGCGTTATTTCCTGCCATCCCTGCATTTGATAGTTTTTTTTTTATTTACATCCTTTTTTTAATCAACTTTGTAATTGAAATGTTAAAATAAATAAGTTTTCAGTAGTGAAAAAAAAAAACAAATCAAATGACATGATATGATATGAATAACTAACTATTCAATTTACGTTATTTAAAAAAAATACATTTTAATCTTTATAAATAATTTAACATGCACAAATTATCACAGGCTTTCGGGTTTAACCCTATACTGCATCAATCTTAATGAAAGTTTTTGGAACACGCAGAAAGGTAATTTTTAATATATTTGCAGGTAATTATATATATGTTTACAATGCTTGAAACATTGTAAAAATATATATAAAAATTATAAACTACTATTAATTTTTAAATCAGACTAGCCTAGTTTCTGTCTTTTTAAGGACAGGCGTGATCAGTGATTTTATGTATATATGTTTGACGGTGGATTTTTTTTAACTAGTTCAGAACATATATATGTTTAAAAGCAAACATAATTATATTTGCAGGCAAACATGTTATATAAATTGAAACATGGGAAACGGAAATGTTTTCCAAACAAAAGTATATTACCAGCATTTATATTTCCATCAGAACGTTTTTTTGTTTTGGTGTGATGTGTTATTTTAAACGGTTTTAAGGTTAAAATGTTGCAGTTCTGTAAACTGTTTGTTGAAAAGGGTAACGTAAATGACATCACTTGAAACTTTTCAAATGATGTTTGTACGTTACAATATTTTCATTTTTATTTATATTTGAATTCTATATTTTAGAAAAATATGCAATCAATTTGATTTAAGTACAAATTAAGAGATCCGACATTTTGCAATAAACAAAATTGCTATCAATGTGTAATGTTATCGTACCAATTGGAAAATTTGATTGAACGGATGCTGACACAAACATTTAGGATATAACTTTTTGCATTTTTTGAAAATATTGCCTATTCTAAGTCATGTTCGCGTAGGACATGAAAAACAAAAAATAAATATAATTTCGCTTTTTCCCGATCGTTAAAATAAACGGTGCACGCAACAAACTTGTGGAAGTTTTAAATTAAAATAAAAAAAGTTTAAATTACAAAAAGTTGTAAATTGCTTAAAATAACTAAGTCAGAAAATTTTGGATTAACCTTTCACAAATAAAGTTTGGTTCAAAGAAAAAATAATTTAGCGGGCCCTTTTTAAAAACTCAAGATATGATTATTGTTGAAGTAACACAAACCATAATTTGTAAAAACATTTGATATAATTTCTTTCAAATTGTTTATATTATTCTAATCTCCGTAATAATAAATAAAAAAAGAAAAGTGCGCCCCGGTAGGCTAGTTGGTAACGTGTTGGTTTATCAGTGCGGGGGTCGTGGGTTCGATTCCCACCAGAGGCATTAGTCTGTTTTCGCTACAACGCACCGAAAGCCATATTAGCTAGTGCTCGGTCAGGGTAATAGTATATAATTTGTAATTATATGATTATTAATTAATAAAAAAAAAATAAAAAAATTAAAAAAAAAATAAAATAAAAAAAAAAATATAAAATTAATTACAAATATACACGAATGGATTACAACAGTTTTAAAACCCCCGCTAAATGTGCCGTGGGGGTCACAATATTTTCGATATTTTTTACAGGTTGATCGGATGTACACAAAATCTTATACACATGTTGGTGTAAGCTAGATAAACTTGAGTTCCAAAGATGAGAAAATAACAGTTTTCATAGGACCTGAGTTAGGGTGGATCGTTTGAACGTCATATAGTTGTACACTGATAATAATCCATGCGTAAAAATACAAATAAATGTCAAAACAACCAAAAATGTTGTATAATAAACGAAAATTTGTTTATTTTACAAAATATTTTGTTGTTTTGACATTTTTTTCGTATTTTTAGCATGGATTATTATGAGTGTATATATCGACAGTCGTTTTTATTTTGTGCGATTTTTGTGATCGTTACACATTTTGAATTCGTAAGTAAAGGTCATAAAAAAATGTTATTATGAAATTTTCGAGATGCCCTATCTATATATTACAAGATATTTGTCGTTAAAGACTCACAATTTTCAAAATATTAAATTGAAACAGAAACTTTTCTGACGTCGTTCGGAATATATTCGTTAACCAAACTAATGCATAAACAAAATTTATTTTTAATTAAATTAGCCCACTTTTACAAAAAAAAAAAAAGCTTCATCACGATAGGAAAAAATATATTTCGATGTGGAATAGCTCAAAATTTTATAAGATATTCCAAATTGTATTATATTTTTTGTAAGCATTTGCATGCAGATTCAAAAAGTGCAGATATCATAAAAATCGCTAAGATGTTTTATGCCATATGCTGCTCAAACGATCCACTTTTTTTTTCTTGTTTTCCACTTTTATGGTGCGATTGTCCGCTAAAGTTTGTCGCCGTTGTCGCCCCATTTTAAAATTTTAAATTCGCTACTAAATTCAGTTTGTAATATTTTCCAAAATTCTAACTAAAAAAATGATTTCTTATAAAATTATTTGACAGAAAACTGAAATAATGTACTACTTTTTTTTCCAGTTTGGTTTGCGCCTTATATTTCAAACTTTTTTACTTTAAGACTGAGTTTCTATATTTCTATTTAATGGATTTAATTTTTGGTTACACCAAAAAAAAGTAATTAAAGTGAGTTAATGATGCAGATTTATTAGTTATATCATGCTTTATATTGTGTAAAAATTTCATATTAATAATTATCATGTATACTTTTCGAAATAGAGGAAAATATATCTTATTTTTTCTTTAAAGTGTGTGCAAAGAATATATACTTCATAGAGAAACTGTTCTACTCACTGGTCTCTTGATAATTAGCGCATCCGCACACAACTCTCACTAAAAGAAAAATACATTAAAACCAGCTATTTATAAAAAACGTGACCAAATAAATGTAGAAAGTGTCGAGCGAAGCAGATATGGATTGGAAACTTTAAACTCGTTTTTTGCAAAATCGTATTTTTTGAGTTATGTCAGTCTTGCAGTAAATGAGCAAAATGGACTATCGTAAACAAAAATAAATTTTTTTATATATGATTTTATAGTTATTTTTGTCTTTATTTGAAAATAGACTAATGCTTTGTACCAGTTTGGATTACAACTACTGTATATTGAAAATAGTTTCAGCTTTAATTACAGTGGTTACAAAAAATTAACTTTTAAATGTTAACTTGAGCCTAATCAACTGCAAATGAGAGTTAAAATAAATACATTTACAGTTGAAAAGGTGTACACTATAATTGCATTTAAATCAACTGCAATTTGTAGTTAAAAATTAACTGTTGAATGTAGTAAAAACAACTACAAATGCAGTTAAAATAACATTTCCACCATTTTTAAAAAAATATTAATAAAAAAAACTTTTTTGTAAATATTCTTAATCTGATTTTATTATTTAATAAAAACACTATTTTAAAACTATAAAATATCAGTTTTAAATATTCCCGTGTCACGCTATTTTTCCAAATCCTTTCTGCCACATGTCTGTCTTCAAGAGATGGTATATTGTTTCAGTGATATCTAATTTCATAATAAAAAATTTAAATTGATGTTCTTAATAACTAAAATATATATAAAGAAAAAAGAATATGAATAGAAATTTGCCATCATATACATTCATACATGTTCATGAATCTACATATTACCTCAATTTTCGTTAATGTGCATGTATTAATACATATATGATCAATGTGGCAAGGAATTTCAAGGAAATTCATGTTTGTAGTCAGTATCTCAAATTCGATTTTGAACAACTACTTTTCCGAATCAAAGAATTTACAACAAGATGGCATCGATTTGTTGTTGCATACTTTTGCATATTTTGTTTAAAATGCATATTTTTGCATATTTTGCTATAAATGCATATTTATATGGAATATTTTGGCATTATTTGTTGCATATTTTGCATATAATTTAATTGCATGTTTTCGCATATTTTGTAGAAATTAAAAGCAAGTTTTTATCAAAAATAAAGAAAAGAAAAGATTTGTAACCCTGAACATAGCATCTAGTTTTCATTTGTGAGACATTTATATTAGATTTCATTTTGAAACCAACAATCTCAAGCAATAAATCGATTTTTAAAAATCGAAAAGTTGTACGTACATATTTTTTTTTTTTATTTTTAGTGCATATTTTTGGATTTTTAGTGTATATTTGGTTTTTTGTGCATATTTCGATGAATATTTTAAGCGCATATTTTGGATTCTTTACTGCATATTTTAACGCATATTTTACTTTTTTAGTTGCATGAAATTCCTTGATAGACATTTACGAACACATGTGATTATTTTTAACCGGGCCGCTATATTGAATCCGCCATTTTTAGTTTTGAATCGTATTGTAACGATCCTAAAAACTATTAAGGGAACATTTTTAAACAAATTCCGAAGCTATTTTAAATCATCCGCCATATATTATCTGCCATTTTGAATTTTAAAAATATGATTTCAGATTCGAGTCCAGCGACCCCAAAAATATCTGATAGCCAATGTTCAACATACTTAGCATGTTTTTAAGTGTCTCTGAAAGTAATATCTTAACTCGGGCCTCCATATTGAGCCACTAGTCTTTTGAAAGTAGAGATATTCGCCTAACTTTTAAGCAATGGTACAAATCTGCACGTCAAGCTAAATTTGGGAACGGAGGGGGTATCCCTTTAATAAATAACTCCCCATATAATTTTTGAGAATTTTTTATTATTCGGTTTAAGCGTTCCTAAGCACTGTTTGTTGCTTTATCCACATTTTTTAAGATTTGTGTATTTGAAATTTGTATGATTTTTTTATCTTAAACAATTTAAATTTTATTGCGTTTTTCTTTTAAGTGTATTTGGAATTTTTAGAATTTCAATTTATGTTTGAATCTTAACTTTTATTGTGATTATGTAAAATATTTATTGATATTTTAGTTTTATTTGGTGTCTACATTCAAACTCAAATACATTAATTAGTTAATAGACCTAACCCGTGACTGGTCCACTGATGGCATTTCACTGCACTTAAACAATAACTTTTCTTGTTGCTGTTCTTTTTAATTCATTTCTTTTATTTTCTCGTAGGGTATGTTTTATTTTTTGTTTTTTTGCCAGTGTGTAAAGACACAACCACACAACAACATAAGCTCGGACGGTAAAGTGTTTGCTTTGTAAGCAGAATGTTCTGTGATCCAGTCCTATCTGATGCCCAGAGGATATTTTTTTAAATTCCCTAAAATTTTAAATTTTTAGACATTTTAACTATTCTATTTCATTTCCAATTGAACTTTATGTTCAAATAATTTGCAAATGTGACATACATATAATCATATTACAAATCGTGTTAATGAGCTGTGAGTGTATTCATTTGGTGATATCAAACTTCAAACAGTACAAACAAAATGATTTTCTATTTGAAATCATGCAAATGCAATGAAGAGAAATATAAATGCAGTAAATGAAGGCACACACATACGCAATGCAATTACATTTGATTTATAATGTTTTCTATTGCATATTTGTGTGTGTTTATTAATTTAAAAATAGTCTTACCGAATATTCGGCCTAGGTTCCAATTTCGGCGAAACTTTTGGAAAAAAAAAATTTTGTTTTTAACTATGTATCCACTAAAGATATGGAAAAGAATTAAAAGATAGTGAAATAATGTTTTTTTTTTTTAATTGCTTGGTTTATGGCCGACTAGGATTTTTACAGCTGTATAGTCGCTTTAGGTCTATGCAGCGTGTTTCAATGGGACAAATTTGTACAAAAAATTTAAGATCACCTTATATGATAAGTTTAAAATCACCTCTTATAGCATCGATTCGGTGTTGATATAAATAATAGAAAAATTGTTGTCCTAACAAATTCAAGTAAAAAAAAAGTTTTTAAAATAAAATATCACAGGTAAAAATTTTAATATAGAGTCTTATAAAATGATATCTCATTTGATAAGTTCACACACAAATTGATCCAAAAATAGGTCATCTACTTGTATCTAATTATAACAAATAATATATAATTTGAAACAATTTTATCCGAGATTTTTCCATATCCGGGACATTTAATTATATCTAAGTAGGTATAACTCTATCTGATTTTAACATTAGGCTTGCTTTTTGTAACTTGAAGTTATGCTAAAAAGTATTTAAGCTTAAAATTTAAGTTTCTAGAAATCCACAATTTTAAAGATCAACATTTTTTTAAATGAAACAACGAAATGATTAAAATTTTAGTGTTTCAAAAATATATAATTAAGTGGTATTGTCTTATAAAATTTATACATTTTTTTATTTGATATTATATAAAATAACTCACTTGCAAATTATTTCGTCATAAAAAAAATAGGGTTTTATGTGAAGCCATACCCTATGGGGAATGAGGAGTCAATTGACCTAAAAGTGACTGGTTAAAGAAGGACATATCACAGGACTGGTATAATTTAATACTGAAATGGGTTAAGCAGTGTCAATTGTCCTAAAATTACCAATCATGTGACTGGTAAAGGGAGGACATACCGCTTAACCAGAATGCTTATTAACAAGAAAAAGCCAGTTGGCCAGAATTTTACCCATTGGAAGCTGTTTAGTTTTCGTTTATTTTATACGACATGGCCCTCTTGCGACAGTCTTGTGGTATGCCCATCTTTGGTTAGTCCTGTGGCATGCCACTATGTGGTTTAAAGCAGGACAAATGACCCCTTCCTATGACAAGCCAATGTTAAAGTTGCCAGTTGTTTACATAGGGTAGGGTTTAGCAAAGGACCGGTCTCTGGCACGAAGGGACCGATCCTGTGGCACACGCAGAACCGGTCCCATTCCCCATAGCGTATGTAATAAAGTCTTAACATGCAGATAACTTAATTTGATATTGAACTTTACCAAAATATGTATGAGATTATATATAATGCTATATAAAATTATAAGTGCGCCCCGGTAGGCTAGTTGGTAGCGTGCTGGCTTATCAGTGCGGGGGTCGTGGGTTCGATTCCCACCAGAGGCACTGGTCTCTTTTTCGCTACAACGCGCCGAAGGCCATAGTAGCTAGTGCTCGGTTAGGGTAATAGTATATAATTTGTAATTATATGATTATTAATTCATACAATTAACAAAATTATAAGGAAAATATTTTCAGTATGGCGTCACATATAGTTCAATAAGTCTTAGCATTGGGACCATATATAATCACATCGCTCACTACATATATTTGGATTATTATTATATGGCTTATGTAGTTCTATATCGAGTAAGATTTGGAGACATATAATATCAAGTACCGTAAAAAAATTTCTCTCTATAAAATTGAACAGATCCCAATAAAACTTTGGTAATGGGTGCCATAAAGTAATGTATTACCCTGTAATATGGACTCCTTACATGTAGCATTATTTTCCAACAAAAAGTAAGTAGTTACCGATAATGGGTTACATAATGCATTACTTTGTAATGAATATTCCTTGCCTTTAGCATTATCTGGAAACAGAGTAATAAGTTACCGATAATTTAACACTCATTGCTTACCCTGTAATGATACCTCATTACATTTACATTATTTTAAACCATTAAATAATAACTTACCGATTATTAATTACATAGTGTATGAATTACAAACGTAAAGTAATTATTAAGATATATGTTTTGAAAATCTATTTATAGACACATTACTTTGTGATTTTTTGTAAGCACGAGGGTAAGGTGTATATTTTTGATATCACGAACGAAAACACGAAGTACAACAATTCATTTACATTTTAAGCAATCAAATATTATATGTATCGATAGCTCAGTTGGTAGCGTTTTCGCCTAACTAATTGCTAACAACCAGAGAACCCAGGTTCGAATCCCAGAATGACCATGTTATTTATTTACTTAAAAAAAGTATTTGTAATAATTTTTTTTTATCAAATGTTTTTTTATGAAAATCTATTTATAGATATATTACTTTTTAACACCATGTAACCATATAATATATGCTGTTTTATAGAACGAATCCAGTTTTCCATACGTATATTATAGATGGACATGAACTTCAAATAGTACATTCAATTCTTGATCTTGGAGTATTAATGGACAAAAATCTAAGTTTTAACGCACATATCACACAAACTGTAAACAAGGCTAAAGGAGTTCTTGGTTTTATAAAAAGATGGGGAAAAGAATTTGAAGACCCTGATGTTACAAAACAGCTATTTACATCTCTTGTTAGACCAATACTTGAATATCGCTCCGTAGTTTGGGATCCGCATTATGACATCCATATAGAACGAATTGAATCCGTCCAACGCCAATTCCTTCTGTTTTGCCTTCGATCTAATTCATGGGTGATGGGCAGAAATCTTCCTTCATATGAAAAGCGTTTAGCATTAATAAAACTTCCTACGCTCAAAAGTAGAAGAATTGTGTTAAATGTATCTTTCCTGATCAATCTATTAAAAGGTATTACGAATTCCGATTATCTATAGTAGTCTGTAAGGAATTTTCCATAGACTAAAGGCCTCATTAGTTGTTACTTTCTGTTGCCGTTCTGTGTCGTTCTGTTCTGTAGGTAATATTTTGTAATTACTTTTTCTGTGAGAAGAGTCAGCTGTTTTTAATAAGTAAAAGAAACTCAAACCAAAAACATTCAAATCAGGGATGATAAATGCGATTTTAAAATAGTACCAACTTGCATATAAAATAGTACTTTTTCGGCATCACAAGTATAAAAAAAAATTTAAATATAAATTTACAAACAAATCTTTGTACCCTCCAAAATGAACAATTACAAATAAAACTACAAAAATATATTAAAAAAATATGTTAAGAGGTGAAAACAAAATATTGAGGTGAAAAACTTTTTTGGATGTAAAAAAATAAATTGTGTCGTGAAAAACATTTTTGAGGTAACAAAACTATTTTTGAGGTGAAAAAAAAGTTTTTGTGGAGAAAAAAGAATATGCGTTGAATTTTAAATATTATACACCTCTTAGCGTCTGATGGAAAAATATGACGTTATATTTTATACACCAGACACTACAATGAATTCTAATAATATACAGTCCATTATACACCAATTTGTATTAAAAATTTAGAGGTACTTTAACATTGTCACTCATTACTTTTGGACCACTGGACCGATCTTGCTCATTTTTAATACCAAACTTTTCGGAAAAATGTACATAAAGCTATGTAAAAACGAGCAGTGCGTACTAAGAAAATTAGCCGATATTGATTTAAAATTTTTTTAAAATTTTGAGATTTTTTCTTAAATTCAGCAAATTTTTAATATTTTTTGAATGTGCTATTAATATATTGCTGTATTGAATTACATTTCTCACAGTTTTTTGCGAATTCAATCCTTGTGATTGGTAGCAACCCAATTTAATTTCACATTTTTATAAGATTTTTATTATTTACTTTTTTGAAAATCAAAATTAGTTAATAATAATTAAAACCCTTAGTGATTGAATTCAATAATTGGTTTAATCGATTAATAAAACTCTAATATAATCATCTGTAATCAGTCGCACTCAGTGAAATCATGTGACTGAATTCACAGCGTTTGGTTCCGAATTAATTCATTGTTCATATGGGACTGCAAATCGAATTAATAATTATTGAATTCATACATAGAAAAATTTGTAAATCGTACTAAATGAGTCAGGAGTATCATGGTACATCTGAAGTTCAAATAGTACCATAAAAAGTACTATAGTACCAACTTTATCATCCCTGATTCAAATATTGAGAAAAAGATTTCACAACAAACCAATGCATACGCACTTTAGGCTGTCACTTAACGTTGAATTCTATTTTCAATAGATTTGTCCGCAACAGAACAGAACGTAAAAGTGAAAACTAACCGCACATACAGACTTTCAATTGAACAGAAACAAAACAGCTGATTCGTAACAGAACAGAACGTACAAACGAATTCTGCCTTTAATAAAAAAAAAAAAAAAAAGTAACCAGTAACCAGTAACTTTGCCCCCTTCAAGGTAATAGGTCCACCCATTACTATTAAGCTCACCGCCTGTAAAATTCAACAGTGAAGTAAGGCGTATTGTAATGCGTGGATCCCTATGGCGATACATTACTTTACCCATTATTTTTAAATGTGTGGCTTTGCTGGGATGTATTTGTATATAATGATATTAGCCGTAGTGTGAATGTGTCAATTCATATATGACTTAATCATATTATATATGAATAGATATAACTATTTTTACCCGGGATGGTTTAATTAAATGTTATATTGATTCAATACAAGGGTATTCAAATTACTCGGGTTTCTTTTTGTTCGATTAAACGAGTAACTCGATTGTGAGGTTCTTAACTTACTTGATTTATCGACTAAGATATTGAAACTACTTGAGTAACTCGAATAATTTCATTAGTTTTATTTCTGTAGTTTTTCCTTAAAAATGTATAAAAAAGTTAGGTAATTAATCAAAAATTAAAAAAAAAATGTTTTAATTTTTGTATTAATAATACAAAATTGTTTTTGCGGACTTTGTATATTATCATATGCTTGTTTAGAAGATTGTTCTACCTCAAGTCCAAAAATCTAATATGTTATTGTCATATTAGATTTTATTTGTGGCTTTTCAAAAAGCTTGAAAAGTTGTCTGCAACCTCGTAAATTCGGTTGTTATAACTAAATTCAGTTATCACAACCGAATTCGGTTGGAACAACTGAATTCAGTTGTCACAACCGAATTCGGTTGTAACAACCCCTAATTCGGTTTCTCCAACCAAATTCAGATATGAGGACCGAATTGACGAGGTTGCAGCAACCGAATTAATTTGATTGGATGAAATCTTTCGATTTTGTTTAGAGAGAGAAAAAACATTCGATTAGCAACAAATTTAATTGTCACAAAAAATCAGATTTATTTGTGTAATATGTCATCACTGTGTCACAAATATATATTATTTATATATCATAAATAATATCTAATATATTTAACATGTATAGAATTTGTATTAAACTTGAGAAATACACATATCAGTGATATATCATAGTGATAAATTATCACATCTTTTTATATTTTTATCTCTCTCTTTGTATTAACAAACCAGAAAAAAAAAACTAATTGATTTTGACAAATCAGTATGATAGTGATATATCACAGTGATAATTTATGTATTGTTGTTAGTGTTAAAAACAATCAATATTGAAAAAAGATAGAAAAGTAAAAAACTAAATGACTTGGTAAATATTTGTTTAAGAAAAGTTTACAGAAAAAAAAACAGTAAAACTTTCCAGACATTATGACATTTTACGTATGATGATGACGATGATAATGATGATGAAAGGGCTATGTAATGAGAGTACTAGGATAAACACGACTCGAAATAAAGTTATTTTATGCCAAGGCACGTTGTAATTTAATATTATAAAAATCTTACAAAAAAATCAATTGATCCTTTTTTATTATAAAATGAAAGATGAGATATAAATATTTATGGAATGAGCAAATTTCGAAAGGACGTCAACATTTTTCTGAAGAACTACCATGTAACACTTTAAATGAAAATTAGTAGTCAAGACAATAACAGGACAACAAACTATTCATTGAAGTATAGGAGACAAACGGACAGACACTAAGAACATTGACAAAAAAAAAATAATTCTAATCATAGCACTATGGGCTAGAATTTATTTTGACATCACACTCACTGACAAAAAAAGGGGTTGCTAGTTTTAATTTACTAAAAAAAAACATTTACTAAACAGTCACTTTTATTACAAAAAGTACTTTTGATTACCAAAGGTACGTTTTATTACAAAAAGTACCTTTTAGTACAAAAAGTACCGTTTATTACAAAAAGTACCTTTTATTACAAAAAGTACCGTTTATTACAAAAAGTACCTTTTATTACAAAAAGTACCTTTTATTACAAAAAGTACCTTTTATTACAAAAAGTGCATTTTATTACAAAAAGTACCTTTTATTACAAAAAGTACCTTTTATTACATAAAATACATTTTATTACAAAAATACTGCTTATTACAAAAAGGTCTTTCATTACAAAAATTACCTTTTATTAGAAAAATATAATTTTATTACAAAAAGTCTTTTATTAAAAAGCACTTTTACTAAAAAAATTACCTTAAACAAAAAAGTACATTTTATAAATAAGTATCTTTTATTACAATAATTACCGTTTATTTTAAACAGCTCCTTCTATTACAAAAAGTACCTTTAATATCAAAAAGTACTTTCTTTAGAAAAATTATCTTTGATTTATTACAAAAAGTAGCTTTTATTACCTAAAGTACCTTTTATTACAAAAAGTACATTTTATAACAAACATTAGCTTTCATTACAAAAATCACTATTTATTATAAAAAGGTACATTTTGTTAAAAAGTACTTTTTATTACACAAAGTACCTTTTCTTCCTAAAAGGACGTTTTATTAAAAAAGATTACCTTTTATGAAAAAAAGATTACATTTTATTAATAAAAAGTACATTTTATTAAAAAGTATCCTATAATAATCCGTATATTACCGTTATTTTTGTTAGCCCATTTTTAATAAATTAACCCATTGTATAAGTAATAGACAAACAGGAACATTCTGTCAACAATCAAGCACGTATATCACATGCTCTTCCATTTCACCACCTCTTCTGCAAACTCCAACTTCTAACATTTTATTTAAAAAGAAAATAATCCTATTAAAAACCAAGTGGACACTAAAAGTCAAAAACACTCTTTTCAATATATTTCCCATTACTACTATAATTTTGCTTAGAAACCTCATAGACAAAATTCCTAAGAGCATATAGAAAATAAATTAAGAAGAAAAAGAAAAACATTGAAAACCCCCAAACCATTAAGGAAAATTTTTAAATTTTTGTTCATCTTTTTCCTACACTGCGTTGCAAAACTATAATTACACATAAATTTCACTAAATTTCGTAGGATAAAAAAAAAAAATGAAGAGTTTAACCTACATTAAAGTAAAACCAATGGCAAACTAACAATATTTAACAAAACAAAAAAAAACTTACAAAATTAATTAGTTTTAAATGCACTGACACTCTAATTAATTTCTGTTTTCAGGTTGCGTTTTTTCTCATAAACAAATCATCGCAAAGCAAAAAGAGCATTTATTAGGAACAGCGTCTGTGTTTCGAAAACTAATAAAGACGAATTTACATGGACTACTATTTTCAATTTCTCGTCATTATTTATCGTTTGTTCCAATTTGAGCGTGTTTTTCATTTTCAGCGATTTTTTTTTAATTTTAGCTTTTATTTTCAATTATGATGTGAGCAAGATTATTCAAGTTCAAGATCATTTGTTTTGTTAAACAAAAGTGTTGATCTTTTTCCTTCGAAATTTGGGTAAAACATTGGTTAAAACATTGAAACATTGATTCTCTAAAGATTTCGGGTGACGCGAAATGAAACATGTGAGGACCTGTCAGTAGATAAAATCTGCTTTAAATTAGCGGATAGAAAACTTTTTAATTAAAAAATAAACATTGCACGGTTTATTGTTCAACAAAAAACAAATGATCTTGAACTTGAATAATCTTGCTCACATCATAATATGATAAAAGATCGAAAAATAAACTTTTGGTTTTAATTTTTTAAAATTTAAAAATAAAACGTTTCTTTTAATTTTTACATTTTTTTAATTCTTAGCTATTTACTAATTTTTTGGCGATTTTTTAATTTGGCAATTTTTTTAAACTTTAGCGATTTTTTCCGCTTTTTTTTGATTTTTTTTCAATGTTAGCAATTTTTTTAATTTTTTGCAATTTTATTAAATTTTAACGTTTTGTTTTAATTTTTTAGATTTGTTTGTTTTTAAATTTTAGCGATTTTTTTCAGTTTTGGCGATTTTCTTTTGTTATCGATTTTATTAAATTTTAGCGATTTTTTTTTTATGTAACGTGTTTTTAATTTTTGGCGATTTTTTTTTCGTAGCGATTTTTGGAGCTGAATTCCCAACGATGGAATTCAGTGATTGAATAAATCGAATGAAGAATTTAATTCTTTAAAGCTCTGTACATATATTATATTTTGAAAATATTTTTTCGACAATGAGGCTGCAAACACTTGGATATTCGGTTTCTATTTATGGATGTCCCAGCAAAACTTTGGTCATGTGTACTCTTTACCTGTATCATTATTTTCCAACAAGAAGTAATGAGTTACCGATAATTGAACACTCATGGATTACCTTGTAGTGAGACCTCATTACATTTTACATTACTTCAAAACATAAAATAATGATTTACCGATCATCAATTACATAATGCATGAATTATAAACGTAAAGTAATTATTAATATATATTTTTGAAAATCTATTTATAGACACATTACTTTGTGATTTTTTGTAAGCATAATGGTAAGGTGTATATTTTGATATCACGAACGAAAACACGAAGCACAACAACTCATCAACATTTTAAGCAATAAAATATTGTATGTATCGTTAGCTCAGATGGTAGAGTTCTTGCCTAACTAATTGTTAAATACCAGAGACCCCAGGTTCGAATCCCAGCATGACCAAGTTATTTATGTTATAATAAAAAAAGTTATTTATTTAATTAAAAAAAAAATATCTGTAAAAAAAAATTGTTACTATTATAATTTAGTATATTTTTAAACTTTGTGGCGTAAAAATTTTATTTAACAAAATAATTCTACTTTTAGCAAAGAGTTTAGAAACTAAAGAGATTGCAATACTCTAACTTAGTGAGAAAAAATATATAACTTGTGGCTGTAAATAGGAAAATTACCATTTTTCGCAACTTTAAATTGTTAAATTGAGTTTTTTAATGTTGCTGCTGATAGTTTTCGACATATTTGTTATGATCTGAGGTAAAGTTTTTTCAATTTAGCTTTGGTTTTCCGTAAAAAAGCATGTTTCCTGTTTCAGGCACAAGGTGTTAAACCATTGCATAGCCATGCATAAACCATTGCATAGCCATTGCATAAACCATTGCATAGCCATGGCTTTTAGATATAAATACTGTAAGTGTATATTATTGTATATAAAAATGTACGCAAAATACTTTTACTCATTTTGTGTTTAAATTTACCGAATCTGCGTAATAATACATAAAACTTTGGTCGTTTTATAATAGTAAATTACAATAATTTTTTGGAGTGTAACTTAATATATCGAAATTTACAAAAAATACTTTAAACTAGCAGTTTTAAGAATGCGTGAGGCCTCCTTTTCTTTAATCAACTCGAAAATTCGATCAGACCTGCTGTCTACCAGATTTATTCGAAGTTCTTCAGTTATAGATGTCCACGCATCAATAACTGCTTCTTTTAGATGAAAAACGCTTTCATATTGACTGTTTTCTGCGTAAACTCAAAGGGTTAATACTCCACAAATATTCTCAATGTGGTTGGATCCGGAGAACATGCGGGCCATTGCAATACACTTATAGTTTTTGATAATAGCCAAGCCATCGTCTGACGACTTACATTGCTATTATCAATAAAGGGCACCAATTTCTATTCCAATACTGTAATGTACTCAGAAGAATTCATTCTGATGCTTGGAAATGCCAAATCAACTATACAGTCGAAACCAAAAAGCGCCCCAAACTATTAAGGATCCGCCTCCGAAATTTCTTTTTGAGAAATATCGTGGTTCCTAACGTAGGTCTCTCCACTATCTGTTTAAACCATCTGGACCATTAAGACCAAAACTTTTTCTGATCAGAAAAAATCACCTTTAAAAGAAATTTATGTTTAAACAGTCCTACCAACAGCACCGATTATTGACTTACACTTCTCCAGTTAGTTTGTAAATTCATTTTAGCGTATTGAAGTAGAGCAAATTTGTTGCGTCGTAATAACCTTGGCACAGACATCAGCTTTTGGCGGGTAATTCTAGGGAAATCCTTCAAGAACCTACACCAAGAAAATAGACTCGGTAGTAGCAACCGTATTTGCTGACAATCGAAAGCTTCGGTTGTGATCACAATCATTCGATTAAAACAACAGATATTCTGGCACTATAGTAGAATTTCAATTGTCTTAACAGAGATTCGGTTATAACCACCAAAAAATTATACAATTGAACCATTAAATAAGCAACAAATTCGGTTGATATTACCGAGTCTATTTTCTGGGTGTATTTTTGGTTGATTTGGACACATTTACGTTACATTCATCTACTATTTTTTGTGCTGCTTTTTATTGAGTTGCTGGCACAGTTGATTATTATGCCCATACCGATCAAAAAGCTTTTTTTTTGGCCGCCTGTTTTATTTTTACCACTCGAATTATTTGCAATATTTGTGACAACCACATGTGAACGGTTTATTTTTCTAGCAATTTCCCGAAAACTAATGCCACTTTTTAAAATACGCTAAAATTTGGCCTCTTTCAAAATCACTTAAATATAAACCCACGCGGCATTTTATTGCAAATTGATCAAAATTACATGAAAAATAAAAATAATTCTTTAATTTTTCTTTAGCTGCTATACTTCTTTGTTTACCGTTATATGCACACTGAGAGAATTATGTGCATGATATAGATGATTTTTTCATTAGATCTAAGAAATTTCACCGACTCTTAAATTGAAACTTTTCATGAAATGAACACAGTTTTTCAGAAAATTTAATTCATTAAAAATAGTTTCATTAAAACTATGAAGCTTTGCATGAAGTGTATGAAAATTGTTATTCACATTGTGAAGAAAGCTTCTTTAGTCTAGTGAAAAAAATTTCATTATAACTCGTCCAAGGAATTATCTTTGTGTAATTACCCAGGAAAAAATTACACATTCCAAAAAGAAGCCCAGCAAAAAATTTCCAAAAAGGTAAGCGGGTTTGTAATCAAGCATTTTGGGCAGAACGCATTCCTTACTAGATTACCTACTCGATTCTTTTAACAAGGCGTGAGACTAAAATAATTGATTATTTAGAATTGATTATTTTATTTACCGAAGAACCATTTACTTTATATTTTTAAGAACTACATACATTTTTTAATAAAGAAATAGTTCCATTGTAGAACTACGAAGTACTTACACAAAAAAAATAAAATATATAGTTCACTAGAAAAAATAAGAAGTACTTTCATTAAAAAAAAAAAGAAGTAGTTCCATAAGTAAATTCAACTTTTACTCACACGTGATTTTCAGTCAAGTCACTCAAATATAACGATCAAAACTCATACGGAAATAAAATCCTAAAAAGGTGAAACATCGAATTGTTATGATAAAATGGGTTTGTCATAATTTTGGAGCTATAAACCACGAAAATATAAATTTTTCAAAAAAAAAGAACAATTCAAAATTGAAAAACAAAGATATGACTCGTGTGTGATATGACACCCTCGATTTTTTTTTTTACACTCACTCACGATAATGTCAGTAATTTCACAACTTCCACTCACAATTTTCTGCTCACGTGCGCTTCCCTAATTTATACCTAACCACAGTTTAACAAAATTGAGGCAACATGCAATTTCTGTTTTTAGTATTATTTTAATGCAAATAAAAATTTGTTTGAAAAAATATATAAAATAAATTCTTTAAAATTGCATAACTTCTAATTTCAAAATTAGGAACTACTTCCAATGATGTCCTTTTATTCAGAAAAAGATTATGATTACTCTTGATTACAAAAAGTTAAACATATAAGTTAATAACATTGTTATTTTCTTTTAAGTAAATAATTACTTTGTTATTGAGTTCATGCTTTCTGGTGTGGGCATCACCTTCTTTTTGGAATGTGTATTTTTTTTCCTGGGAGGTGATACCCACACTTGCTTACATATCTCATTGCCAAATTTAGTAACTGCAATACCAAACTCATTCCAACGATAGAGCCAAAAAAGCAAGTAGTATTGTAATCAATTCTTTAAATTAAAAAAACTTAACATTAAACTCATTTTCACAAGTACAAAACGTATTCTTTTTCGTAACATTTTTATTATTTGAGTTGTTTTTTATTATTTTTAATTTAAACGATTTTTTTTTTAATTATTTCTAATTTTGACGATTTTTTTCAAATTTTGATGATTTTTGATAACTTTGACGATTTTTAATAATTTTGACGATTTTTAATAATTTTAAACGATTTTTACTAATTTTGACGATTTTTAATAACTTTGACGGTTTTTACTAGTTTTGACGATTTTTTCAAATTTTGATGATTTTTAATAACTTTGACGATTTTTAATAATTTTGACGATTTATAATAATTTTGACGATTTTTTAATAATTTTGACGATTTTTACTAATTTTGATGATTTTTACTAATTTTGACGATTTTTTCAAATTTTGGTGACAATTTTTAATAATTTTGACGATTTTTTCAAATTTTGATGATTTTTTCAAATTTTGACAACTTTTATTAACTATGACAATTTTTTCAAATTTTGACGAATTTTCAGACCGAACGAAAAGTTACATTTTCAAGTAGAAAATACAAAAAAATTCTAATATACACAAAGAAAAAGCAAAACAAATAATGCTCAAAAACAATATGAATTTGTTAGCGTGTGTTTTTGCATACATGCATTCATTAACATTTTCGTTACACGTATAAATATTTTTTAATGAAGAATACGTACTAATGGTAGAATTTCATATAGAAAAATGCATTTGGGACAGTATTGCCATAATTTCGCAAAATAAAAAAAAATAATTTAAAATAATCAAAAGTAATCTTTGAAAGTAGTCGAATTATTTTTTGATTACTTTTTATTATTTTTGATTATTTTCTCCTAATTTTTATTAATCTTGATTATTTTTGGATTATCTGTAATCGTAATCAATTAGTAATCGTACGAATCTAAAAATAATCGTAATATAATCATTACTATTCACATTTCAAAAGAAAATAATCTAATTACTAATGATATGATTAGTAATCATTACTTAACAGCTATGGTAAGTAGTTTTTATTTTTTCTAGGGAACTATTTATTTATTTTTTTTTTTGTGTAAGTACTTCGTAGTTTTACAATGGAACTATTTCTTTATTAAAAAATGTATGTAGTTCTTAAAAATATAAAGTAAATGGTTCTTCGGTAAAAAAATAGTCAATTCTAAAGAATCAATTATTTCAGTCTCACGCCCTGTTAAAAGAATCGAGTAGGTAATCCAGTAAGGAATGCGTTCTGCCCAAAATGCTTGATTACAAACCCGCTTACCTTTTGCAAATTTTTTGCTGGGTATAGTTATAATTAACATAACTAATAAAATATAATTAAAAAAATTTTCTCTTAAATCAATTAAGTAATCTCTTAAATTTTTCACAATAAGAGATCAGTTATCACACTCTTAAAAATAGTTATTAGTTTCAAAGAAATGTTTGTAATATTAGAAAAAATTACAGAAATCATTTGTAATTATAGTTATGCAAAGCACTGTATATTGGATACGACGACAAATATGTGTTGGTATTTTCTTTTAGTTCCTTATTTCATAAAACATGCATGTTCATGTTGATGGTTTCTACTCCTAAAACATTCGATTTAGACATTCACACATTTGCTTACCCCCTCCCACACCCCACCGCACCCACAAACTCCCATAGTAGTTGTTCTTACTTACTTGGTACTATGCGTCTCGTTGTAGTTCATTAACAGATGCAATATTGTCTCTCGATATTCCAGGACATAGCAGACATTGTTCAATAACATATCGAATAAAGCACCAGCATTGTCATCTTGAAGTTTTTGTAATGCCAGCAGACTATGCAGCAATTCACGGAATGTCTTTAATTAAAAATAATCAAAAAAAAATAGAGATTGTAAAATAATGAAAGGCACAAATAAAAATTATGGAAGAATATACTGGTAAAGGAAAAAAAATAGATACTTTAGTTAGGAAAAGCAATAGTTAATGGAAATTAAAAAAACAATATGGTTTAATAATGAAATTCAATACGGTTTTTAATTTTAATGATTGTTAGTGGTTAGTAGTTTATTAAAAAAATGTAAAGAAATAATTGAATATCAGTGATTAATACTCAAGTCTCAGTGATGGCAGTATTTAAATATATGTGAATATAAGTACTTTTTGTGATGGCTGGGTAATTTTGAAGAAAACGGCAAAAACAAATCTAAACTATTTTAACGCATTTTTTTTTATGAGTGGTTAAGGGTGTACCTTAAAGATATATTTGTCATTACACACCCAATTGTAAATGGTTTCAAATGGCCCACTTGTGGAAAAAGTGCATTTTCCCAGTGTAGAAAAGCATTACCATATAAGTGGTTATATAAGTACATATTTGGTAGTGGCAAGCACTAACAATTGTCATTGCGAATCTCATTATTTTACATGGGGATGTAGCGCAAAATAATTACTTACCACCTTACAAAAAACAAAAAAAATATGGTTACCTATATGCTTACCAGTATGAACAAAAATAATGAGTCTAAAAAAAAATTTCCAAAAAAACTAAATTTAATAAAAAAATATTATTTTTATTGAAAAAGTTTTTTTTATAAAATATCCCCACACGGGTTTTGAACCCGAGACACCAGGTCGTCAGTCACCCGCTCTACCATCACAGCTATTTCGATTTTTTATTTTGATTATATATTTTTTTTTTTTTGCTTTTTTGCACACTAACAGCTTTTTTTTTTGTTTGCTAGATTTTACCTACACGTAATGGGCAATCATGTATTAATAATAGAAATCGATTTCTCAGGTCATTTTGAAACAAAAACCTCCCCGCATAAAGTGCATTTCCTTAAAATGCATTTTTTCATTTTTTACTTACTGTGTTCATTATTTTGTCTATATAATATACAATCCGCGAAACACGTCAAAAAATTTGAAAACGTTCGTGTACTTTAAGTTGGATATGCATCGTTATTGTCTAATTACGTTAAATTTTTAGCTAAATATTAATTTTTAGTTTAATAAAAAAAAAAGGATTATGCGGAAAACTCTTTGAAAACCGCGAAAAATAAAATTGCGTTACTTTATATTTTTATGTGCTAATATACGTCTAGGGAAGCTAAAACTTGATAAATGTAAAAAAAAGTAAAAAAGTTTTAACTTCTAATAATCCGATTAAAATTAATATGATGCTTTATATAATCGTTACGAAATTTAATGTGAGTCTTAATACAGTTTTGTCCGAGAAATGGGCATAATAACTACATAACATCCGAATAATGACGCGATACAATTTAATACGATTTTATATAGCGGTATAAATTTATATCTGAACTGATACTGATATATACAAAATAAGCTATAGTTGTATCCGGTTTTTGATTTTAAATCGTCATGAAAATCTGAAATATCTGTTAATCCTTCTAGACTTTAGCCACTTGCAAAGGTTTACAACTTTATAATTTGTAACAAATTCCATAGCATTTGGAAATTTTATTATATTCAAAAATAAAAAATAATATAATGAAAATGAAGATTTTGTGGAATTTATTAACTTCACCATTGAATAACAAACACGGAAAAAAAGTTGAAACTAAATTTATAGTTTTAGATTGAAAAAAATCTTAGACTAAATTAAGAACTCATAATGTTACAAATGAAACAAATTTTTTTTTTAAGGGTTAAGAACCAGAAAGAAACCATTTCAAAAGACAAAAATTGGGGGTAAATTATGCAATTAATTGTACTATTGTATTGATGTAATACATATTTACATCCAAAATATAATTGACAAATTTCTAGTGTGACTCTGCATGGGGGTAATATACAATTTTATCTAAAATAAAATTGTGTTTTTTTAAATATGATATAATATCAAAATATATTTTATTTTGCAATGTCTACAAAAAAAAACTACATCGTTATAACACAAAGACTGGTTTAGCTGCTTGATTTTAAAATGTCGCATTTCAAGGAGCGCCGACCGAAATTTGTTTACATTTAGTCTACAAAAAAAATTGAGAAAAATTGAGTCACATTGGACCACGTTAACACATTATGCATATCGATCAAAGTTTGAGGCTTAAATTGTTTCGAAAAATTAAAAAAAAATATGGTCTCTGTGTGAGGAACACGAGTCGCTTTAATGGATTTGAGATATCGTAGTATATATCGTAAAAAAAATATGGAAAACTATGTTACCAAATGCGTGCGTAGCAAACCAAATTTAAATAAAAAGATTGCACTGTAAGTAAAGTAACTTTTACGGCACAAGCAAACTTAATTTTGAGTCTTAGTGGTATCTCCATTTTCAAAAGATATGTCAAAATACACAGAAAAAATCATTGTCAAAAAAATTTCAATTAAGCTTTTGTTCGATTTCAAACTTACTTTCAATTAACTGTTTAATTGAAAATGAATTTGGTATATAAAAATTTTCAGTTTTTATATCGTATAATAACAACATTGAAACAAATGCAAAAATTTTAAAATTCGCGTTTCTTTAATTTTGGTGATTTTTTTTAAATTTTTTCGAATTTTGGGGTTTATTTTGGGAGTTTTTTAAATTTCTGCAATTTTGAGGATTGTTTTTTAAATTTTGGCAATTTTTTTTCAAATTTTGCGATTTTTTCAAATGGTTTCGATTTTTTTAAATTTTGTAATTTTTCCCAATAGTAAACAATATTCAATTAAATTTTTAATAGGTGTGAATAAAACTATATGTAATTGAAAATAATATTAATTAAATAGATACAAATTATTTTAGTTGTTATGTACTACAATTGCATCAACACGACCGAATTCAGTTAAACTTTTGCTGAATCAACAAATATTTTAATTAAAACTCAATTTTTTTTTCTGTGTAGACATATTTAATTTTTAGTTTGCGTTGTCTCAAAGAAGTTTTTGATTTTATTTTAAGTCAAAGACTTCGAAATCTCTTATAAAATGATTTTATTTAGTGCTTTTTGTCGAAAATCAACTCTAACAATGATAGCCGCCCATTTGCAGGCGATGTTTTCTAACGAAATTTTAAGATTCGAATCATATAAAACTATTTCCTATTTGATCCAAGTCAAAATAATTATGTTCATATTAAATTTATCAATAACATTGTTACTTTCTAACGAATTGTATTAAGTTTTTAAATTTGTCAAATCATTTCGGGGGGGGGGGGGGGGGGGGGCTCTAGCCCCCAAGCCGCCCCCTAGCTACGTGCCTGGCGACTGATGATTTCTTGCAAGTACATTTACAAACATTTTAAATGGTTTTGATGATTATGGAGCATTTAGATCGAGTATCATTTTTCCTATTCACAAAAAGGGTGATTTAAATCAAGCGTGTAATTATACGGAAATTTCATTTATGAAGATTATGATGGGTGCAATTATGGAACGAATAACAATTTGGGTTAAAACCAATGCTTAAGGGAAAACTTTTGAAGATTTAACGCAGCATACAAGTGTTTGGTATCGTTGGAAAGGAAATTATATGTAGCTACCGACATTTTTAAAAAGAGTCACAGTTAACATTCTTGGTGGAACAAAAACTTGGGTAATCTTAATAGGAAGTTATAAATTTAAGTTTTTTTTTTTTTTCAAATCTAAATTTTCACTATACAATAAAATATTTATTAATAGACATAATCAAATGATTTTTTAGACATAAATAGACTTTTAAGTCTACAACGTGAAATTTGTGCCCGAATTTATGATTTGCAGTAAGCAGTCCCACAATTTCCAAAAAAATAAAAAAAATTATAAAAATGTGGTGTTTAACATTTTTTGCTATCATGTCTACATTTAAAGCGGCGATTGGAAGAGACTCACCCAATAAATTAGGTATATGTTGGAGTATGAACGAACAGCTGCATACGCTACCTAATTGGAGGCGTGCACAATTTTTAACAGTGGGTTAAAAATGATATTTGCCTTAAAAATGTGGCTACTTTAGAAAATTTTTTAACACAACATGCATTTATATAAAATCACCTTTCTGAATAGTGTTCAAAAATAAAATATTTATCTGGAGGTAAAAGAATGTTGTTACTTTTTGTGGAAAAAACCTAAAAATTTGATTTTTTTTTTTAATATCTACTTTAAACAAATTTAGTTTTTGAGTGGAAGAAGATATTGCATTAATTTTATTTTTTTCTTTAATCAAGAATTTATTTTGTTGAATAACCAATATTTTAAAAATAAATTGGCCCTGATTTCATCCCGCTATTCGCAAAAAACTGGACCTAAGTCGGACAAAATTGGGAATTTCACATTTTCAAATGGGAATATCTCGGGAACTATTAGAGATAACCCAAACATGTTTTTTGTTATTCTGCACTAGCAAATTACAAATATGTTAATATTTTAAAAATCGGATTAGAATAAAAAATGATGAGCACTCAAAATGTAATATGCAAAAAGTTTCCTATTTTGGGTGGTCATATTGCCACACAGGAACAAATAAAGGAATTACGACGACAAAAATGGAATTTTTTATTTTGTTAAATGTAACCACTATTGCACTTAATATGTTCTATATACTAGTACGCAATTAACCTATAATTCTGTATCTGTACGTGCGTGCAAAGTATTATTATCTGTTACACGCACTTATTTATACCTGTCAGCAACATCTATAGCGTTTATTGTTGCTACACTCGAAAATTTTTTGTAAATTTACAGTTTAAAGTTTTTTAAATATATTTTTAAGCATCAGTTATCTGATTTAATTTGCAGTCATTATTAAAAAAATAATTATATGTAGTGTAGATATAGTATAAAGTTTTTATTATGAAATATATTGAAAAATTTACTTTAGATAGAGCTATAAAAAAAGTTCCAAACAGTTCCACGACTTTTCCTTATAAGTTAAAAAAAAAACAACTACTAATAAGTGTAAAAAACTCAAGTGGCCCTGATTTCCAATTTCAATAAATAGAGCATTTTTTCTTAGGTAATACACCTAATTCTGAAAATCTCACATGCAAATGACACTTTTTTAAATCGCTAAATTTTTTATTCTGTGCAGTCTCGTCACAAAATACTACTGTGTTTAAGACAATATCACTCCTGAAAAACTTCAAGAGTCAATACCAACAGTGACATATTTAACTGGATGCTGGTTTCTTCGGACCCTGTTGTGACCGATAACCGAAAAAAAGTTAAAAAAAAGTAAAGCAAAATTTAATGAAAATTAAATATGCTAAGGCCGCCCACTTTCTGTGGCAACGAAGAAGAGAACTATGAACAGGAGTTAGATGACGTCCAAGACTATGAAGATGTTGATATAGAATAAAATAAAAAGTAATATTATGTCCCCGTATGTCATCTTGATAATTAAAAAAAAATGTGAAACAATTAATTATAATTCTTATTATTTTAAGTAGTATGATCACCAGTTGATCAAATTTAAATAAAAAATATAATTATTAATTCCGCTTTTTATAAGTATTTTCGTTTTAGGTTTTTAATTAGGCCTAATGTTTTGAAATTTGAATTTTTAAAAACTGACATCAAAAATTAAGTGTAATAAGTTTTAAGCGAATTCGATCAAATTTTTAAAAATTGTCCGCCATATTGGATCTGCCATTTTGAATTTTTGAAAACTAACATCAGATTTGTAATCAGCGACTCCAAAAAAGTCCGTGTAATAAGTTTTAAGCGAATTCGATCAATTTTTTAAAAATTGTCCGCCATATTGGATCCGCCATTTTGAATTTTTAAAAACTGCAATCAGATTCGTAATCACCGACCCTAAAAACCTTAAGGTACCTAGTTTTATTAAAATCTATTGAATCCATATGAAGTAAATAATTTTGTAGCGCTAAATTTCCGATTTGTCCCTGTGTGCGCCGGGGGATCTGGAAGGTTCAAAATCAAAACTTAAGCAATCGGTTTACTAAGAAATTTCCAAAAATTTTGTGATATATCCCACTGTGTAGTATCTGGTGTATAGAATAGAGTATCATATTAATTAAATAAACGCTTAGCAGTGAATCATATTTTAAATTCACCTCAATTTTTTTCACATTATTAAAATTACTTTTCGTTGTCATGTTTTGTGCCCAGGCCACTAACGGTTACCTATTTTTTTAAATAAAAGTAAAGATAATTAAGTTCTAGTATAAAGGTGATATTCTTCCAAAAATTTGATGAAAAAATTCAAATTATATTCAATTTTTAACAAAATAAACGACAAAAAAAAACTTGCTTTACTACTTAATGAAATTAAGGTGAAGCAACAAAAATAATATAGATAAAAATAAAAATCGCTTAGTTAGTTTTTATTTTTTTTTTTAATCGACATGTCAAAATTAAGCATTTTAAAAAATCTTTAAAATTAATTTTAAACAAATTTGTGGGCCTTTTTTTATTCCAGGTTAAATTGGTTATATGATATTCGAATTCCGTACCAGAATAATTTTGAGTATATTAAATATAAAACTTAATTGAAAAATAAAATTTTTCAAAATTTAAAATTTTTCGAAATTTTTAAGAAAAAATGTACTTTTTTCACAAACGGGCACCGGTTAACGTTGTCCAAAAAAATTAAAAAAATCAATTTCTTCCATTTGTAATCATTTGCAATAAACCTGGAAAATGTAATGAACGAAAATCTACAAATTGTTTTTAGTGCATAACAAAGTTTAATTTTTACAAAATTTTACTTTAAAATTTGAAGTCAAATTTATAATTCCCTTTTTGCTGTTACAACTATCGTGCATGTTTTAACATGATTAATTTTTACAAGAATTTTTTAAAAGATGTTATTGCTGTCGTTGCAACGTTTTTCTTTTAACGTTAGTAAAAACACGTAAAAGCAATGAAGTGTAAAAACAGCATTTTTTCGTTTCTCTTTTTTCCTTTCAGGACTTTTTGCATTGCATAACATGCAACACGTGACTTTGACTATTTTCAAAAAATATTTTCTCTTTTTTTAGCAGAACTAAGCATTTCAACACACACTCGACAAAAATGAAAATTTACAACATAAGGTTTCAAGGGAAATGAGAAACAAAAAGTTAAATGAAAAAAACAAAATATAAAAAAAAATATTTGAAAATTTGAAAACGAATTGACGGGAGAAACACTCAAATAATACGCTACACAATTGAAAATTTTATAAAACTTCGGTTATAATAGAAGACTTAAAATTGCGTATAGATTGTGGGTTAACCCCCGACTGTTCATGAAATTGGATAAGGGATAGAGGAGACTAAAGCAAAAAAAATAATATTTGCTTTAGGCTTTGAAGTTCCTTCGAAACTGCTTTGTTTAAGAACATTTTAATATTTTTTATTCCATAGGATAGATTTAAGAAATACCTCTCGTTTGATACCAAATTTTTATACTTTTCTGGCTTGATGAAACGCAAAAAACGTTGTATGAAATTGCGAACCTGAAGAAAATGGGTTCCATAGTTGTTCGTCCATTACAACATATTCCTTGTAAGACTTTAGCAAACGCATATAATATAAGATTATAACTATAACCAATTTGCTTAATAAAATACTTAGTAAAATGCAATAGTATAAAAGTTTAGTATAAGACTATAGTATTACACTATAATATTACGCTATTGTATTACACTATAGTATAAGACAATAGTACATGTAAAAGACAACTGTATAAGACAATAGTAGAAGACTATAGTATTAGATAACAGTCTTAGTATTAGACCGATGGCCAGTATTATAGTCACAAATACGTAAGATTTTTTACTCAAATTTTAAGTAAAAATCTATTCAACGTTCAAGTGTATTGCTAGCCATAATACTGGCCCAGAGTATCGGAGTATAGAGTTACAGTATTAGAATTCAATAATAATAACTAGAAGGCCACAGTCTACGATTGTGGCAACAGTCACACAGTGAGATGTATCAGAAAATGTTTGATAATAATTCGGCCATTTAATACTTCCGTCCGATTGTAATGAAATTTGTAACAGGCATAAGTGACGCAATATCGAGATTATGTTTTGACGTTGAACCTCACAGATGCTCCGGGGGAGGCAATATGGTCGCCCAAAATAGGACACAAAAATTTTGAGTGCTGCAAGTAGCGAAAAAAACAGGGTGGGGAGGATATCTCTAGTTCCCGAGATATTTACATTTAAATATGTGAACTTTCAAATGATGGTCCGACTCATGTCCAGTTTTTTGCAAAAAGCGGAACACAATCACGGACGACGTTTTATAAATAAATAAATATGCATACTATTCTGAAAGATCTTTTCACGTAAAAGCGAGTTACATATATTAAATAAATCTTTGATTTGTCTATACACTCAAAAGTAAAAAAAAGTTAGTAAAGAATTAGTAAACGAGTTTTCAATCTCACTTTACTATTATTCTACTAATGTTAAGTATAAAGGTATTTTTTAGTAATATGTTTTGCTTTTCTTATTTTACAAATTAATAAATTGTTTACCAATTTTGGTTGCTAGTACTAACTAATTTAATTATACTAACTTTTCAAAACCGATTTTTTAAAATAAGCAAAAAAAAATTACTAATATAATATATTTTTTTTAAATTATTTGATTTGAGAGAAAAAACTTGAACTTTATTTAAAAAAAATTTCATTATGTTGACGATGATGAGTTACATAAGAGTTTGAAAGCAAATGTTTTATAGATATTCATCATTTCATAAAAAAGTTGCATTAACTTTGTGAAAATAATTTTAATCATGGTTTATTCATTTTATTTATATTTGATAAGATTAGACCAATATACATTTTTTTTTTATTTTAGCATATAACATTAACAAAAACTGTTGATGACTTGGATAAATTTACAAAAATCGATTTTTTTTTTCATTTTTCTTAACGAAATCTACACCATTGGAAGGTCTCTAAATATCAACTGAAACTCCAAACATTAATTTAAATTTAGGAACATCGATTGAAATTTTGATGTTCCATTTGAAATTAAAAATATATAATTTGTAATTCGTTTTCTTTTGGAAACTCAAAAATAATTTTAAATGCTGGAACATCAATTCAAAATCAGAAATTTCATATTAATTTTTCCTGGTGTTTTCTGAATCTTAAACGGAATTTTCTGAATTACGAATAATGTTTTTTACTAAAAATAATATTGCCTGAATTTCAATAGATAGTTTTTTTAATATGATTTGATGTATTATATTAAAGGGAATTCCTTGAACAAACGTATCGAAATTAAAATTTTCTGAATTTTAATTGAAATCGTAACCGGAAAATTTCAATACAAAAATTAAATAAAACCTTCCAATTGTATTCGTAGTTAAAGTAATATTATTTAGTAAACTTTTTGTTGATTTCAGCAGTTCTATTTTAATTTTTATTTTGCAAAAATTTTACTGATATTTAGCAATTTTTACTAATTTCTTCTACTAAATTAATTGCACTAACATTTAGTAAATAAATATGGTTGATTTTAGCAAATCGATTTCCATTAAGAGTTTACGAAAATTTTTCTACATTTTTGTAACTTTTACTAATTTTTTTTACTACTTTTACAGTCGCGTTTTCCTAAAATTAGCAAAACCATCTGCTGGTCTAATATTAGCTTAATTTTCTGTAACAATTTCAGTTTTATCTGTAACTTTTACAAACTTTTTTATTTGAGTGTATTACTGTGAATTTATCAATATTACGGTGAATTTCATTGAAATCGAAGATGGTAAATCCGAAAATGTACTTTTTTTTATTAAGTTGACAGCTTTTCGCTCAATAGTATTAGATCATAGTGTATGTCACTTTTATAAAACTACAAATTCTAAGACCTGTATTCGCAAACGCTTAAATAAAAAATATATAATTTGTAATTCGGTTTCTTTTGGAAACTCAAAATAATTTAAATGCTGGAACATCAATTTAAAATCAGAAATTTCATATTCATTTTTACTGGTTAAATAAAACTTCTAGTCTCAGACCGAATATAATGTTTTTTGGACGAAGCGGTAGACGAACTTCGGTCTAATTTACAATGTTCGACCAACACCGAAGCCGAACTATTTCCTTTATATTTAATATTCATGAAACATGAATTCGATTGATTTCAAAGAGGAAATTTGTAAATGAGTAAAACCAAAAAAAAAATATACTTTATACTTTTTTCCAAATAGTTTAGTTATGATTAAAAGATGACTTTAAAAAAATGAGGGAGCTTAAACTTTTGTACTTTTAATACAAAATAAGACAAATATTATGCAAATGTATATATTTATCAATTTGAAATTAAGAAGTTTAATTTTAATACTCGAAATATGAGACTACAGTCTGAATATAAGACTGCAGTCAACAACAGTCTAAGTATAAGACTTCAGTTTAAGTATAAGACTACAATTTAAGTAAAAGACTACAGTTTAAGTATAAGACTACAGTCTAAGTATAAGAATACAGTATACAACAGTCTAAGTATAAGACTACAGTTTAAGTATAAGACTACAGTCTAATTGTAAGACTACAGTCAGCAGCAGTCTAAGTATAAGACCACAGTCAAAGTACAAGATTACAGTCAAAGTATATGACTACAGTCTAAATATAAAACTACAGTCTAATGTCAGTTCCGCAGGTCATGTGGAAGAAGAGAGCGGTGGGTTTAGTCGGTACGAATCCGACATATCCAATATCTGGTATCTTATGCAAGATTTCCATCTCCGGATTCAAAAAAAAAAGTCTACGACTACAGTCTAAGTATAAGAGCACATTCTTAGTATAAGACTACAGTCTATATATAAAACCACAGTATAAATATCAGACTTTAGTCTTAGTATAGGACGAACGTTTAAATATAAGATTTAACAACTCTTTAAACCCAACAAAACTAACCTTAAACCCAAAATACCGACTACACACAAAGTAGTATAATACGAGTATAAGATTATTTGTATTACTCTTAACTAAACATGAAGAAATTTTTATTCAAAAAAAAAAAAAAAACATTCTTATCTTTAGTAAAAGTGGGTGTCGTTAAGAAGTTTGTAAGGAAATATTATAAAAAGGAATAGTAGTTAGAAACATATTGCATTGTGGGAGACAATATTGTGTCCCTTAAAAATTCTCTTTAAGATTCACTAGACGTTAAAGTAATTTTTAGTAATCGAAATGTAAGTACACCCAGAAACATTCAAGCCCATTCAAAAGCGTATACACACATACAAACTTCGGTATAAATTGCAGTCAAAAAAAGAGTTCATCTTACCTGCAAAGCAACATGTAAACGTTTGGCCCAAAGACGAGCTTGTTTCTTGTCGCTAACAATCATGTCCATATCATGTTGCATACGTGTTAAAACCCAATGAAAGCACTGAACACTCAACGATTCACTAAAGAAAATTTAAGAAATGTGAAAAAGAAAAGATACAATATTAAATGGGAAATAAAAAAATAAGTATATAATTATTGTATATAGAATTAAGTATAGAAAGTAGATGAGTTTTTAAATAATGTTTTCTTTTTTTTTTTTAATTGAAAAGAAAAACATTTTAATAAACCATCATTAACAAATACACAGTGGATTGTGAGACATAAAATTAAAAATGGATTCAGTTTTGGATCACCAAAAATTATAAAAGAAAACAAAGCTTTGTATAGAAAAGAAAAAATAATTATACGGGACAAAGGTGGGACTTACTTGTAAATTGAATAAAAGTTATTCAAATTAAAAAAAAAAAAAATTAAAGAAAACAACAAAAATTTAAAGTCAAAAACTGTAACGGATCGAACTCTTTAAAAAGTTTCTAGGAAAAATTCTAAAACTTAACCAAAAACTGAATTGTACACTCAAAGAATTATATTCTTTTCATTAATGATTTTTTTCATCTATTGAAACTTTTCTTAGAAACTATAAAACGGGTTTCACTAATAAAGACTGAAAACATAAAATCCACTCGATTTCCTCCACCAGTTCTGAATGCAACCAAACTAGGGAAAGAAGATGTACATCATATAACCTCGTTCAAATGTGGGACAGCTAGGGTTTTTCTTTTCCAGGTATTTCACATTTCCGGGAAAGCGGGAATCGTTTTTGAATTTCCCGGGATCCTGGGAATTCCCGATCATTTAGCAAAATAATTAAAGTTTCTTTTTAATTGACAAAGTTTAAAAAGATAATTCATATACTCAGAGAATAAATTGGTTGGAATTTCATTGTAACCAACAAAATTTAATCATTATTCAATAATTTTAATTGAAAGTACTTAAAATTCATCATTAGAATAATTAAACTATATTGTAAACAGTAAATAACAAAACACACAGTCACATCATTCAAAATATTGGGTTTCCTAATCAATATTGAAAAATATTATCTTTATATTACCTTTACTACCAACAACCACCAACCTGTTTTCGGAGATTTTATTCATTGAATAAAATATTTGCAGTCAAAATCGAATATTAGTTTCGCCTGCAAAACGACAATCACTCTATCTAAAATATTAGTTTTCGTTACCAATTTTAAAATAATATAAATTTTGGTAACTCTAATAAAATATTAAGATTAGCAACCCAATTTATGTTGTACATACAAATCTATAGATATTCATATGAAAACGTAAAAGAAAAAACTATTCAAGCTAGAAATTTTAAAATAGAAATTCAAATTCTGTGTGGGCTAGAGGTAAAAAAAATTGCCTGACAAGCAAAGGGTCACTGGTTCGACTCCAGTTCGTGGCATAAGAATTTTTTTTTAATAAAATAATTTTAAAATACTATATTAATTTTTTCATAGCTTTAGTAACTCTAATAAAATACTGCAACCAGAAATTGAATTTTTGTTGTATATACAAATCTATTTTTAGAGATACATATTTAAATTAGAAACCAAAAAACATTCAAGTTTGAAATTGGAAAATACAAATTCAAATTAAGCTTAGGCTAGAGGTAAAGTAATTGACTGACAAGCAGGAGGTCGCCGGTTCGAGCCCAGAGCGGCAAAAGATTTTTTTATAAATAAAATAATATAAATTTTTTATAGTTTTGGTAACTCTAATAAAATATTGAGATTAGCAACCGAATTTCTGTTGTACATACAAAAATATTTTTAGATAAATATGTACATTTGAAACTAGAAAATGTTGAAGGTTGAAATATCAAAAAAAAAACATATTTAAATTGGGTTTAGACAAGAGGTAAAGTACTTGCATGACAAACGAAAGATCGCCGGTTCGATTTTAATAATCAAATAAATTTTGTTTTGCGCATATGAATCTATTTATAGAATATTACAGTCCAAAAACATAAAATTATGGACAATTGTTATAATAAAAATTCGAAATTTGTAAATAAATGTCGGTTATTACAAAAGTATTAAAGTTTAATAATAGTGATATTATGTGGAACCATAAAAATTCGGTTGACAAAAAATATGATTGGTTATGAATCTGTACACTGTTGCAGAAAGGATGGATACGGAGGAAACTCTATGTTTGTTAAATATCAATTAAATTATAAAATTTTAACAAGTTCCAGCAAGAATTATATGGATATTGTATCAATAGAGTTAATTGATGTGAAAATATTGAATAAGCCACTGATTGTTACGTCAGTATATCGTTCGCAGAAATGTGGTATGCAAAAGTTTTTAAAAGAAACCGAAAATCTGCTGTATTCGTGTACTCATGGTCCCTGTATATTTCTTGGCGATTTAAATGTTGATATGTTATCCAGCAGCACGTATCAAAATTCTTTACTCGATCTTTTTTCTGAATTTGACATGCGTTCTTGTCATAATTTTGTAACAAGACCCCAAAGCAATACGTCGATTGACTGCGTCTTTACAAATATATCACACGAAATTTTTGTACACTCTATAGAAAATATATTGAGCGATCATAATATAATAAGCTGTGGGTTTGAAATGGAAGTAAATAGCCAAGATATCGTTATTGAAAAAAATTATAAAATTAATTATGAAGAATTAGGACGATATATAGATAATAATTTATCAATTAGAAATTTTAATAATTCATCTGCTTTATGTGATAACTTAATAAACACATTTTCTGCGGCTGCATCGTTCTGTACGAATATTACAACCAAACGTTTCAATATTCGTGATAGGATAACTCCTTGGATATCAAATAATTTATTATCCTTAATAGCTTATAAAAATATGTTATTGAAAGCTAGAAGGAAAAATCGAAAAAGTGGAACAATATCAAATCAACTGAAAAGAATAAGTAAAGTCATTAAATTATGTAATAATAATCTAATGAGTGAATATTACATGAAAAACTTAAACTTGTGTTCTGGTGATCCAAAAAAAACGTGGAAGTTTTTGAATAAAGAGCTTGGTCGAGATAAACATGATGTGAGAACTATTATTAAAGATAACGATGATATTTTAACAACGAATGAAAATAAAGCTGCAGCTTTTAATGATTATTTCTTCAGTATAATTGGAAATATGCATACAAAGATATCAACAAATGGTGATGATGATATTAACTTTTTCCGTACATTAATACCAGTGAGAAGTAATTTTGTTCTTCAAAAAGTTGATAAAACAGAAATTGAAAATATTTTGAATAATTTGAAAAATAATAAAAGCCCAGGTTATGATAGCATAACCCCTAAAATGCTTTTAACAAGAAAAGAATTGGTGGTTGAAATCTTGACTGAAATTTTTAACAAACTTATTGATGAAGGTAGTTTTCCTAATGCCCTTAAAATACACAAGATAATACCTATACCTAAAGTGACTGGATCGAGTAAAATTGAAGATTTCCGACCAATTTCAGTGTTAACTATTGTTGATAAAATTTTTGAAAAATTGATTTTTGATCAATTTTCAAGTTATCTCGAAAAAAATGAAATTTTGTTTGAAAGGCAGTTTGGTTTTAAAAAGGGCGCTGGTACTGAAGAAGCAGTGGTCAATGTTGTTGAATATATATGTGGAGAGTTGGATGCAGGTTTTAATGGTGTAGCGGGTGTATTTTTTGATTATTCTAAGGCGTTTGATTTAGTAAATCATGATATATTAATAAAAAAACTCAAAGTTATTGGTCTAGCGAATAAAACCTTAGAACTTTTTCAACATTATTTTTCTAACAGAGCGCAGTTTGTGCAGGTTGGCGAATGTAGCAGTACTAGGCTACCAGTGAATTGTGGAGTTCCACAAGGTAGTGTACTTGGGCCACTTTTATTTAAAATTTATATAAACGATGTTAAAAATATAAATTTTAACGGAAAGTTGTTTATGTACGCAGACGATATATGCCTATTTTATCGATATAAACATGTTGCTGTTTTGCAAACCCAGATTGAGTATGATTCTGCTATACTTTCGGAATTCTCGAGACTCAATAAAATCGTTCTTAATTCAGATAAGACTAAGTTCGTTAGATTTAAACCATATCGTTCTAGAAATGAAGATAAAATGGTTGTACATATTAATGGTACTCCGATAGCTGAATCGGATATGGTGAAATATTTAGGTATACATTTGAGCCACAACCTACTTTGGGATACGCATATAAATTTATTGAAATCGAAAATTTCGTCTGCAATCGGTGTTCTTTATAAGTTTAAAAATAAACTTAGCTGTGAGGTGAAAATGCTTATTTATAAATCACTCATACACTCCCATTTGACTTATCTTCCAATTATTTACGGTTGTAGAGAAAATTCTTCGCTAAAATCTCTGCAATCTGCTCAAAATAAAGCTCTAAAACTAGTGTTTAACCTACCAATACGATACTCCACTATGGATCTTTTCAAATTTCATGCTAAAAATGTGTTACCAGTTCGCGGTCTTTATAAACATAAAATTGTAATGTATATTTTTAAAACCATTAGAGGAAATGTTCATCACCCCATACAGTTTACCCAAAATGCGGTACGTACACAAAGAAATACCAGACAAGCTTTAAACTTGAGCTCAGTGAGATGTCGTCTGGAGCTAACTAAGCAGCGCATTGCATTTGCTGGACCACTTGAATATAATCGATTACCGGTTAATTTGCGGAATATTCAAGTTCTTTCAACTTTTAAAAAACGAGTTAAACATTATTTGTTGCAAAATATAGAAACACTTCTTATGTAATCTTTCAAATCATGTTAATACATATGTTAATAACGTAATTATATGTCATATTATGTTTGCATTTATGAAATCTTCTAAAAATAACTTAATGAATTATATTTTATTTTTTATATTGTAAATATGTAAAGTTGCCTTGAAGCCTCTGTAAAGCCTTTAAGGCGCTGAGGCGATAATTGAATTTGTTATACATATATTTTTTTGAATTAATAAAATTAAATTAAAAAAAAAAAAAAAAAAAAAAAACTACAAAACTGTTTTCTGTGTGTATAATCGCTTTAATTTCGAAATGATTTAATAGTTTTATGAAAATTTACATTATTTCTACAAACATTTCATACACCTATTCTATGAAAAGTTTCAATGGACGAGTTCAAAATGAAAAAAAAAAAAAATTTTTAAATTTAACATTTTTTAATGATTTCTTCTGTCTACAAATATTTATTAATTGTTTCTGCTGGGTTTAGCATATTATTTTGTTACTTTCAATTAACTAAAATTTAGCTCAAATATAACTAAATATTTGTAAATTCAACAGATTTTTTTTTGCTATTCTTATATTACTAATATTTAGTAAAAAAAATCTGCTCATTTTTGCAGTTTTTTCTGCAAGCTCATGTTTAACAAGTGTTTAGTAGCCTGTAAGGCTTATTGCTATGAGTGCATGTACATTATGAAATTATTCATCGGATTTAAGAAAACAATTCTATGAAATTGTTTTAGTGATATCATAATATGAAATTCTTTCAGTGTAGAAGAATAGTTAACACGTTAAAAACGTTAAAAGTTAAAAACGACAAAATCTGGCATCTCAAATATTTAAAATTTCCAACAACCCACTGTGCATCAGGAACATCATAAAAACAGTTAAACGTTCTTTTAAATACTCCTGTTAAAACCCATCATCGTCCACATCATATAAATTAAATGAATGACTAGTTGACTAACTGACTGACGCACTATTAGTGAGAAAAGAGAACCCAAAAGTGTAAAAAAAAAAAATCTAAAGTCAAGTAGAAGTAGGGAATTAAAAACTCTAAAAGAAAATGAAAAGCACCTTAGATTTTCTACTTCGCTTTCTTTCAACAGAATGTTAGAATTTTTCACACACACACACTCATTTATTAAGTGGAATTTAAAAGAAAAATTAAAAAAAAAAAAAAATTTTCTAAAGAAGTCATGTTTTACGGAAGCAAAACTCATTAACGAAATTAAATTTGTTCAAGTGGAAATAGACACTTCCAAACATAAACTCATTCCTTATTCGTCAACGATTTTTAGCCATGTTAAAAATGTCTAAAGGTTCTTCAAACAGCAGCAGAAAAGAAATGAAGAATGAGCAAAAGAAACTAACACTGACTCCTTCAAAGTTACATGAGACGTTTTTATAACATATGAATGTCCTCTTTGGAGCGATTACAAAAAGTTAAGGATATATTTAGAAATTGAATTGAAATTTTTAATTGGATTAAATTTTCAATGGAATTAAGATAAGACAATTTTGTGTAGAACGACAACAGGTAAATGACCGTATTAAAATATATAGAAATAGACTAATGAATATAATTTATACAAATTTATTTTTATTTTTGCAACAATTCTTTCAACCGAAAGAGTGTTGAGATCGTATAATGAAAATTTAAAAAAAATATAAAAGGTAACTTCGTAACTTAACTTATAACACAAATTGCTATTGTGTATAAGCTAAAAGTTTAGCAGAATTGCCACTTTTTCAACAAAAATTATTTACACTAGTTTACAAAATATTTAATCTTTTTTATGCACTAGGTTCAATCAGGTGTTCACCATATGAAATATATTTTGAATAAGTTTGATATAATTTTTATTCAATTAATAAATTGAAAACAAAAAGCTCTATAGATTATTTGTTAGGACAATATCATAATAAAGAAATATAGAGTATGGCCTTGAACTTGAATAAATTTTTATTTTCATAACAGAATTATAGGTCGAAAAAACATAATTTTTATTTTTTAAATAATAGTTATAACAAACTTTTATAAAAATTATGTTTTTCGACCTTTAATTGTGCAATGAAAATGAAAATTATTCAATTTCGAGGCCATACTCTATATTTCTTTATTAAGACATTGTCCTAACAAATAATCTATAGAGTTTTTGTTTTGAAATTTATTAATTGACCAATTTCAGGAATGTGTTGATAGATCTACTTCGGTAATTTTCTAGGTTCCCATCATCATAACACGTTTTGAAAGAAGTGACAATCCCATGCAACACATCAAACATTCATATGACCTAGTTATCCCACTAAATGAGAACTAATATATGAGCTCGAAGTCAATAGTGATAAATTGATCAAAAATAAATTGAAAACTTGTTCATTATGTGCAAGCTCTACCTCTGATACAATACAATACACTTTTTGATTTTATTCTCCTTTTTATTTTCACCTCCGTCTCCTTATTTTTTTAAATAACAAAAAACGACTGTAAAATTTGAATATAAAATCATAAAACAGTCACTTGATGTGGTTTGATTTTTAAATGAACTACAAGGTTAGTAAAATATTTAATTTGTTCTACAAATGACTGACATTTACATTAAAAATAAAGAAACTGTATTACAACCCAAACAACTGCAAATTTTTAAAGCATAAGTTCCCTGAGTTTAATATTGTTTTTTTTTTTTGGTTTAAATCATTTAAGAGCTAAGTTCGTGCTTCATTTTAATCTTTAAATAACGTCTTTGACAAATAAATATCTCGTATAATGGCCTTTTGAACAATCGATGTATTTTTCTAAAAATAGCTATTTCCTCGAAATTTATAGCTGATAAACAATTTTTGAAGTCAAAATCAAATTAAGTACACCCAAGCTTGATGTACACCACATTGAATCCACCAAGAAAACTCTAAGATATTTTAAAAATTGAGGTATTTTTTAGGGATGCTAAATCAGATTAGTAAAACATTGGAAGCTCCATATTCTCACAATGACGTCTTGCGATTTCTATATTTATTGGAGTATTTACTAGGGTATTCAATCGGTTAACCGTTACTCGATTAATCGATGAATTTTAATCAAACAATTGTTCGAGTAAATTAAAATGGCCAATTTCGAGTAACGAGTAACTCGAACAATTTTGGTCGATTAATCGAGTTAATCGACTAAATCAAAATATGTTCTATTTCAGCTTATCTTTTACAAAAAAGCTTAAATTGTTTCGTATTTTTTAAAAAAAATATCTTTTTTATAAAATATAAGCAATGTACCAGTTACCGTTTTAATTTACATATTATGGTTGTTCAATAGGGCTATATATTTTTTATGTTACACGATATGCACAACACTGTACTGGTAAAAATATATTTTTGTTTTTTCATTTTCAAGAAAAAACATTCGGCACCGAGACCAATGCCTAAAATATCACATTTTTTAGATATTTTTAAAATATCATTGAATGTCATATGTAATTGATACAAACAAATTATGATTTAAATGGAATTCAAATCTTCCAAAAAAAAATTTAGCACAATATAATAGTTTTGCGATTGTTGCGATTTTTATTGAATATTTAGATATTTAAAAGTTTCGTATAGTTTCGATACTCAAATGAAGGGTCGAAACTATAACAACAATTTTACACCAAAAGGTCCAATTTCCAGAAATTAAGCGAAACTTTTGAATATCAAAATATTCAATAAAAAATAAAAAATATTTTAACCAAACGTATATTTTTAATTTTGATCAAATACATTTTTGGAACTCGTGATTTTGTTTTTTATTGTGCATTTTTAAGAAAAAATTAAAGAAATAACATTATTCAAATTATTCGAGTTACTCGAATGCTACATTAAAAGAATGCTACATTAAAAGCAGCTCTTTTTGCAAAATTTATGGAAAAAACCAGATAAATCAAAAAATTTGAATTTAAAAGCGGCCTTTTAAAGACACATATAATATGGTAAAATATTAAAATCACACCATATCCGGGCTAGCTGGCAATAAAACTGTGGTTACGCCTCTCAAAAATTACTTTTTTTCCATTTTTGTGGAGCTTTTGAGTTTTTGTTTATGACACATTGTGTATTTCGCGATAAAACACCAATCAATGCACAATTTTATGGTGTTTTTTCTTAGTAATCGATACGTGAAGGGCCACGTATTTGCTGGCTAAAAAACTGAAAAAAGTGAAAAAAAAAGGTGAAAATCAAAAAAAAAGTTTACAGTTATATTAGTTTTTTGTTTTTATATACATCGAGATTATTTTTATGTTATTTTAAATTTTTAACGAGCTTTCAACCTCCGTAAATTTACAAAAATAAAGCAAATCAAACATATTAGCTAGGTTGATACTAGTATTTCGATCTGGCTAAAGATCTCATCAGAACTCGAAGTTTTAGAAAAGCTAGAGCCTCCATAATAGGCAGAACTTTAACCAAAAACCTATTAATCATCAATTTTGCTCCATTCTTGTCTTCTTAGTAGTGTCCGACCGAGTACTCGGCTTCGGCTTAGGAGTTCGACCAAAAAAGTGAAGTTCGGCCAAGTTCGGTGTTCGGCCAAATTTTGGCCGAACTTGGCCGAACAACCGAACTTTTTATGATTATTTATAAAAAGCACAAATAAATAACAACTGTGGTTATATTTACTTTTCAGAATTTACAAAAAAACTACATAAAAAATACAACGTTGAATATGATAGAATACCAAAAAAAAACAACGATATTTAAATATCAATGTGTGTGAAAAAATTTCAAAAAGCCAAAAAGAGTTAAAAAAAAAATTTCCAGAAATATACCTACAAGACTTATAAGCAAATAATCAAATTTAATGCGATATAATTAAATATAAAAAACAAATTCGAGTGGTAAGTAATCCTGAAAAGAGAATAACAGGTTCATCAATTTGGGATAGACATGATGCAGTACCAGACTTAGAAGTAGCAGAACCAAACGAAAATTTTATTGAAAAAGAAAATAAAATGGTTATTACGGAGCCTTTAAGTCCCGAAATAGAAATATATTTGAGTATTGGAATTCAAGTCCATTTACAAATATAAAAACTGTAGCAATAAATTATTTATCAGCCCCACCAACTAGTGTAGCTAGCGAACAGCTTTTTAGCGCTGCCGGACAGTTGTATTCTAATAGACGAAGCAATTCACATGGTGTGAATGCGGAAAAATTGCTTTTCTGTCATTACAATATCAAACTTTTCAATTTTAAATATTAAATATTAAAGTTTAAGTTTTTTTTCTATATCAACTTTAAAATCGATCAACTATTTTTCTTTAACTATAAAATATAGTACAAATATTTTATTCTTTTTTTTGTACTCAAAATAGTACAACTATTTTCCAAATATGATTTTTTAAAAAAATATTCCTATGAATTTTTATTTAATAACTTTTTGGTTTAAATTTATTGATCTAAAAAAGCAATTTTTTTTTTTTTTTTATTAAAACAAAAAGTGCGGCTTCGGCTTCGGCCGAACATTGATATTATGGCCGAAGTTCGGCTTCGGCCGAAAAAAATGAGTTCGGTCGGACACTACTTCTTAGTAATCAAGCACGTGGTTAGGTCTTTTCTTAACAAGCATCATGACGTTACTAAACTTTGAAGACCAAAAATGTTCTATTTATATAAAATATTTTTTAGTGTGTACTCTGGCTCAAGTAATATTTTTTAGTTATATTAGTTTTTTGTTTTTATATACATCGAGATTATTTTTATGTTATTTTCAATTTTTAACGAGCTTTCAACCTCCGTATATTTACAAAAATAATGCAAATCAAACATATTAGCTAGGTTGATACTAGTATTTCGATCTGGCTAAAGATCTCATCAGAACCCGAAGTTTTAGAAAAGCTAGAGCCTCCATAATAGGCAGAACTTTAACAAAAAACCTATGAATAATCAATTTTGCTCCATTCTTGTCTTCTTAGTAATCAAAATTGGTTTCAAAACATTAACACCATATAACCTTTTACATATTTGTGGCCCACCATCAGTACATATAGTGTAAATTAATTCAAGTGTAGTGAGTTCATATAACGCAATTTGGATTCCAAAGTTGTAAGCTGTAAGAATGAAAATTTTTTAGTCTTACTCAAACGACTTTTTGAGAATTTTTAACTTTGAGCGTGTTGAGGCTGTTGCTTCACCCAGCAAAAAATTTTCAAAAAGGTAAGCGGGTTTGTAATCAAGCATATTGGGCAGAACGCATTCCGTACTATATTACCTTCTCGATTCTTTTAACAGGGCGTGAGACTAAAATAATTGATTCTTTAGAATTGATTATTTTTTTTACCGAAGAACTATTTACTTTATATTTGGAAGAACTACATACATTTTTTAATAAAGAAATAGTTCCATTGTAAAACTACGAAGTACTTACACAAAAAAAAAATAGTTCCCTAGAAAAAATAAGAAAATATGAAGTATAAATTAGCGCGTCCCTAATTTATACCTAACCACAGTTTACCAAAATTTAGGCAACATGCAATTTCGGTTTTAAGTATTATTTTCCAGCAAATAAAAATTTATTTCAACAAAAATATATAAGATAAATTCTTTAAAATTGTATAACTTCTTTTTTTTTAAATGAGGAACTACTTCCAATAACGTCCTTTCATTAAGAAAAAGTATATGATTACTTCTTGAGCTCAAAAACTTATACATATAAGTTAATAACATTGTTATTTTCTTTTAAGTAAATAATTACTTTGTTATTGAGTTCATGCTCTCAGGTTTAAATTTAAGGAATTGATTACAATTGATTTGATTACAATACTACTTGATTACAATACTACTTGCTTTTTTGATGGAACGTTGGAACGTGTTTGGTATTGCAGTTACTAAAGTTGGCAATGAGATATGTAAGCAAGTGTGTGCATCACCTTCTTTTTGGAATGTGTAATTTTTTTCGGGGCACTTATCCTAAAATTTTGCAAAAAGAACTTTCTTTTAATCATTGACATAAATGACTTAAAAAAATATAAAAGTTATTGCAAAATTTAGTCAGTTTCATCAATATGAAAAAAATTTTAAAAATGTTCATATATTTTTCAAATTACCTGAAAACGTTGTCCTTAAAAAATTCTACTTACCAAGGACTTTCATGTATTTTATTTTACTTTTAAAAAGGATAGCAGATATTCATGAAGTTAAAATTAAATTTTGAAATTTTTTTGGTTTTTAGCTTATCAAAACTTATTTGTTAACAAAAAACCTATTTCCTATGTCCTTTTAAGTGACAATCCACAGAAATATATTCATGAAAAAAAAAATTTCACAGCGGTAAATATATGGTTTAAAAACTTCAATTTCTATCTGCGACCGCTAAACAAAACTTTTTTTCAGTTTGTTTTGGCACACCATATTTATTTTCATATTGGCATTTGTAAAAATTGTTTTAAATCAGATCAGTAGTTTCTGAATTATAAGCCAAATTATATTTAAAAAAATGTGAATTTAAAAAAAAAAAAACCTAAAAAATAGAAGAAAAATCTATTTTACCGTAAAGCTCATTTAATGAAAAAATCAAGTTATTTATTAAGAAAATCCATAGACAAATCCCGAGTTTATTTCAAATTTATGTGAAATAAAAAAAAAAAAACTTGTTTTATTTTGAACACATTTTATAAACAACAAATTGCTATTTTAGTTTATTATGTATTTTAACAAAGAAAATTTACGGAAATTTTAAAAAGAAAAACTCAGGAAAAATAAAGCAAAGAAAATGAATGCATTTTCTCATAGACAAAGTAAAAGAAAATCTAAACTAACATGCTGTTGTGGGCAAAAGAAATTTCCAAGTTTAACAAAAGACGACAAAAGCTTTAAACACAGACGTAGAAACTTGGGTTGTCTTAAGAGGACTGACTCTATATAAGACAACAACAGTGGCACAGGACTCACTCAATAACAGGACTGACTCTATATAGGACAACAACAGTAGCACACTAATAGAAACAAATTAGTACAAATTTTTGCTAAAACTTCTAAAAATTAGTTAAAAATTGATAAAATTTTGTTTGCCAAACATAAGTAAAATAAGAATAGCAAAAATGAATCTATACAAATATTTAGTTATATTTTAGCTAAATGTTAATTAATTGAAAATAACAAATTTATCTGCTAAAATCAGCAAAATTTTAGTAGACAGAAAAAAAATCATAAAAAACGTGGACGTTTTTTTTTAGATTTTTTTTTTTAATGCGAATCAAAAAACTGCCCCTCTGAAATTAGCAATCCGCAATTTGTTATCAAAAATTTCTGTTGATTTTAGCTAAATTTACTATTATTTGCATTCTTCTAAATTTAAGGTAAATATAACAAAAAAAAAATTGTTTATATAACAATTACCATTTGCTGTTTTTGCAAATTTTAGCAAAGTAAATTGCTATTTTCTAAACTAAAACTCAACTCGTCGATAGCTAAATGCTTGTAAAGTTAACAGTTTTGTTTTTGCTGTTCTTATTTTATTAATATTTAGCAAAAACCCATCTGCTAATTTTAGCATTTTTTTTTCTGCAACATAATTTTTAACTAATTTTTGATAGCTTTTTCTGCTATTTTTACACGTTTATTTCTATGAGTGTAACAGCAACAATATAAAGCTGTACTGGTTGCAGATGATGAAAGAAAAGAAAATGCATAAATTGATGAAACTTTGAATAATAAAACTAAAACTCGCCAGTAGCAGGAGTAGTAGCAGTTGAGTAGTTACGCCATATTAAAGTGACAATGGTAGCAAATAATATAAGAGTAGAAATAAAGCAAAGAATTTTTTAAGAAATGACAACATTTTTGCAATTTTTTATTTGTTTTTTTTTTTATCATTCAGCCAACAAACACATAAACTAATTTTAAAGTAACCAAAAGAATTTTTAAAGATTTCGTATTTTCATTTTTCTCAAGACTTTTTCACTTAACGCCAATGTTGTTTTGGCAAGTGGAGACAGTAGGTGGTGGGTAGTACACACAATAGCATAGACTGACGTAGTGTTTATCGTTAGCTAAAACGCAAACGGACCTAACTAACAAAAAATTCAAAATCGCCTTTTATATTGATTCTGATGTAGTGCATTTTTCATGATTTTTGCATTTTTAAACGATTTTTTTGAATTCCATCGATTTTTTTTTTAATTTAAGAAAAAAAGGTTTTCCTAATTTTAGCGATTTTTTTTTAAATTTTGGTGTTTTTTCTAATTTCAATTTTTTTCTTTTTTACAATTTTTGTGATTTTTTTAAATATTGTAATTTTTTAATGTTGGCGATTTTTTTTTTTTTTTTGAATTTTAGAAATTTTTTTTTTAAATTTTAGCGATTTTTTCCCTCAATTTTTGGCGATTTTTCTTTTCAAATTTTAATTAAAGTTTTAATAGTATCTACTAAAAATTTGTTGAAAATTAAAAGCAATATTCAATTAAATTTTTAATACTGTGATTAAAACCTTAATTGAAATTAAAATCAATTAAATAGTTGCTAATTATTTTAATTGATACTACAATTTCTTTAATTTGACCGAACTCAATTAAACTTTTAACTAAATCAACAAATATTTTAATTAAAAGTCGATTTTAGGTTTTTCTGTGTATTATTTTTCTGTGTTATTATTTATTTAAATTTAAAAATTTTTGCCAGATTTTCGAATAAATTCTATGCTTTTTTGTTCTTTATTAATTCTTTAATTTTTTTATTTGTTATTTATTATATTTATTTGACTTGTTTGCAATGTTTTTAATTTGCTTAAGTTGGGTACGATGAGTTTCGATCGCAAATTAACCAAATTAATAGAGATGGAACTTCACAAAAGTTGACTTAAGCTAAATATGGGTTGTTCAATGTTTTTTCGTGCAATCGCTCAGTTCTTTAATTCAACTTCGCTAAATATAGTTGCGCCTTTAAAGTCAGTGCAAAATTAAAAAAAAAAAAAAAAATTTTAATAAACATTTTTAAAATTCTATTGCCTAATTTTACTGACTGCAAAAGTACAAAATTGATGATTAATTTTTCGAAATTTTACCTCAAAATCATGAAATTTTTTAAAAAAAATAAATCTTCACAAAATTATACAGTCATGCCGGTTTTTGTTTCCGGATATTTTACCGGTATTGCAAGGTAGTTGAAAATATTCCATGTTAAGTTTTATGTATGTTAAATAAATTTTAAATTTGATCAAACATTTCACTGAATGAAGACTCAGCATACCTAAATCTATTGGAAAGTATGTATTTCAAAGTCAGGTTCGGCTAAAAGTTGCAAATTCTGCAGAAGTAACATTAATAAATTTTTTTATGTAAAGAGAACTTAATAGGTTTTTTGTTTAAGTAATGCCTATTCTGGAGGCTCTAGTCTGTTCTAAAACGGAGTTTGAACGCTCGCTATAAATAAATAAAAATAACATCAAACAATCTCGATGTATATAAAAACCAAAAACTGCAACAAATAAACAAATAATATTTGCACTCGTCACGACATCTCTATGAGAGGCACCGTAATTTTCACTCCATGTAGTATTAGTCGATAAAATATTGGGTGTAATGACATGGAAACGCGAGTTCGGAAGATGATATAAATATATCACGGTGCGGCTGAGTGAATTTAAATAAAATTTGCGTGGCCAATCAAAATTTGGTCATTTTCCAACGAAAACGAAAAAAAATAGGTGCGCTTTTTTTTCGTGGCCAATCAAAATTTTCAAAATTTGGTCTGTCTTTAGTTTAGTTGATAAAATAAAATTAGGAACGATTGAGATACGTGAGCAGAGGCTAAAATTTTGTTTTTTTGTCAGACACATCCCCCTGTAGAGGCGGCAAGGCGAAAAAGTTAAATTTTAAAAGTTCAAATTTCTCGAAAATTACTTATCTGTTTGGGACAAATTATATGTCACTGGAAAGCTTATAAAATCTTCTTTCATATGATATATATACATATTTATTTTCCGGGGATGGAATTTGTTATTTCACAGTAAACTTAAAAATTACTGAAATACAAAAGCTCTGTATTTTTTTTATTTATATGATATAATAGACAAGACCTGAGACCAACAATAAAAATACTATGTTTTTAGAGACAAAAAAAAACCTACGTGGCGCTTTTTTTCGAGGCCAATACAAATTTGCAAAATTTGGCCGGTGTTTTATTTTGGGAAACGTCATAAATTTTGATAACAAATTTAGGAACGATTAAGATAAGTGAGCTGAGTCGATTTTTTTTTGTCAGACCCGCCCTCTTTCGAGACGGCAATGATTAAAAGTCAATTTTTTATGTCTAAATTTTTATAAAAATGTTTTACTTTTAAATTTTTCTTTTATATATATATTTTAATTTTCCAGGGATAGGAGCGTGTTATTTTACTTTACATTTAAAAAATTATTTTTATAAAAAGATTATTCGAGTTCAAGATCATTTGTTTTGTGTTAAACAAAAAAACCGTGCAATATTTATTTATTACTGAAAAAAGTTTTTGCCCGCTAACTTATAGCAGAATTTATCTACTGACAGGTCCTTACAAGTTTCATTTCGCGTCACCGAAAAAAATTAGGACTGTTTGCGTTTTAGGTAACGATATAAAAAAGGAATGACAGATAGCCAAAATAGACTATAAAATAAACCATAACATTATTTTATAACTTTTTGGACAATTGCAGCATGCAACAGTAGTGGGACAGGCGCACAGTGGGCTGGTTGTGTTTCTATGCGTAAATTGAAACTTGAAGGTAAAGGAAAGCACTTCATAATTTAATACAAACAAAGAAAGAAAAATTTTAAAAATATCAGCTAAACTGAAAATTATTGAAAAATTGCCTTGCAAAAATAAAGTGCTGAAATACGCAAAATCTGGGTTAACAGCAGCAAAATTACGCATTGTATGCTTATTGAAATATCTTTTATTTGATATCCAATGTAACTTTTGTTGCTTTGGTAGAAATAACTTACAGGAAATAAGGAGTTAATTACCTTTGGCTAACTTAGGACTTATCACACAACTAGTAAAATTTAACATTGGTGTGGGTTAAGCGGTGTCAATTACACTCGTCATATTTATGGAAACTTCCATACAGATGAAAATTTCATAGCTTTTACTGCAATGAAATGTTTCATTAATATCACCGCGCTACTTAAAAAATAAAACAAGAGTACAGACCTTTGATCCAAAATATTTCGGCCACGCTGATTTGAATGGCGTATCCAGTTTTTTATTTATGATCCAGATTTTTCGCAAATTTGCATTAAAGTTTTGCATGTTTAACCGCAATTTTTTATACATCAAATTTTAAAAATCAAATATTTTATATAATTTTTTTTATAAAAAATACATAAGAGACCTTCATTAACATTTAAGTATCAAATTTTGTTAGTAAATGTGCAGCATTAAAAAAGTAAATCTACGCTTTTTCTCAGTTTTTAATATATTTTACCATTTTAGCACAATTTATTATCTCATTTCGGAATCGGTAAATGCATTTTTGTGCGTAAGCAAAAAGATAAATCTGAACATTTATTTAGTGTAAAAAAGAAAGAAATAAAATGCGGGCGTAAAGTGTCAAAAATTTATATGACAGCATAGCGAAAAAATATGACCTATGAGTTCATCTTATCCTATACTACGTAAATACGAGGGCGGTCTCAAAATTAGCCGACTTGACGTATATATGGCGGCAGTAGTTTGAAAAGCGGCAATCTTATAAATCATATGTTTTAAGTTTCAAGCCCCCACTTAGTTCAGTATTTTTTTGGAGCCATCAAAAAAAAAAAACGATCTCAGTGAATTTGTAAACATGGAAAAAATTGGTCACCTTTATGTACTTCAATACTTTCATTTGAAAGGTCTCACTTAGTCCAAGCAATATTTAAGCTGAGCTAAATTCTACTCTGGGGGATCTGCTCCTTCGTTTACGACTATAAAATATTGAGTGGCAGAATTTAATGGAGGCCTTACGAGCTTCCAAGAAGAACACCGTAGTGGTTACCACTCCAGAAAAGGTTTAGTAAATCCTCAGAATGGTATTGGATGATCGTCGGCTGAAATGATAGGAATTTCAAAAAGTGCTATACATCGCATATTGACCAAAAATTTGGGTGTGAGAAAGTTCTGCGTAATATGGGTGTTGCGTTTGCTTACAAAAACAGAGTCGTGAAGATGTTCCAAGAGTGTTTGGCAATGTTTCACCGCAATAAAGCTGAGTTTGTTGCGGCGATTCGTAACCATGTTTGAGACATGGGTCCACCACTACACACCTGAGACAAAGGAACAGTCAAAGCAGTGGACTAAATTGGGAAAATCGTGTGTAAAGAAGGCGAAGAGAGTTCCATCTGCAGGCATGGTCATGGGGTCTGTTTTTTTGGGATGCGCGTGGGATAATTTTTATTGATTATCTTCAAAAAGTAAAAAACAATCAACGGCGCGTATTATGCTAACTTATTGTAGCGTTTAAGTGGTGAAATTAACCCTCAAACCGGCCAAAGCTTTTTTTGCAATGAAATTTATACCATATGTTCGGCAATATGTTCTTCTGCCAAATTTTTTTTCGTTACCTATTTTAGGAGGTATGGACCAAATAGGTTTAGAGCGACTCTCAAAAACTAATCAATAAAAATTAATAAGTTTAGGCATAAATTATTTCTCTTACCTAGATATAACTACACTCGAAAAATAACCATTTTTGTGCTTTTATTTAAGATACGGCGATTTTTGTTTTTCGAAAAACGCGAAATTGAGAGAAAACGCACCTAAACTTCAACACAAGGCTTTGCCAATACTACTAAATATATTTTCGCCAAATTTCGTTAATACATTTTAAGTTAAGACGCTGTCCTTAACATGCATGCTATTAGAATTCAAAGTTAGAGCTTTTTTAAGAAGTTTAAGATTCAAACTTACTTTCTAAGCATACATATCATCAGTGTATTGAAGTTAGAAAGAGTACTAAATTTGAGGAAAAACATTTGGCAGAATCAATAATGTAGTAAAAAGATATAAGCAAATACCAGCGAGAAACGGACGCGAGAAATATAGGAGTTATTTTATGTACTTTATACATAAGTCAGCGAAATTTGTGAAAAAAAAAATTGTTTGCGAATGTTGAAATTACAGTGAAAGAACATCTTTTATGTGTAGCATTATGAAATATAAAAATTTTCTTTTAATTTTTTAAATTGGGAAAAGTATAAATACGGACGCGACAAGAAGGACGTGACAATTTTTTTGAAAGAGAACAAAACACACTAAATTTGCTAATAATAATGAGTCAACTTTAATTAAAAAAAACCATAACCTAAGTTAACTTCAACTAAAGGTAATAATAATAACAAAAATTAAATCGAAATAAAGTTCCCTATTCTCACTCAGGTACTTTAGGATATATAATCGTTAATAAAGTTAAATTTTCTCAGTTAATTTTAATTATAGATTTTAATAATTAAGAGGTCCGATCAACCTCAATGTTTTCGCTCTCTAAATACGAAAACCAATGCAGGCTTTTAATTCCTTTAATAATTGAAACATTCTGCCACAGTTCAGCCAGTTCAGGTGAAGAACCCTCAATTTGTTCGGTCGATATATAAAAAGCGTAACTCCATCAATGTTGTTCTTTGAACATTGATAAAACGATAAAGTATCTTTGAGAACAATACTTTTAGTGATAATGTAATTGTTAGTAGGTAATGTAATTTCTAAATTATAAAAATAAAAAGAATATTACTTTAAATACTCTTAAAACACATAAAAAAAATTATATAAATCGCAAAAAGGCTCAGATAAAAAATGTTTTTTTTGCAGTTGTCTATTTCGGCCAAGAAATGAGAAAAATTAATAATGCTTTTACATTTATAAAGTATAGACCTTTAAGCTTTATTATTGAAAACAAGTAAAAAGTTCTGAGCACTTTGCATTTTTTACTTGTGGTTGACCTTATTCTAGAATTGCCCATATGTTTTCAATATTTTTGAAAATTTTGTTCATTTCAAAATATTTATTTTCTGCAATTTTACGAAATTCTAACATTAAAGCTTTCTTGCTTATGCGCCAGATTTGGTTCCCTAGGATTATTTTCTATTTAAAAACTTAAAAAATGACTCGGTGGTAAAAGATTTGCCAACAATGAATAGGTTGAGTTTGCGCTTGATGACTATTTTAAAGACCTAGACAGTTCTTACTATAAACAGGGTATCGAAGATATTGGATATTGCTGGGTAAAGTGTATCGAGCTAAAAGGAGATTATGTTAAGAAATAAGGAAAATTGTTCCCAAATTTGTTATGGGGTTTCTTTGTTAGGTCAGCTAATTTTGGGACCGGACTTATATTTGCGAAAGTTATTTTAACAAAAATTCTCATTACAGTGAATGTCTACAAAATATTTTACAATTTTATTTTAAAAAATTTTCGCATATTAGTATGAATTTCAAAATAATACAATTTTAAAATATTTTGTAGAGATTCACAGTAATGAGAGTGTTTGTTAAGGGGTTTACTAGCTTAGGATCTTTTTTCTTTAATTTGTGTTTGTTTCATATTTCAATAGTCTGAAATTTTTTGTATATGCTATGAAAATTTTGGAGAAAAAATCGCAGAAGTAAAAAGGTTATATTTTATATGAGCAATACGTAATTTAAATTTAAAGATATTGAAAATCGGGCTATTGAAAAGCGTGCAGCCTTAACGGGTGAACCGATTTGCAGACGGTTTTTTGTTTTTTTTTTTGTTTTGTTTTATAGAGAACTAAAAACTGATGGCCCTAACGTAGAGGCGTTTTTAAATTTTTTGCCCAGTATTTTTTTGAAAATTAAAAAATAACGATATTTTTGGGTGTTGTTTTTTTTTAATTTTTGCCATTTTAATGCAAATCAAAAATATAAAAATCCGGCTACGTTTGAGACTAATGAATGTATTCCTGTATGAAAAAAAATTTTAATTTTTTTTTCTCATGGTCGGACTCCACACGATTGTGTCTTTAAAAAAAGGTTACCAGGGTTGCCATGGTAGTCCGAATTCTAAAGTATAATTTTTAGAATAATAATCAGATGACCAAACTTCAGAGGTTCAAACCAAATCAACTTTTCAAATTTATTGACTGTGTGCTATTTAAAATAAAATATTTTATAAAAAGAATATTGACAAAAATTGAGATTTCCACAGAACATACCTCGAACCCATTCTGAAATTTTTGTATGATGTAGATAATATGTCAAATTAACTCTGAACAAAAATAAAATCCAGGATACGCATTTCGAGATATTTGCAAATTAAGCATATTTTTAATTTTTTTTTTCGTTTTTTAAATACACGCAGAAAAAAATTTAACTATTTGCCAACTGAAATTCGGTTACTACGAATCAAATTCGGTTATTACGAATTTCAGACAGTTGGCACATCTTTATATTAGTTTTCACAACAAAGTTCGGTTAAATCAACAGAATTTTAGTTGCAACACCCAAAATTTTCAGAAATCGAATGTTAATATCGTTGTACTAACTAAATTTATAAGTTGTTAGCCTTAATATACACTTTTTAATTCGGTTGGCGCTTTATTTTTCTGTGTGTAAGATTTACTTTTTCTCAAACCAGTTTTGAGAAGGTTATATAAGTTTTATTATGATACTAAGTTCATAACAATTTTAAGGACGCTTTCAAGAGATATTGGATGGACGCGTTCAAGAGATATGGTGTTTTGAATATCATGCATTTTACTACAAAGTCCCATATTTAAAATGTGAGAAAACGCGAAGTACAACGAATTTAGGAAAACCTAGTAATTAAAATGTTTTAAGATCCTGGAGAATATTGTACTTGCTCAAAATTTTGTGCACGCCGAAAAAAAGACACTTTTGAATATGTTTAATTTTCAAACATAAACAAAGATATACAGTGGAACATCGCTTAAGCAACTAATAGAAATTTTGGCCATTGCGAAAACTGAGGTTGTTGCGAGTCACCGAGTCACAATTTTTTAGGGCGCTACTTCTCTTTTGTGGTTTTAATTGAAAAAACAAATTTTATCACATACTTAAATCAGTTATTTTTAAAATAAATTCATTAATAAAATAGTTATGCCCCCCCGACCCAACAAAGTGAATGTGCAACTATTTGGTGAAAATTCTAGATATGCATTTTTTTTTAAATCAAGGATGGCCAAACGTTAGAAAAATGCATTTTAAAATAAATTACATACAAAATGCAATTCTTTTTGCCGCTGTAATTGCGGCATAGAAGTAGAGTACCGTACTATTTCAATGAAAATGACTTACACACGTTTTGAAATTCAAATTTTTTGAGCACCTGCTGAAACCGACATACTATGGCTCTTATTTCGATAAGTTTTATGAATTGAAAAAAACGTTGTAAAGGGTTTGGATGACTATACTTGAAGGATATGACGTGCAAAGCTTTACATTAAAAAGTCTTCACCTTAAGAATTTTTGGTCATCTAAAATTCGAAAAATTAAAAAAAAATTTTTAAAAATGTATCTTTTTTGCGTCTGACAATCTGAATTGTCTTTTTAGTTGGCTAGTGTATTGGCGTGATGTGAGTAACTTCGTAAAGTGAAATAGTTTTTTTCCCAAAATATTACAAATTATGTCTTATACTAGCCGTAATTTTGTAAAATTTTTAACAATTTTAAATAAATTTTTATATGCATACACGATCAAAAAATTTTTTTTTTATTTTTTTTTTTTCAGTGTATTTTAAAAAGTATTGAAGCTTTTACAAATATTTTAGTGTGCTAAGAAAGCCCTTAAGGGGTATTATCCACACGCGTTATCCTTTTTCAATTTTAACAAAAACTGTAATTTTGATATTTTTTTTTTTAATTTTTAACTTAAAACCGCCGTAAAATTTGCGCCGCTTAATAAAAATGATTAACGCGAACGGATTTCACACGCTAAAATATCGGCTTATACACACACAAATCGACATTGATGTCAGACAAAAAAAAAAAAACTTAAAAAAAAAATGTCTAGGTGCTGTAAATTTTTGAAGTTGCCCATATCTCATTTTTCAAAAAAACTAAACTAAAACCGTGAGTTTTTTGAAATTCGAAAAAACTAAAAACTCCAATCTTCAAGTGGGTCCAAAATTTAATTGAAATCGAAATACCCAAGGCCTGATTTTGCGTGGAAATGGCGATATATATTTGCAGCCAAACATATTTATGTCTGCCGGTAGACGTTTTTCACTAGCTCCTAACATATATATTTTTACAGGCAAACATAATTTTATTTTCAAGCAACATGTTATATTGGCAACATAGGAAACGGAAATGTTTTCCAAACAAAAGTATATTACCAACATTATTATTTCTATCGGGGGCGTTTTTTTTCCGCGTGTTCAAATTTAAAGACATGAATCCGATGGTTTGTAGAGTTCCTGAAGAATTAACCTTTAGTATGAGCATACATTTTTTATCTGAATAAAAAACCTGTAAATTAGTATAATCTTACTGATGGGTCAATAACAATAACTTCTATAAAACTAAAACTTTTCTCCTAAACTACTGTCCAAATAGCCAGTATACTGAAAAACTTAAATTTTTCAAGTTATTTTCTCAAGATAATACGCCAAAAAGAAAAACAGAGAAAAGAAACAACAAACATTTTCCGGAAATGCAGAAGGAATACAATAAAAATAACAACAACACCAAAAATAATAGAGAACAACTTCTCGTAAAACTATGTTAAATTTAATTTGTTAGAAAAAACAAAAAACAACATTAGGAAAATCAAAGGAATGAAAGCAACGAATAAAACACAAAAAAAAGAAATGTTTTCTTAGAAAAACTTGCTGATTCCTGAGAGAGATTGGCAGGGGGAACCAAAAGAAAAAAACTCAAAAGAATAATGGAAAACTCTCTATGCAATTTCTAAAAGGTGTTTTTTTTTTCATCTGTAGCCTTCATTTCGTTATTAAAAATACACAAAAGTTTACAATAAGTAAAATAAAATGCAGCAAAAGAAACAACCAACAAACAAAAAATCCTTAGTATAATAATGGAAAAGTTCCTGTAAACAATAAAACAAAGTTACTTTAAAGTATAGGTACAGTTGCGTGCAATAAAATAGCGGTGCCTAATACATTTTTGCGCCAGTGCTAAATTCTTTAAAATAAATTGAATATAAACTAATTGTCTTAATGACTTAGCCGCCCCGCCCTGTATTCATAAGAATATAAAACAGCATTTCAAATAAATTTTCATATTTTAAACAATGTTTAAAAGCAGTGGGTTTCTATCCAACTCAGTGCAGATCAATATGCTCTCTTTATATTTGTTCGTAAATTCGCACAGAGCAAATGAAAACATGTTGGAGGAATTTTTAAAGTCTAAACTAATTTTATCACATTTTTGAATAATAACACAGCACAACACATGATTTTGGGACTCCATTCTGAGAATTGCACGTGAAAGGAGCCCCAAAAATAAGAACTACTGCATCATTCGTTTTGTCAAGTTGGCAACAGTAATAATTTAATGGCAATACGAATATTTTGGCTCAAGGCGGATTTTTAGCGCTTACCGTACGGAATATCTCTTTTGTGTCTGAAGCAAAGTTGTAGATATTGAAGATAGGAGAAAAAAAATGCGAAACAATCCTACTCGAAAAAAGTGCATCTGGTTCCTTAAAAATCACAAAAAATGCCCATTTTCAACTTTTTTGCTCAATAACTGCATTACAAATCCACAAATATGCTGGTTTTTTTTCTTTTTGGAAGTGCCCTCTTTACAACACCGTACACTGATAATAATTCATGCATAAAAATACGAAAAAAATGTCAAAATAACATAACATTTTGTAAAATAAACGAAATTTTGTTCATTTTACGAAAGTAATAGTAATATTGACATTAATTTCGTATTTTTATGAGTGTAGGGGACGCCGCCTTGTGTGTACACACCAGCAAGAGTCTACACAGCAGCAAATGTATACACAATGACAAGTTTATATTACGTAACTGTAAAGGAAATTAACATACTCGTAAGTAATTTTTTTCGACCAAAAGAATTAAAATAATAAAATTTAATTTCAGAATTTTTTTTTTCAGGTATACCCTTTTGTTCAGAGTGAATTACATTTCAAAACCAGAAGAACATTGAATATTTCAATATGGAAAATAACAAATGCCCAAAATTGGATGATTTTTGTTACGTTCCAAAAATAGGCAAAAAGGATCGAAAAACATGTTGACTAAGGAATTCAAAACAGCGAATTGTCATTATTTTGATGAAACAGATTAAAGTGGTGCAAAATTAACGCCCTTATAATGTGGATATATGGAAAAAAGTTTACATTTTTATTTTATGAAGCCAGTAATTTGGGTGCAAGACCTAACTGGACATGATTAATCCAGGTGCTACGCATGCATAAATTCTGGTCATGAATTGAACCGAAAAAAAATGTTAAACAGAAGTATACATTTACTGCCACACTTAAAGTACAACGCGCTGTTGTTACCGATCCACCTAAACCTCCGAGTCTGGATACTGTGTCACTGCAAGCCGAAAAACCGTTTTCACCAATCCGACCAATGTGAATGATGCCGATTGGACACCCGATATTGAAAATAATGCACCACAACCGCTAACTTAAATCGAAATGGATTATATTGTGGCTAAGATGGGACTATCACAACAAAAATCCGAAATGTTGACATCATTTTTGAAGCGTAGAAAACTCACGCAGCAAAAAGTCAGCGCAACATCATACCGAAAACGCCAAGCTGATTTTCAGAAATTTTATTCCGTTGACGAAGCAAATACGTTCACTTACTGCCATGATATCCCAGGTTTATAGAAAAAATTGGGAATGGATTATATCACTGGCGACTATGCTTATTCATCGATGGTTCAGTTTCAAATTTGAAGGCTGTGCTGTTGCACAAAACGAACAAAAAACCGTTCATTCCATTTTGATTCAGCACAAATATGAAGGAAACGTGTGAAACATTGGGCGAAATTTTGGAGAAAATCAAATACAATGTACACAAATGGAAGATTTGTTGTAATCTAAAGGTTGTCAACATAATACAAGGCATTATATTAAAGGGAGGTTTTCCAAAATACTTCTGCTTCCTTTGCAATTGGTATTCGCGATACACAAGGAATCAATATCAATGTAAAGATTGGAAAGCCAGAACTCCCGAGCTCGAGAAAACAATTAAATTTTCATAATGAACCTTTGATAAAGGATCTAGATGATATTTTGTTGCCATAGCTCCACATGAAATTAGGAATAGCTGGGAAATTTATCGAAGTGGTAGTCAACGATATTGATGACGCTTTTGACTATTTGAAATCCATCTTTCCAAAACTCAGTGAAGCTAAAATTAGAAACGGTACGTATCGTTGTCTGTATTTAAATATTGTCACATCTAAATTTGTTCACTTCGATATATTCGCATTACCAATAATTTTTTCGCAAATGCGAAAAAGCATATTTTCGCAAATCTTTCACAAATATGCTTTTGAACCATTATCACCACCTATGTCCATGGGACGTATTAAAACAAGTCATCGAAGGCGTTTTATTAAAGAACCGTGTACAGCGAGATGACAGCTTACTGTATTATTTTGAAAAAATCAATGCATCCATGATGTTAAAATTACATTTTATGCATTTCCACCTTCATACCTTTTTTGCACAATTACAATCAGGAATCGAACGAACAAGGAAAGAGGTTCCACCTGGTGACCATGCCAATGAAAAAGCGATTCAAAGGCAAAAAATTAGATGCATTGCTTGCGGAGGTTTGTTGGTGGAGTTCTAAAATTATGCAGTTTGAAGATGAAAGCACCGAAGATGACACTGTAATTGGTCGACACACTAAACAAAACATGCCCTTGAATTTTATGTCTAATTCGGATGATGATGCAGACTCAGAACATGAATATGAACCACCTACGAAGAAAACAAGATCATCAGAACCACAAGCGTCAACTTCAACAAGAATGGATATTGTTAAAGTTCTGCCTAATATGGAGGCTCTAGCTTTTCTAAAACTTCGGGCTCTGATGAGATCTTTAGCCAGATGGAAATACTAGTATCAACATAGCTAATATGTTTGATTTGCTTTATTTTTGAAAATATACGGAGGTTGAAAGCTCGTTATAAATTGAAAGTAACATAAAAATAATCTCGATGTATATAAAAACAAAAAACTAATATAACTGAAATAATTTCAAATGTTCTTAATTTTGTTTCCATGCATAGATAAAATATAAAAATCTTATGTTTTCTGTGTAAGAATAGCAGTAATATGAATCGGAATTTTTATTTGCATGCAAAATAAAGTTTATAAAGAAAAAAAAAATATCATATTTGTGAATTTGCAATCCAGTTATTGAGCAAAAAAGGTGAAAAATGAGGAAAAATGGGCATTTTTGCAAATTTTAAGGCACCTGATGCACTTTTTCTGGGTAGGATTGTTCCACTTTTTTTGACTCCTATTCAATATCTACAACTTTGCTTCAGACACAAATGAGATATTCCGTACGGTATAACGAGATATAACCGTGTTCAAATATAGAAAAAGTGCTAAAAATCCGCCTTTAGTCAAAATATTCGTATGGCCATTAAATTATTACTGTAGCCAACTTGATAAAACGAATGATGCAGAAGTTCTTATTTTTGGTATTAACAAAGCCTATAAGTTTAATCAATATATGTTGAAGTTTTGTGTGGGTGTCCGCTCAATTTCGCGTCTTTCATTTTTATGGATTACTTTTTGAGATTCGGTCTTAACCTATTTTGGCACATATCGCTATTCGAATTTAGTCCCAAATCATGGTGTTGAAAAATGTTGTACTGTCTTATAGAACACAAATTTCAAAATTGGATAAAAATTGTAAATTTTTAAAAATGGTCAACGCATTTTGTAAAATTGCCAATCGTCAAAATGGAGACAAATCGTCAAAGATGGCAGCGCTGTGCAGAAATTTACAGGGCGTTTCAAAAAACCTGCATGTGTTTTTTTAAATCTGAACAAATTTTTATTTATTAAATATGGAACAATTTTCTAATTTAAAATTTTTAACAAGAAGAGTACAAAAAGAAGTACAGAGACTAAAAAAAAGTACTTTTGCCTACTTCTCTAGGTGCACAAAAAAGTAAAATTGGGAAAAAAAAAGTACGCGTACTGCTGAAAACAGCACGTCTGGCAATTTCACCCCAAAACCACCATAAGTATCCATCAATATTCTATATAATTTTTTTTTAATTTGCACTTCTATTTCAATGCTCGTTTATACTGGGAGTTGTTCCAGATAGGTTATCTTATCTCTAAGAAATTCAAGTATTTTGATAAAAATTGGACGCTGATGTAAAGCTAACTCTTTAAGCAATAAAAATCATTTCCAAATTTTCGATCAAATTAAATTGATTTTAAAGGATTAAGCACTTGTGCAAAAGTGTGTGTATTAGGTAGTACTATTTTATTGCACGCAACTGCATATCCTGGAACCGGTAAAAGGGGATGTGAAATTTAAAATGTATTTTTCTTTTTTTTTGCGTTTCTTGTTTGCACTTACCTTACAAGCTCCAATTTCAATTCACTTAATCGATTAAATTCCATGAAAAAACGTATGGCCCATAATAAATATGAATCATCATGACTGGTTGATCCTGAATTACGTTCCAATACACGTCTAACTTGACGTACTAATGTATTGTAAGCTGAACGTAATATTTCAATACAATACTCACGTAAACATAAACTGCAACAGAAAAAGTACAAAAAGAAAATAGATTAAATTATTGCACAATGATTAAAATAATACACAATAAATTTTAAATAAAATAAGGGAAATATTGAAATAGTCCTTTCTAAGTATAATATTCCAATTGTTAGTCTAAGAACGAAATCGGGGGGGAAATATCCAAAATTACTGCTGTAAACTCTAAAATATAAATACTTTAGTGGAACTTTATGAAAAAATACTGCAGTATACGGCCATTGTATTATAAATACGTTGAAAATACTATGATTTTAAAGAAAAATCTGTGTATAAGACTGAAATGTCTTTAAACAATTTGGTATATTTGAAAGTATTTCTCGTCAAACGTTACTTTTATTTTATTACATTCAGTCACCCAAAAAAAAAAGTAACATTAATCTCATAAATATCGACATTTCAATTTTATGGATCGTTTAAACAAATACTATAAAAAAAAATTATGACGGGGAAATAACACAAAGAAGAAAACTATAGTCGGGTCAAAAACTACCGTAAAGATATCAACCATTCAAGACAAGGGTCATTACCCAGATAGAAAAATACAAAGGGGTCAGCACTGGCAAAGCACTGAAATAGGTGGTATGAGTATTTGCTACCAGTGCTATCTCAACGCCCAAATGATAACAAAGTTCCATACTGGTGCCAATAATTTCCAAAGCGTTGGGAAATCACTGGGAAACAAAAAATCAAGGCACTGCATAAAAAATATCAAGTACCTTCCCAACACACAAATAAACAAAATGTAAGTGATTTCATAACGTCCAAATGATAACGCTGGTTCCAATACTTTGGGAAAATCACCTAGAAACATAAAAAATTAAGTGTTTTCCCTACGCCTAAATGATAACATCAGACGGTGGTTTTTTATATATATTTATTTCCAAGCCAACTGACTGGCAAAAAAAAGATATAAGAGGGCGGTGCCAATATTAGCCGACTTAACAAAGAAACCACAACAAATTTGTGAACAATTTTCTTTATTTCTCAACATAATCTCATTTCAGCTTGATACACTTCACCCAGCGATATTCAATATTTTCGATACCCTGGTTATAGTAAGAGATGTCTAGGCCTTAAAATAGCCCTCAACCGCTGACTACACATCTTCATTGTTGGCAAATCTTTTACCACAGAGCAATTTTTTCAAAGTTTAGAAATAGAAAATAATCCGAAGGAGCTAAATCTGTCGAATTATCTGCTTGATGAAGCAATTCGAACTTTAATTCATTGATTTTAGCCATCGCAAAAGTGTATGTGGGAACCGGTGCATTATTATCTTGATGAAATTACATTTTTTTCTTGCCAAATGCGGCCTTTTCCATAATTTCATCACTTAAACGCTGCAATTAGTTAGCAGAATACTCGCCGTTGATTGTTTTTTTCCTTTTTGAAGATAATCGGTAGAAATTATCCCACGCGCATTCCCAAAAAGCAGACGCCATGACCTTGCCTGCAGATGGAACAGTCGTCGCCTTCTTTGGCACGATGCCCCATTCCAGTCCACTGCTTTAACTGTTCCTTTGTCGCAGGTGTGAAGTGGTGGACCCATTTATAATCAATGGTTGTGAATCGACGCAACAACTGGGCTTTATTGTGGTAAAACATCGCCAAACACTCTTTTGTAACATCTTCAAGACGCTGTTCTATTGTGAGCAAACGCGGCACTCATTTTGCGCACAGCTTTGTCATCTCCAAATTTTTGGATATAGTCCTTTAATTCAAATTAAAATCTTTCCCTTTTTTACTTTTTTTAAACTCTTGACTATTTTTTGTTTTTGTTGTACTTCATCAAGTTTAAATAGCAAAAAATCTCAATTTGAACTAAAAATTAGTTTAAAACTTGGAAAGTTGGATTACTAATGGCTTTACTAACTTTTTTTTCAATGAGTGTAACGGAATTTTTTTTTTTTTTTAAGTAAAAAATGGCCGAATTATTATTTTTTCTAAATCCCCCACCTTCTATTTTTTCATCCACTCTGCATTGCTTTAATCGGTTGAAAGGGGATTTTGTTAGAACTAAATTCAGGATTAGTATTTTTGGATAATTACAAACATTTGAACAAACTCCTACTACTTTCTACCATAGTGTGCGGTAGGGTATTTACAAAAAAAGTTACAGAAAATATTATATAGCCCGAATCACCTGCATGGTAAAAGATAAATATTTTACTGTGAACTTTATACTATTTTTTATTTTTCGTTCAGCTAATATTTTCTTCAAACTTCTATAGCAATAATTTATTTTTACTACGTTTTACCACAGGCCTTCTATACTACTCTGAGGTACTCAATCCGCGCTCTTTATTTTTTTTCACCAGCTCTGCACAAATCAATAACCAATCAAAAAAAAAACGGTTTCTTAAAAAGAAACTTATGTTGTGTTGGCAAAAATTAGATTTAAAAGTAAAAAAAAATCTCGATGTACATAAAAACTAATAAAACTATAAAAAATATTACTTGAGCCAGAGTATAAACTAAAATTTTTTATCTTCAAATTTAAGTAATGTCATGCTGCTTGTTAGGAAAGGACCCTAATCACGTGTTTGATTACCTAGAAGACAAGAATGGAGCAAAATTAATGATTAAGAGGTTTTTTGTTAAAGCTCATCTTATTATGTAGGCTCTAGCTTTTCTAAAACTTTGGGTTCCAGATCGAAATACTAGTATCAACCTAGCTGATATGTTTGATTTGCTTTATTTTTGTAAATATACGTTATAAATTGAAAATAACATAAATATAATCTCGATGTATAATAAAACAAAAAACTAATAAAACTGTAAAAAAAACTGTAAAAAACTGTGTTTGAAGGTGTTGAAATAGGGTTTGATGCTGTGTTGCAAGATAATTTCTTTCGACATATCCTAAATCACCCAGCTAAAATGCTAAAATCTCTTTCCCGAATTATCAAGTATTTTACGTTAGGTTTCAAACGACGCGTATTTAAAATCAAATTACGGGAGAGACAAAAAAAAATTTGGAGTCCATCTTCCATCCCCTACCAGCGATTGAAATTGGCGATTGTAGTGTATTTTGTCAAAAAACATTTTGAATTTTTTCCAAAAATTGGTGTCAAAAGTAGCATAACGTAGATTAAGGAAAGAAAACTACTAAAGCTTTTGTAGAGTAATTTTGGTCCACCACAGCATTTCAAAGTTTGAAAGAAGCAATTTTTTTTTTTTTTTTTTTTGATGGATATCCGTTTCACGTTAAGTATTTTCTATAATTCAAGAAAAATAATTTTAACAAATTTTTAGATTTTATATTGCATAATGTGGAGTAGACAATGGAAAAAGAATTTTTAAATTTCCGTGGAGTCATTTGATCCACCACAACATTTAAAAGTTGAAAACTAGTCACTTTTTTAATGAAAAGATGTCAAATGTTGTTTAGACTTTCCTATTGTCGATTGTCATCCCTGGTTTTAAACGAATTTTGAAAAAAGTTTCCAACTTTTAAATGCTGTGGTGGATCAAAATTACTCTACATACATTGTAGTAGTCTTCTTTCCTTAATCTACTCCACATTGCGCAACTTTTGACACCATTTTTGCGAAAAAATTCGAAACTTCTTATTGGACAAAATACACTAAGATCGCTCACTTCAAACGCTGGTAGGGGAAAAAACAAAAAACATTTTTTTTTTTTTGTTTTTTCTGTAATTAATTTTTAGTTACACGTTGTTCGCTGAATTCAGGACCTCCTATTTGGCATATTTATTAAATTGTAATGTGGGTTGTTATTGGTTTTATGTTAAAAAAAAAATAAAACATTTCATCATTTTTACCAAAAATGGAAAGAGCAACTTGTTTATTTTTGCAAAAATATGCAACCTTCCAAGAAAAATCTTTAAAAAAAAAGTATGCAACTTGACTCATTTTAAAGAAAAAATGTTGGCTACTGAGTTGGGAAGAGCTCGCTTTTTTCGAGAGGCACGTGAGAGGTATTCCATCTCTATTAATAGTTACTCTATGGTATTACACAGCATTATTTGCCGCCATGGGTGTTTACTAAACGGCGAAAGATAGTCTGCAAAAATAAAATCATACATCGAATGTATAAATATTCAATGTAAACAGCTACAAAACTTGTAGCTTTTAACTTTTTTTTAGAATTGATGATACAGCCATTCTTCCATGCAACATAAGAAAGTTCTTTCGTAGTGCAAGAATAAAACCATTCAATTTCACGAAATCCATTTGTTAAGGTCTTCCGGTTAAAAAGGCGAAATAGTTAGAGAAAAAAATTGTTTAACAACCATAGAGAAACCATAGAGAAACACTAATACTTGACCTCTTGTTTGTGGCCAATAAGGGGAAGTTTGTGTTATTTATTTACGTATGAAGAAATGTAGTTTTGCACTGTAATGTTGAAGATAGAAATAAAAATACACAACAATAACGCAAACAATGCACGGAAGATGGTAAAAAAATAAATATAATCTTGATTTACCACAAGGTGGATACCTTGTTGCATTTGTAAAGTAAGTTCGGGTAATGTGGAATACCTATTTTGTTTTGTAGTTTTCCGTCAAAGTATTGACGTTAAATTTACAAAAAATGTAATTTGATTTATTGCCGCACTGTGTTCATAACAATAATGCATTATGTTTATTGTAAAAGAAGTTATACCGGAAAAAGCTTAGCTACCCAAAAAGTATACATGCTCAAACAAACATAGAGGGTAATGTGGAGTACCTAGTCGGGTAATGTGGAAAACCATTTTACATTTCCCGTAAACAAATATTAATAGTTTTCTTGAACGACTGAAATGTAAAATAAATACAGGGACTGTTTCAGTTACGAATTTTACCCTTTTTTTTTGTCAATTTTGTTGCAGAGAGAATTTTAGTGGACGAAAAATAATGAAAATTTTCAGTAAACTTATGAAACTTTCCTTCACAAAAAAAAAAGATTTATACGTTTTATGAAACTATTTTTTTCATTAAACTTTTTTGTTAAGATAGTGAGAATGTTAACAAATAAAATTATATTTTTCATAAAGTTTTATGAAAACTTACATTAGTTTAATGAAAAGTTTCAATGGACAAGTTCAAGAGCAACTTCATTGCTTCTATGCACAAATGCATTAATATCATGCAGAGAAGCGTCTCAGTGTGCAGAAAAATATCGGCATAAACTGTTTGTGTTTATTATATAAAAAGTATCTGCAATGGGTACGATAAAGTAATGGGTACGATAAAGTAATGCATTAACTTGTAATGTATACTCCTTACATGCATCATTATTTTCCAACAAAAAGTAATGAGTTACCGATAGTGGGTTACATAATGGCATACTTTGTAATGAATAATCATTACCTTCAGCATTATTTCGAAACATAGCGTAATGAATTACCAATAGTTGGTTACGTAATAGTTGGTTACGTATACCCCTTACCTTCAATATTATTTTGAAACATAAAGTAATGAGTTGCCAATAATTGGTCACTCATGGGTTACCTTGTAATGATACATCCCTACCTTTTACATTATTTCAAAACATAAAGTACTGACTTACTGTTCATCAATTATATAATGTATGAAATGTAAACGTAAAGTAATGTTTAACATATATTTTATAACTATATTTAGACTCATTACTTTGTGATTTTTAGTAAGCATGAGGGTAAGGTATATAAATATTTTACACATCACAAACAAAAACATGAAACACAACAATTCATTGACATTTCAAGCAACACATTGTTATATGTGACGCCTAGGAACCAGGGACCCCAGGTTCGAGTCTCAGCAAGAACACGTTATTTATTTAATTAAAATAAATTATGTGTAACTTTTTTCTAATTTTTTTTATGAACATCTATTTATAGACATATTACTTTTCCAAGCGCGGTAACCATAAAAGTAACTAGTTACTTTACCGCATACTGGGTAATGAGTCCACCCATTACTATTGGGCTCATCGCCTGTAAAATTAATCAGTGAAGTAAGATGTCCTAAAGCGATACATTAATTTACCCATTTTTTAGAAATGTGTGGGTTTGCTAGGGTAGAACTAGTCTCTCTAGTGCATATGAACTGCTTTGCTTTCAGAAATAGTTTATTAAAAAAATACCTTGATTCCCCAGTATTTATTTATATCATTATTTTAAATATAAAGTAATGATCTAAAAAATGTCTGAAAATTTATTTTTAGACTCATTATTCAAATAGTCCTTAGTTTGGTAAACAAAAAGGTGTTCAACATTACTCGTCTACTCCACATTACCCGTACTTACTCTTCTTTAGACTAAAAATCCTTATTGCTCGACAAAAAATTTTTTAACAGAGACGTCCAACAATATATATATGCTAAAGTTGAATATACTTGAAAAAGTGAACGCAAATTCTATTCTGAAACCAAGTTTGTGTTTTGTTTAACAAACTTGGTGGGAATTTAAAAGACTTAACTTTTTCAGATTTGCCTGAAGGTCCTAGCAGCAGCATTCAAAATATCGGTAAAGTGATTCACAGCTGATTGGGTGTCATCAGAGTTTATCAATGGGGCATTTTGCAGTAATTGAGAATTGACATATATAGACTTTGTATTTTAGTCAGTTTGTGTTTCTATTTGGATAGAAACTTGAATTGATAAATTGATACAAAAAACTTATTTGTTTTACGTTTAGTTTGACAGATATTTTCGCAAAAGTACGAACGAATACTTGACTAAACACCAAAATTCTCGGTTAAGAAATGTGGTTCTTTTAGCAAGAAATGTAATTACAAAACTTTTTTATTGTCAACTTGTCAAGAATAGTGTATTCGGAAATTTACTGAATACCCAATATTCTGCCGAATAGTAAAATGTTCCAAATACTGAGTAAAACACAATTTGTTATGATAATTTTAATTAGAAACATTGGATTTTCCTAAATATGCAACCATTATCGTACAATACTAATATTTTCTACAAAAAAAAATTTTTTTTTTCCAAAATTTTTTTAATTTTTAAAAATGTTCTTATTTTTTACTGAAAAATCGCTGATTTTAACAAATTTTTATAAACCGAATAGTACGGCCAAATAGTATGAATATTTGGTATAAAAATAGTACTAATATTTGGTATACAGCCCAATTCTCAATGACAATTCCGTAAGGATTTTTTTTCCTGTTCCTTGTTCCCCTATTCTTAATAAAATCTCCCCGGGGATTTTTTCACTTTTCTCTTTTCCCTTATTCTAAACGAATTTCGAAAATGGGAATCTCTTCCCCCGGAAAAAAGGAGGTATTATGAATGTCAATAATAGGGAGAATTGTGATAGCATTTGTATGAATAATTCCGCCAAAAAATTAAAGGGAGCTCTGTGCAAAAATGTAAGTATTTTATCTTTTGTATAAAAAATTAATAAATTATTGTTATTTTAATTATTATTATGGCATTATTCTTACTTTCAGGTCAAAAACATCAAAAAAGCAGCAGATAGAGATTCTCTTGCATACAATGCAAACGCACCCAGATATTGCATGCGGTTTTCATAAAGGCAGCAAGGAGGAGCTCAAGAGGGTTTGGTGCAATTTGGAGAAAGAATTGAACTCAGCATTAATTAGGTTTTATTTGCTTGTTTGTATTTAATAAACAATATACTTGTGTCGTTCGTGAACGAACTAGTTCAATTGAACTACTCATTCAATTGAACGATGTAACCTAGTTCAGTTCTATTCGCTCTTCTAGTTCGTTTTATTCATTTAGTTCAATTTTTTTTCATCCTATTTTTACAATTGTGTAGTTTTCTTGAAATTAAAATGAAAATTCCGTCAGATCCGGATCATATTTTTAACTAGAAAAGCGAACTAGTTCATTGATTGGAGCTGAACTAGAAAGAGCGCTCACTGAAACGAACTAGATTGCCCAAGTCGAATAACCAAAGCCAAACGTCAAAAAGCAAAACAGCTGATTTCGAAATTTCAATTCTCTCTCCCTCATTATTCTTTCCCCGCCTGTTTAGAATAGGAGGATTTTTTCTCGAGAAAATAAAATCCGCAGGGGAAAAAATCCGAGGGAATATTCATAATCGGGCTGATAGAGACAAATAGCTTAAACATGCAGATAAGTGACCGGATATTCGTGACATCTCTTATATTGACATTTCTATACTTAGTAACAGAAAAATAAAAACTTAATTTGTTGCCAATGGAGTCATTAGATTGTTATAATAACATGGTGCGTATGATCGATATGAAATAAATATAACGTATACGAGAGAACATTGCTGTACTTTACATCGGGTATAGGCAATTGGATATTGCAATGACATTGAAGCTTAACTAAAATAGTGCTCGGCTGAAGCGCATTAATTATGTTTATTTTAAATTGCTAAACTAATTGATATTTAATTCGATATTATTTAAATCGTGAGGACTTTTTGAAACTTCCAGAAATTTTCGCATAAAAATTCTGATATTACCTCTAATAGAAACAAAATTTTTAAAACTCTGATATTATATACATTACTCTTGAAATGCAGTTTAAACTAGATTTTGAAATATAGTTCGTGTTTCATTTTGAAAATCTGATCAAAATCTAGTTTAAACTGGATTTCGAGCGTAATGTAAATACAACATTACTACTAACAGAAACAAGTTAGCCAAAAGTTGTGCTACAATTTGTTCAAAATTCAAAAAATTTTATTTTTAAATTATATTTTTTAATCATTATATTCATATATTTGTATTGTAGGGATGGCAGGCGATACCGCTAAAATACCGTTTTCTATTCAAAAGCCTTTCAACTGACTTCGTATACCTAAAATACCGCTACCGAAGTAATTGAAATACCGTTATCCGTAAAATACTGTTACCGACATAACTATAATAGCAATATCCTTAAAATACCGTTATCCCTAAAATACCGCTACCGAAATAATTTAACAGGATAAAAAAATCGTTGCTAATTGATGAATTTCCCAATTTCACAAACTAACCAGTCGTTGGAGTTGGGGCTTGGGCATAATGGGACTACAAATATTGGTGCGCACTGACAATACCTGTATAACTAAAATAACGTTACACTTTAAATACCGTTACCCGCAATAACGAAAAACCGTTATCCTAAAAATAACCGTTACCGAAATAACTGAAATATCGTTACCCCTAAAATAGCTTAAGGGTTACCATTCATGTATGTATATCATTTATCATTATGGTTTCGCAGCTGCGTGAAAAGGATTGAAATAAGATATGCCCATGAAGCGCATTTTGGATTCAACCAGACACCAATGCAATCAGATCCATAAATAAAGCATTCACAAATTTGCGTAATAATAAGAACGCAAATTCTGATCTGTTACGCAAACAGTCCAGATCCGAGTATTCCAAGGTCTTAAGACGTGAAAACTTCTTTACGAACGGTGTGTTCCTTCTGCTCTGTCGGGGAGTAAGATATTTTGATAATTTGTTAAAAGAGTAAAGGAAAGTTTGTAAAACCTCCTGTAAATCAAGTATACTTTTTTCAGCAATTTTTTGCTTAAATTATCTTATCAGCTAAAATTTAAGTTCTACTTATTCAGCACTTAATTGTTGTGAACTAATGTTTTACTAATATTTTACTACTGTTATAATAATGTATTTTGCTAAAAAAAGCCCGTTACTAGTGTGGACGACAACCAGATTGAAAGATATACGCAGAATGAAGTAGATGTCGTGGCATGTCAAGATGTAGAAGAGACGAGGAAAATGATACTAAACAGTACAACTCTTGTAAGATATATCAAAAAATCAACCATGGAAGATTGTTGTATATGTTTTTCATACATACAACAAAATTGTGGATTAAAACAACTTAAATTTTATGTTGCCACCGTGTTGTCGAAGTAATTGAATATTAATTAAATTAAAGACAAAATATAGTATTTAAATTTAATAATGATTTTATTTTACAAATACGCATTTAGTATTTGTAAAATAAAATGTTTATTGTAAACAAATATACGTTCAGGTAGACAGACTAAAGCGAAAGACAAGGACACACATTTTAGGTAAATTGTTATGTTTCCTTTTTCTTATTGTAAAAATAGGGTTGTACATGTCATATTTTGTTATTTTTCTTTTTGCTTCTACAATTATCTAAGGCATATGTATTCCTTTAAAAGATTTTAAAGACAACCATTGTTGTAAGTTGTCGAAAGATAATTTTGTTTATATTAAATATAATTATTTATACATATTTTCAAATATTACATTAATTCATGTCGTCAGTGCTGAAGTATGAACGTATTGAAAATTATTTTTAAAAGAATCACAAAAAATTTTTAGGATTTTCAGCAAATATATTAACTAAAGTATAATTCGTGTACAAATGCTTCGAGTTTTTTCAGTCTACTAATATTCAGCAAAAAGCTTGTTAACTTTAAGCAATGATTTTTAATTTTTAATCAACTAAGTCGTACCGTGCTGGTGTCGTCCCCTCATGCTGGAAGGTTGCGAATGTTCAGCTAATCCCCTAAAAGGGTGCGACTAATAACCCTAAAAATTACCGCCCATTTGTAATATGATCTACGCTTAAAAGTGATGGAGAGCATGGATATCTTGTGAAGTATCCAGAGTTACATTCACTAATTAGTGATCGGCAGAATGGCTTTGGTAGAAACCGTTCTACTGCGTTCCTTTCAGAATGTTGTAGTCGTTCCACTCACAAATTTGGTGAGAACAAAGTCGTTGCTCTAGATATTTCCAAGGCGTTCGATCGTGTGGGCACGGCGCACTGTTATCAAAGCTTATTACTTTTGTTGTCGGTAATGACTTCTCTCGATTTATTACGAGCTTTCTCCGAGATCGTACTACACGTGTTGTTATAGATGGAATCTCATCGGATGAATAACATTTTTTTAGAAGAAAATATTGCTTATTTTTCGTGCCGAACAAGTGGTATAAGTTAAAGAGTCTTTAAATTCGTGCAAAATTAAACCAGAAGACTTCATGTTTCATAGGCACGTTTCTTTGAAAAATTTAAGGATGCTTTTAATTCTTTTCAACAATAACTTTATTAATCAATGCAGTCAACTTTACTTGATATTAACAAACTTTCAGATATTAACAAATATATCAGATATTGACTTTTATTCGGAGATTGACTTCTTTCATTAAAATCCGTACAGAAAGATGTGAAAAAATTTTAAAACAATGAAAACTTTTATAAAATTCACTGTTTTTTGTTAGTTAAAGAAATTTATCGTTATTTTGTGTCAATAGTGTTTGTGCTATAAAATATAAATTGTTGTACACTACAGAATTTGTCATCTTTTATGGAAATAAAATACCAAAACAACACGTAAAACAAACAAATGGTACACTGCAAAAAGAGCAGATACAGAGGAAACAAATTGGTGATGTGATAACTGAATATTTTCGATTGTGGCAAGACAAAATCTGTTAAGAAAGTGATTATTTATCTTTCATAACAAAATTTCGGTCGCGAAAAATTTTAACACTTCTTATATCTAACAAAAAACTTTTGTGTTGTAAAATAAATTCTTTCTTGATTTTTTTTTAGTATAGCAAATAGACTCTCTGTACAATATACTTTAGTGGTGTTGAAGTTTTTTGTTTGGAATTTTTATTAATATTTTGTCTGCGCTTCAAACGACACGACACACATCAAATTAAGAGTCTAATACTATTGTTGTGTCTCCTTTTACTCCTACACTACTCCTTTAAGTCATTCCAGTTGGTGTTGTTTGTATCTGTTGTCATTTTATAGACAGTAAACAGAAGTCACATTTCTAACTCTTCTGTAGTAGAATATTGGCAATTTTGATTAGAAATGCAGAGCAAAGGAAATAATATCATGAATTATTTAATATTTTTCCTTTGGTTTTTTTTTTATTATTTTTCTGTTTGTATAAAATTGAAATGAAAAATAAGGATACAAAATATCCATAATATTATTTTGGCTTGGTCAATTGTCCATCTTGGCTAACAAGGAAAGTCTGCTGGGTGGTTCCTTCAGAGTTCGATGAAATTCGGGTATGAGATAGAGGAGACAAAAGTAATAAAAAAATTGGTAAGAAATTTCTATACCTGGCCAATCGCATATTTAGGGGGTAAAAATGATTTCAAAGTGGTTCGAAACCTTTTTGTTTCAACCACTTTTTACCAAATATTAAGTAATTTGAACTAAATTTTAAGAAATTTGGGTATAATTTGGCTCCAAAGAAAAATTAACTAAAATTAAGTATGCGGTTTTCTTAAAGACAACTAAAATAAATTCACTTCATTAAGTTAAATTACTATTAAAATTAGGTAAGTTGTGTGTTAAATTTTATGAAACTTTACTAAAATTTAGTATATTTTTGACTCCCTGTTTAAAATCGAAATAAATATGGACAATGTTCAAAAAGTGTGTTCATTGAACACACATGCCACATACATGTCCACATGCATTCATACATGATTCATATGTGGTCATAAACCATTCTAAAATGTTCATTTGAGGAATCATATGTGTTCATCAGAGTGCATTAACTAAAATTGAGGTAATATTTACATATATATTCATACATTTCAATACATGGTCATATGTGTACATTCACGAAAATTGTGGTACCATTTATATTTTTTTTTTTTTTTAATTTATTTTTTTATTTCAAATTCATTATTTTACATAGAAGGCATCCCACGAAGCCACTAGAGCTTGTCTGTAGGATGATAAAATAAATTAATAAATTTTTGACTTGAGAATTCATTCATTGCAAGCTTATTAAATAATTTTTGATTTGTTTTTTTCTAATAAAATTATTTTCTATATTGGCGATGTTTAAAGGCAGCATGTTAAGTATTCTTGGTAGAGTTACTGATAAGGTGTTCTTTTTGTAGTTGTTTTTGTGTTGTTCGACTTTATATCTTCCTTCCGCTCGGCGCCTAGTATTTTGTTGGTGATCAATGCGATGTAGAAATCTCTGGTCGTCGCCAAACTCGGAAACCAACGTTAAGTAATATATACCCCTAATATCCAGGACTTTGAGGTTTTTGGAAAAAGAGCCATCTTCGTTTATGTTGTTTTCTGTGTTGATGTTGTTCCTTGTAGATACGCTGTAGTTTTTCCAAAGGATTTTGAGTAATCTGTCTTGGGTTGTTTGTAGATTTTGTACATATGTTGCCGATCCCCATGCTGTGATACCGTGTCTTATGTAGGATTCTACAAGGGAAAAATATGCTTGTTTTAACACACTAAAAGTAGAGCAATTACTCAGGTGGTAAAGCATAAAAGAGGCTGATCGAAGCTTTTTGTGTAGATACTCCAAGTGGGTCTTCCATTTGAAATTTTGGTCTACATATACGCCTAGATATTTATAGTTGTTGACTAGCTCTATTTCAGTTGTACATGTATCAATATCACTGTTGTTGTTGACCATTGAGTTGTGTAGACAATCGGTGTTATGGAATTTTAAAGATATTTCAGTGTATCCAATGTGAGGCGGCCTAATGTGCATTATTTTAGTCTTGTTTGCGTTTATGACTAGTCCGTTGTCGTGACACCATTTTGCCACTACGTTGAGTTCCTGTTGCATGGTACGTATAGCTGTATTAATATTTTTATTGGCAACAATAATTGCGGTATCGTCGGCGTAAGCATATGTGGTACTGTGTTTTAGCATGTTTATCATATCGTTGGTGTATAATATGTATAAAATCGGTCCAAATTTTGACCCTTGTGGTACTCCATGATTTGATTGTTGTTTGTCGCTCATGTTGTTGTTGATTTTTACCTGGAATGCTCTGCATAAGAGGTAGTTTTTAAACCAGTCTAAGCAATGACCTCGTATTCCGTTTCTCTCTAGAACTTGGATTAGCTTTTGGTGAGATAGTGTATCGAAAGCCTTACTAAAATCTATGAAGAGGACCAGGCAGTGTATGTGATTGCTTAAATAGTTGTTTATAAGGTTCGAGAAGTTTCCCAACAGTTGGTTTATATTTTTTCCTTTTTGGAATCCAAACTGATATATATCTCATATGAGCTCTAATGATCCTATATGGTTGAATATGGATATGTATGACCGCGAATCACTTCATATGTGAGCATGAATGAGGTCAAACATGTTCGTAAATGCAGTCATATATGTCGAGTTTTCAGCGCGCTAAAATTAAGTATAAATTTTGCTTAAATCTAGTAAAAATATGTTAAAATTCTTTAATTTTAAGACGCTTGAACTTGTGCTAATGCAAAATTGGAATGGAGCAAAATTGTTGATTAATAAGTTTTTTGTTAAAGTTCTGCTTATTCTGGAGGCTCAAGCTTTTCTAAAACTTCCGGTTCTAAAGAGAAATTTAGTCAGATCAAAATACTAGTATCAACCTAGCCAATATGTTTGATTTGCTTTATGTTTGGAAATATACGGAGGTTGAAAGCTCGTTATAAGTTAAAAATAACATAAAAATAATCTCGACGTATATAAAAAAAAAATTAATAAAAACTGTAAAAAATATTACTTGAGCCAGAGTAAAAACTAAATTTTTTTTATATAAATAGCACATTTTTGTCTTCAAAGTTTAGTAAAGTCATGATGCTTGTTAGGAAAAGACCTAACCACGTGGTTGATTACTAAGAAGACAAGAATGGAGCAAAATTGATGATTAATTGATGATGGTTTTTTGTTAAAGTTCTGCATATTATGGAGGCTCTAGCTTTTCGAAAACTTCTGGTTCTGATGATATCTTTAGCCAGATCGAAATACTAGTATCAACCTAGCTAATATAAAAATTTGAATGGATTAGATCTTGGATGGATTTTTAGTTACATGTTATTACGTAGCATACGTTAGGATACGGAGTACAAATTAACGGCATGTTTAGCTATAATAATAAATAAACAAGCCCTATATTTGTATACGAACCGATGGAAATGGACAATTACTTTCGCCAAAAATACAAGGTAAACCAAAACAAAATTTCGTAATACAAACAGGCAGTTATATTTGAAATTTTTTTGTTCAATAAACAAGTGATGGAATTAGGAAAGACTTTAATATAAGCAAATACAAACAACACTTGAAAAATAAAATCGGAACATATTATTTAATAACTAAATTTCTTAGTTTCATAAAAAAATTCATTCAATTCCATAATTAATTTTGTACTCTATGAAAGTTCCAATTATTTTTCAAGACATCTATGAGAAGTTTATTATGAAACTGTTTTATAAATTCTATAAATGTTTCATTGTCGGAATGATTTTATTAGTTTCATGAAGATTTTCATTAACTCTACAAACATTTCATAAACATTGACTTTAACGAAACATGTTTCATGGATTCTATGAAAAGTTTCAATGAACGAGTTCCAGTGACAATTTTCATTAAACCTATGAAGAAATTCATTACTGAAGTGAAGATAATTCTATCAGTGCAGATTGTTTCTTTGAAGAATGTTAAGAAAAAACAAATAAAGGAAAATTGGGTTATTTTTTCCCAAATTTTTACCCTTAAACGAAAAATTGTCCAGCTAGAACGGTACTCATTCTTATTTACTTTGTGGCCCCTTTATCACATAACCAAATTGTATGGCAATAGGAGGATACACGTCAGCGGTCCTTCCTTGTAAGTAAAAAGTATATAAATGGGGAGTTATACGAATGTGAAATTGTTATTGTTATTTTGATTTCATTCTATGAATGTTTTTTTTTTTTTAGACTAGTTGCGAAATCAATTACATGGTAATGTGAATGAGAATGTTGTTAAATGGATTTTACACTATTTACCATTGGACCTTCCAAACCAGTTTTTTTATTCAATTTAAGGTTTAATGCCTTAAGTTTTTTTTTAAGAGATCAGAAAAAAAAACAATAACTTAAAATGTGCTTTAAAAACCAGGAAATGGTGTGATTTACTGTTTCCTTAATCTGATACGTACCATAAATTACAAATACAATTATGTGGCTTTTACAAAATTATCATATAAATGATTAGTTTTCTTAAATGTCTTCTAAAATAAATACAGAGTTAATAAATTGAGATCAAAGTTTATAAATTTAACAAATAAAAATTCTTAAGGGAGTCTTCTGGTTTTGAAAAATTTTTTTCCCAATTTTTTTTTTTTTTTTTTGCAGATTTTTTTAACTTAGATATATTATCCTAAAAGGATTTATATCTATTTATAACATTTATGTGAAGCAATGTTTTTTGCCTGAATGAGACATTCATTGTGTGCCAGAAAACTAAACTTTAAACTTAAACGCGTTTTTTCGAAACCACTTTTTTTTCTGAAACGATTTTGATGATATAGAGCGTAATCGAAGCAGAATTAAAATTTTTAAAATTGTTTACTATTAATTTTTTACACTAGACTACAAAAAAAAAGGTTGAGTACCGATTTTTCATTTTCCAACGGCCGCCATTTTGCTAAATAGTTTTTTTTTTTGTATGTTTGAGCATTTGAAGATAAAGGCATTCATACTAACCAATTCCCTGTTTTCCCGTTTTGCTTTCAAATAACCGAGAGCCCGGAAAGCATAAGTACCAACAACACACCTTTTTTTGGTAGACCCTGCTTTGGAAGCCGAGAACTTTTCAAACAGCCCACTTATTGACAAATTGTTAATTTTGTATTTTTCTTGGTGAATTGTGCAACCAAATACGAGAAACAGAATTACAAAATCTTTTACCCTTTTCTTTTCACAAGTTTTTTAAAAAAAGATCTAAACTTCAGCCCTCCAAACAAGAAGACTCCCTTAAAGTCTTTAATTTGTAACTTCTTAAATTCATTTTTGAATTAAGCAACAAAACACGTTTATCATATTGTGGCAACAACTGTCGTAATAGCAATGTCTAAACATGGCGTCAGGTGTAGACCACAAGTCAATCATTTACGAAATTTCAATTGTATGCACTTTCAAAATACAATCACACGTGTATGTGACTTTAAGTTTATCTTGTACATGACAAACACTTGTACAAATATGCTGAATGAAGTCTGTAAGGAATGGTATTGGGAAAGTCAAGAACAGCAACAGCATGTACATTAGGGTGGCAACTATTTGGCGAAATGTTAAATATCGTATTTGAATTAGATATTTTAATTTTGGATTTATGTTGAAACTAAAACCAGGAAACGCACTGTCGTCCAAGTATTGGGTTTTCGAAAAGGTTTCACAAAATGTATCTGGTTTAATTTTTTTTAACTGATTTTAACCCATTTTATACCGCTCATCGATCCCGTGGGAAGTTTTTAACGAAAGTTGTTAAAAAAAATTTAATGGGGTCTCAATAAGCTTTTTCTGAAGTTTTTGTACACTTAATGCGCCCTTTAGCGTTGGTATTTGCAATTTAAATTCAAACTTTGGCGCTTTGTATGTACTTAACGGGTTAAGTTTTCTTTTTAATTATAATTTTTATTTGGTGTTAAAGCAAATATCTATCAAACAATAATACACAATTTGATCTATCGAATTTTGGTGATTTGTGAGAATTTTTGAAAAATATCGGGGTTTTTGGGCAATTTTTAAAAATTGAAATAAGCCAAATTTTTTTGTTTGGTGAAAGAAGAAAATTGCAAATTTTTCACACTAAAAAAGAAAATAGAATAATTTTGTGAATATTAAAGTTTTTACAGGTTTGGAAATTTTTTGATCCGATCTTTTAATTTTTCATAAATAGTGCTTACTGCACATTTTATTATTATCATTCTAAAATTTTTCTCATACGTCCTTTACCAAATCAGCCAATAACACCGGTCTTCTATCTATAAATTAATAATTTTTCAAAACAGTGCTATAAAAAATTGTAAAAACCTGTATTTTTTAATTAATTAAATGGCAACCCTGGAACAATAGTTTTAAATTATTTTTTAATGCGAAATTTAAAAGTAGGTGTTGCTTTAAAGCAACGGCAGTGTAAAATGGGTTAAGGTTTTCGAAGTATATTAAAATAATATTTACTCAACCTTCAATCGGATTCAAAACTTAAACTAAACAAGAATTGTATTCAAAATTGTAAAATAAGTAAATAATTTTTTTAATTTTTTAATAATTCCAATTGTCGCGTTTGGCTTAAATTTTTACCATATAATTTTTAATTCAAATGTCAATTATATACGGATATAACAAATATCATTCAAATAACATTTCGGTTTATAGTTGCCACCTTAATGTGCATAAGACATTTTATAAACACTTTACACTCAAAAAAGTTTACCAGTAGAATCTACTGAAAATCACAGTTAATGCAACTATAAATTCAGTTCAAAGGTAGTTACTGTTAAAAAATTTAAAAATATAGTTATTTTTTTAACTGTTGAAAATCAACTAAGAACTGCAGTTAAAAAAACTTGCTCTATGAAACAAGACCCCAATGAAATAAGTCCCCAAACCAAAAATGAAATAAGGCCCCAAAAATCTTCTATATAAATAAAAATCAATTGTCGTTCGTTGGTAACGGCATCAGTTGAGAATGGCTGGACCGATTTTGACCATTTTTTTTTTAAATGTTCGTCATAGTCCAACTTAGGTTTTTACGTAAAGAAAAATTGACCACGCCCACGTTTACGCCCACTTTTTCGATTTATCTAAAATCTGAAAACTGCTGCACCGATATGGCTAAATGTTTTGCTAAATGTTCGTAGTATTCAAATTTAAGGTTTTACTGAAAAAAAAATGACCACGCCCACTTTTACGCACACTTTTTCGATTTATCTAAAATCGGAAACGACTGCACCGATATGAATATTTTTTTTGCTAAACATTCGTAGTAATACAATTTAAGTTTTTAATGAAAAAAAAAAATTGACCACGCCCACTTTTACGCCCACTTTTTTTGATTTAGCTAAATCGGTACAGCCGTTTAAGCTTTTACTGAAAGATAAATTGACCACGCCCACTTTTTTTACTACATCTATAATCGCAGAACGCCTAGACCGTTTTGGCTAATTTTTTTTTTTTATGTTCATATTAGTCCACAACAGTTTTTTACAGAAAGAAAAATTGTACACGTCCATTATACGCCCACTTTTTTTAATCGTCGGGTAATTTAATGTACAAGTTTAACTGTATATGTTCACGAATTAGGTTTTAAGGGAAAGAAAAATAGTTATGTTATTGAAGAAGTTTTGAATTTTAACTGTTTGCAAAAATACTAATTTTTGTATGCACTCTCCATGATAACTGACAATAGGAACAGCATATTTTATTGATTCTATTTTGTTTTGTTCATTATGCTCTCAAGTTATAAGCAACTCATTTGTTACTACTTTGTGTTGTTTCGCGATTTCTCAAAAAATACCGTTATTTATTTATTTACATTCCAATTTAGTTTATTACATGTGCAAATGTTAATTGAATGCTTATTGTCAAATTGTGGATCAAATTAATCAGTTGACGACAAAAAAATAAGTGTAATTGTTAATTAAACAAAGTTTAAAGTGTTTCTACAAAAGTAAACTAACAGTGATCATTTTTTTTTTTTTTGGAATTAAGATTCCATTGTAAGTACATTGCAATTGATTCATGAATTGAAATAAGTCAAATCGTTTTATTTCAAACAAATTTATAGATTAACATACTATAGACTGTGGGTTTTGAAGTTATACACGGTTAAAAGGTAAGAGCAAATTGAAAAAACTCTCTCGCATTATAATTCCGTCAATAAGAATGAGCAATTTAGGTCGAAAAAATCGCAATGCTGCAAGACAAGCGTATTTTCGATCTAACCAAACTGCGGAGCAACTCGAAGAGCGAAATGAAATTGAACGGAATCGATTATCACAAATACGTTCTGCACGTACACAAGAAGAAAGAGAATATGCAAACGAAGCAGATATGCATCGAATGAGACACAATCGTTCAGTGGAATCCATCCGAGTTACAATAAATTCAAATGATCGTGCAAGAAGAGAAACAAATGTTGCGTTAAATACTCATCGAGCTGCATTCCATTACAACAGGACAATTGATTACAGTGTAGACCATTCCATTGCTATTGGTTCTATGAGCGTTGTGTGCACACATTGTAAGGCATTGAAATATAGAAATGAAACTTCTGGATTGTGTTGAGCAAGTGGCAAAGTTAAATTGACACCGCTGATTCCACCACCAGAGCCATTGCGCTCATTGGTCTCAGGAACAGGAGCTCTTTCCAAACATTTCCTGACACAAATCCAAAACTACAACAATTGTTTCTAAATAACTTCATTTGGAGCAACAAATATAATTCGTGTTAATTTTATGCCTACTTTCAAGGTAATACAAAACAATCACTTACAGCATTTCATTTTGTCTATGTAAATTACACATTACAGATTCAAGGCCAAATATATCATCGGGCCGGTTCGCTTTTGCCAGTTCCGGGTGCTGACTATAAATTTCTAATACATATTTGGACAGGACAACGTCTGTCGGGTCAGCTAGTTTCTAATAAAAAAAAATTGGGGTCTTATTTCATTTTTTTGGGCTTTATTTCATTTTTTTTTTTTGATGAACTAAAGCCCCAATATGAGAAATGAAATAAGCCCCAAATAATATTTTTCATTTTCTTAAAAATCAAAATTTTTAAGTAATATAAGCAAATAACCGTTAAAATTACTGCATGAATTATCAAGTTATTAATGTAAATAGTTATCTGCTATTAGTAAGAGAGATTATACCGTGTAGTAATTTTGAAGTATCTTTTATGCCGCACGCAGAAAAAAACTTTATTTCGCGAAGCCGCCTGCCGCGTTCTACGGAGAAAAATCACCCCTAAGAGAGGCCGAAAGCCGCCACCCAGATGAACTTGTTTTTCAAATCAGATGTCGAATCCGTTGAAATCTTATATTTTTAAGACACCAAGTAATTTGTAAAAACAAGTTTTTCTGTGTGGCGGCCTTCGGCCGCTGTTAAGGGTTTTTTCCTCCGTAGAACGGGGCTTCGCGAAATAAAGTTTTTTCTGCGTGCGATTATACGATTTATAAATTTAATTTTATTTTGTGATATACTACTAAAAAATATTAAAAAAAACTGTATTGATATACTAAAATATTATTAATCTTTTTATTTTAAACAGGCTGAAAAAAAATCGCGCTATTATTTTTTCAGCTTTTTTACTCTGTATTAATTAAGAATAAAGAAATATTTTAAAGAAATATATAATTTTGTTTTTTTTTTTTTAATTGGGGCCTTATTTCATTTTCGAAATGGGGCTTTACTGCAGTATGAAATAAAGCCTCAAAATTGCGGTGTTATTTCATTTTATTTTGGGGTTTCGTTTCATTTGGTTGGGGGTTTATTTAATTTTTTTTTTTTTGGGGTATTGCCTCATAATGAAATAAAGCCCCAAAAAATGGAGCATTATTTCATTTTTGGTTTGGGGACTTATTTCATTGGGGTCTTGTTTCATAGAGCCAAAAAAACTAACAATTTTCACTACACAACATTGCTCACATCATAATTTATAATAAAAGATCGAAAAATAAACTTTTGGTTCTAATTTTTTAAAATTTAAAAGTAAAACATTTGAAAATTGCAGAGTACGGCAAAACTGACTTATGGCCCTAATGCTATAGTCAGAAAGTGTTGTTGTTTATTTAATAAACAATAACAACAGAGTGTAGTATGACTAGAGACTCTAGCCTGTACAGTCCACAGTACATTAGATACCAAATTCATGTATTATATATTCCTTAAAAAACAGTTAACTGATTCCTTTTCAAATAAACTACAATCCGTTAATGTTAAAATATTGTGAGTGTATATATATATATATATATTAGGGTATTCAACTTACTCGGGTTTGCTTTTGTTCGAGTAATCGAGTAACTCGATTTTGAGGTTTTTAATTTACTCGAGTAGGCGAGTAAGATTTTAAAATTGCTCGAATAACTCGAGTAACTCGAACAATTTTAATACTTTAATTTTATTTTCCAAAAACTCACATTTTTGTAAGTTTTTATATTTTATTAGTACTAATATAACATATATATAAAATTTAACAAATTAATTAAAAATTTTAGTAAAAAGTATATCTAAAAAAGAAAAACATTTGCTTAGATCCTTTATTATTGCGACAGTTTTGTCTCAGTACACTCAAAGCAGAAGCGTTATTATATCAATGAAATTCTTTATAAATATGTTGAAATCTTCATTTATTTTCTTTCAATATAACTGGTTCATAAATATGTATTAAACTGTTTTATAAAAATATTTGTAAGGTGATCCGTTTTGTAATTTCACTCAGACTTGACACAGTTTTGTTATATTAGTGTGTTAGTACTAAACGAAAAAATAGTCCATTTTGTATGATAGGATTTTGAGATATGTAATTTTTCTAAAAAAAATTATAAAGAAGTTTTGAAACAACTTTCATGAATATTTAAGAAGATTTTCATCATATTAATGAAAACTTCATTACTTCTATATGTAAATTATAATTGTGGAAATTTTGCGTAGGACCGCTATGAATTTCCATATAGGGCTTCTTAAATTGGCTTGTTACAATGACATAAAAGGGACCAACAAAAAGTTTTTAGTAAATGACATTTAAAAATTCCTTTTTGAAAATATAGTATTTATATGTAGTTTCAAATTTTCTTATTTTTCTTCGATCTTTTTGAATAAATTTTTGTCTTTTGTTTTATTGAGCTAAAGATCCTTTATTTTATAATTATAATTATTTATTTCCAATATTTCGTCTTCGCATTGGAAGACTTCTTCAGGGAAAAATTTTTTATAATTAAAAAACTTAAAAATAATAATTAAAAAAAAAGGCGGGAAATAAAATATTTTCTAATGTCAAATTGAAAATTAACCCAGAAAACAAAGTATAAATAATTGAAATATCATAACATAGCAAACAATTTTAAATTAATAGTTTCTTAAAATCTAAATGAGAATTATAATAATTTTATTATTTCCTATTTCCTATTGACTAAATGTCTGTAATTCTGTGCAATATTGGATGTGTCTGTTTTATAGTTAATTCTTTGTGTTGATGGTACTTTTATGATCTGTAACATTTCTAATGTATATCTTCGCTTGTAATTGCTTTCTGTGTTTAAAATTGATGTGTTATCAAAATCTGGATAATGATTGGAGTTGCTGCAGTGTAATGATAATGCTGTTTTTTGCGTAGAAGTGGTTTTATTGTATTTTTGATCGGATTTATGACCGGCTATTCTAGTTTTCAGTTTATTCTTTGTGGTACCTACGTATACTTTAGTGCAATTTTCTGTGTCATTACCCCTACATGGTATCTTATAAACTAAATTGGACATATCAAATTTGCTTATTTTATCTTTTGTCTTTCTAAATAGTGAACCTAATGTGTTATATGTGCTACTAAGTATTTCTTATCATCGAAAATTTTGGATTTTCTAATCTTTCAGATATAAGAGGAACATAAGTTAAAGATTTATAAATTTTGGGTTCCGCAACCCTTATCGTATTCACATTATTCCGGTTTTTAAATTGTCTTATTAATTTGCAGCTTAAATGTATTGGGTAATTATTATCCTTTAAAATATCCTTAATTTTTCTTATATTAGTTTCATGAAATTCTACATCGCTTATTCTTAATACTCTGTCAATTAGATTTTTCGCAGTATTAATTATTATTCTCTTGGGGTGTTTTGAATGGTAGTTTATAATCTTACCAGAAGCTGTTGGTTTTTGATACCAATCTATTTTTAAGATGTTATTCCTTCTCATTATCAATGTATCTAAATAGGGAATTTTAGAGTTACATTCTTCTTCTATCGTAAATTTTATATCTTCATGAAAATAATTAAATGTTGACAAAATATTATTAACTGAATTATAGTGAATAACACAGAACAAATCATCAACGTATTTTGTAATTATTTTTGGTTTTACATCTAATTTTTCAATACAAGAATCTGATAATTCTTCCATTACTATGTCAGCCACAATCGGAGAAGCTGGTGATCCCATTGGAAGACCCTTTCGTTGTAAATATATTCTATTATCATATTTAAAATATCTGTTATCTCCTATACAAAATTTCAAGATGCGTAAGAAAAGGTCCTTTCCAATTTTCATGTACTCTTTTATAATAGTACATTTGCCCTCAATAATATCTAATGCTTTATCTACTGGAATACTAGGAAACAAAGATACAACGTCAAGTGAAAAAAGTTTTTCATCATCTTGCATCTTTAAGTTCCTTATCTTTTCTCTAAATTCTAAAGAATCCTTTACATTGTATTTAGAATTCTCAGTTACTTTCTTCAGAATACTCATAACATATCTACAAATAATAATATTTTGTCAACATTTAATTCTTTTCATGAAGATATAAAATTTACGATAGAAGAAGAATGTAACTCTATAATTCCCTATTTAGATACATTGATAATGAGAAGGAATAACATCTTAAAAATAGATTGGTATCAAAAACCAACAGCTTCTGGTAAGATTATAAACTACCATTCAAAACACCCCAAGAGAATAATAATTAATACTGCGAAAAATCTAATTGACAGAGTATTAAGAATAAGCGATGTAGAATTTCATGAAACTACTATAAGAAAAATTAAGGATATTTTAAAGGATAATAATTACCCAATACATTTAAGCTGCAAATTAATAAGACAATTTAAAAACCGGAATAATGTTAACACGATAAGGGTTGCGGAACCCAAAATTTATAAATCTTTAGCTTATGTTCCTCTTATATCTGAAAGATTAGAAAAATCCAAAATTTTCGATGATAAGAAATACTTAGTAGCACATGAAACATATAACACATTAGGTTCACTATTTAGCAAGACAAAAGATAAAATAAGCAAATTTGATATGTCCAATTTAGTTTATAAGATACCATGTAGGGGTAATGACACAGAAAATTGCACTAAAGTATACGTAGGTACCACAAAGAATAAACTGAAAACTAGAATAGCCGGTCATAAATCCGATCAAAAATACAATAAAACCACTTCTACGCAAAAAACAGCATTATCATTACACTGCAGCAACTCCAATCATTATCCAGATTTTGATAACACATCAATTTTAAACACAGAAAGCAATTACAAGCGAAGATATACATTAGAAATGTTACAGATCATAAAAGTACCATCAACACAAAGAATTAACTATAAAACAGACACATCCAATATTGCACAGAATTACAGACATTTAGTCAATAGGAAATAGGAAATAATAAAATTATTATAATTCTCATTTAGATTTTAAGAAACTATTAATTTAAAATTGTTTGCTATGTTATAATATTTCAATTATTTATAATTTGTTTTCTGGGTTAATTTTCAATTTGACATTAGAAAATATTTTATTTCCCGCCTCTTTTGTAATTATTATTTTTAAGTTTTTTAATTATAAAAAAATTTTCCCTGAAGAAGTCTTCCAATGCGAAGGCGAAATATTGGAAATAAATAATTATAATTATAAAATAAAGGATCTTTAGCTCAATAAAACAAAAGACAAAAATATATGTAGTTTCTTTAGATCAAATGGCAACTAAATTAAAAAAAAAAATAATGTTTGATCCCACTTTTAACCCTCAAATCCGGACCAATAATCTTAAACACCGCAGTCTTAGAACTTGTTTCTTTAAAAAATATCCAAGTTTCTTCGATATCGGAGTTTTTCGCATTAAGTTCTTCGTTTTTCGTAATATAATTTCTTTAACAGTGCTCACTTAATATAAAAATACACTTAACATTTTAATATTCACTATAACAGTCACATTATTTTATACAAAATATTAAAAAAATATAAAATAGTTCATATTTTTAAATTACTCGAGTTACTCGATTAATCGACCAAAATTGTTCGAGTTATTCTTTACTCGAAATTGGCCACTTCGAATTACTCGAACAATTGTTCGACATCATTTCATCGATTAATCGAGTAACGGTTAACCGATTGAATACCCTAATATATATTATTATAATACCCTTTTAAAATATTATGAAATCAACCCACATTTAAATTTACAAATATAAGAAAGTTACCACAAATACAGACCAAACCATTTACTGGTTTTCTAATCAACTAAGTTTTTACAAGATAGGTCATATCAGGTATAAAATTGCGGAAGCAATGCAATTTTTTAACATAGGGATGTTAAAAGTTTGATTAAACCCCGTCTTTTTTTGTTGTTCTGGTATTATTATTTTTCTATCTTTTTTGAAAGGAAACATAAGAAAGAACACATTTAATGTAATCAAATTTACGTTATTTAAATTAAATAAAAATCGAAAAATTAAATTTGGGATATTTCCCCATCATTCCATAAGCAAAATAAAAAGATCGTCACCTAAAATACAAAAGGGCGTTCAACACTTTTTATTTTTTTTTTTTAAAGAAGAAGCATATAAAGAAGAAGCATTAAAGCAAATATTTTCTTGTCTTGCTTAACCGCCGACTATAAACTTATCTCTAGGGCAAGGAATTTCATGCAAATGCATGTTTTTAGTCAGTAGCCCAAAACCAGTTTTGATCAAATACTTTTTCAAATCAAAGAATTTGCAACCAAATGGCATCGATTCGTTGTTGCATATTTTGTAACATATGCATTTTTTTGCATATTTTTCTAAAAATGCATATTTTATGTCATAAATTGTTATTTGTTAGATATTTCGCATATTTTCAATTTGTTGCATATTTTTGCGAATTTTGTAAAAATTAAGTTTTAATTAAAAATAAACAAAAGAGAACATTTGTAACCCTGACCACAGCATCTAGCTTTATACACTCCGGTTCACTTATTTAAAGGCATTAAAAAATCTGTGTTCATCATCCTGTATCTTTTCCAATTTTTAACTGATTGTAGTACTATAAAATAGAATTGGAAGCTAGACACCTTTAGATATAAAAAAATTATGCCAATAGTGGTTTTTTACCTTTACAACTTTTTTTGAGCAATTTATTAAAAAAAAGTCCAAAACTGTGCTATTTTTTTGATTCACTTGAATAAAGGCACTTTATTATTTATTTATAATTTTTAAAGTAAGCGATAATTTTTCGTAGGTAGCGTTTGTTTATTACAATTTATTGCAGCCTAATAATTTTACAAGTCAAAATGGCAAGAAAAAAAAATTTAAATTTATCGGAAAAAATTAAAATCGATGTTTACCATTCTGAAAGTTATTCTAACCGCGCAATAGCTCAAAAAATTGGACGAAGCCCAACAGTTGTTGACAATTATATTAAGGACCCCGAAAGGTAAGGAAAAAAATTTAAAGGAAGGGTTTCATTGTATGAGAAAAGAAAAATCATAAGAATTGCATCTAATTCTACCTTATCCTTCTCAAAAATAAGAGCTCAAGCTGGAGTGAAAGCGAGCAAGTCAACAGTACGCAGAGTAATAAAGAGCTGTGAGTATCTAAAATAAATGAAATTAAAAAAAAAGCCGCCACTTAATGTTCCGCGTAAGGAAAAGCGGCTTCAATTCGCAAGAGACTACATGGTATGGGATGTGCAGCAAAGAGGTCATGTAAATGACTGGAGAACCGTAATATTTACGGACGAAAAGAAGTTTAATTTAGATGGGCCTAATGGCTACAACTATTACTTCCATGATCTGCGGAAAGAAAAGCGATTTTTGAATCGACATCACAGCCGAGAGGACGGCATTATGGTGTGGGATGCTATTACGTACTACGGCACCATCGATCTTGAATTTCAAAGTGCAAAAATTACTGGTGCAAGCTATAAAACGTTATTGGAATCGGCTTTTCCGAAGTTCAGTAAACTATTTGGTCCTATATCTTGGATATTGCAGCAGGATAATGCTCCTATACATAACGCGAGAGTAGTTAAGGAGTTAATTTCAAGCCAGAATGTAAATATTCTTGATTGGCCACCCTATTCTCCTGATCTAAACATTATTGAAAATGTCTGGGGTTGGTTATCTCGTACAGTCTATGAAGGAGGAAGACAATTCGATGACAAGGAGTCACTAATTCAGGCCGTTAAGGATGCTTGTAATCAAATTTCGTTGGATTACATTAATTCGCTTTATCTGTCAATGAAAACCCGTATATTTGAAGTTATTAAAAACAAAGGTGGCTGTACCCATTACTAAAAACTCTTTAATAAAGTAAAATTAATTAAAAAACAAGAAAAACCGGTCTTCATTAAATTTAATTAAAATGCCTTTATCCAAGTGAACCAAAAAAAAATAGCAAATTTTTTAACTTTTTTTGATAAATTGCACAAAAAAGATCTTTAGGTAAGAAACTGCTGCTGCTAGGATGTTTTTTATATCTCAAGATGTCTAGATTCCATTTTCATTTTATAGTTCTGCAATCGGTTAAAAATTGCAAAAGATACAGGCTGCTGAATATGGAATTTTTAGTGCCTTTAAATAACTGAACCGAAGTGTATATATATAAAGTTCAATATCAAGTTAAATTATCAAAAGACTCGTCATTCAATACATTTAAAACAACAATTATATTTTCCTCAGTTAAACAAGGTTTTCCAAAAAATCTTCTTCTATATGGTGTGAGAACGACCCTAATGAAAAGTCATATTTCGAACAGAACCATGATTTTCAAAATAATTTTGCACAATTTGGAAGTGTTGTTCAGGCGTCAGTCTATTCATGTTGATATGCTAAACCACACTAAACATTAATCACTTTACAGCTGACAAAATGGCCGCCAGTTAAAAAAGTGTTGCCAACTTAAAGTTCTAAACCTGTATAAAAAACACCCTTTATATATTATCACATCGATCAATACATATGTATATTCGGACTATTATTATGTGGCTTCTGTAATTATACATGGAGTAAGATTTGGAGAAATATAATAATATCAAGTACAACATAAAAGATTCTCGCAATAAAAATTATCAGATGCCAGTGATGCCAACTATTTATAATTAAAACGCACCACAGGGTACAACAAAAACCGCTAAATAAATTTCAAGCAGAAATCACAGAAAAGCGATAAAATATTATTTTAAAAAAGTCTTGTTTATGCATTAGTAACAGTGATGCCAACTTTATTATCAGTCAGGCCATTAAAATAACGCTATACGATAAATTTTATCAAAATGTCTACTTTATAAATTTATTTATTCTACAAAACAGCGCCAAAAGCACTATTTTATGGCGAAATAGCTGAATTTAGCATTCTTATTGTTTTAAAAATGTTTGAATTTTAAAATACATGTTAGGTTTTTTAGTGCAAATTTATAACAAAAATCACATTTGAAAAAAAATTTAAATTATTTTGTAAGGTATGTTTATGACAAAAAATTATTGTATTATTACAAAATTTATGAAAATATAGTACTTTTGGCCTAACAAAAAATAATACGAGTTTGGGTTAGAACAAAAGCGCCAAATCTAGCGCGAAAAGTGCTAAATTGGCATCGCTGTCAGATGTATTTGTATATAATGATATAAGCCTTAATGTTACTCAATTCAAAGTCAGATATAACTTAATCATATTATATATGACTATACAGGCATAAATTGCCAACCGTACCAAAAAAATAGTACTGGCAAATCACTGCTATTTTTGTAAAACCCACCATGTTAAAAATTAACAAAGGTACAACTAACATTGCACTAGGAAAACAATATTTTGTTTGCAAAGCATGTGTTTTGCCAGTATCACCAGCAAAATTCTTTGCCAATATTATTTTTACCAATATTACAACATATTAGAAGCATTTTTTTTTTTAATATTTTATTATACTAACTAACCGCAACCTGTATTTCTGCTTTTTAAATGTGCTTTATTCAGGGTTGGCATTCAATAACTTTGTATAATAACGAGATTTGGCTACTACAGTTACACCAAGATCGAAATGGAAATTTTAAAATAGCGTTTCCATTAAAGGCATGTGTCTTCTTATATGACCGGTTTTATTTCGCTATTTCACCGGTTTGTTTTTGAAATATCTCGAACTAAAGTTAAAATAAAACTAAAAAAAAACCGAAACGACGATTTATAACGGTATTTAATGGGTATAATTTTTAAATTAACTCTATGATGTTAGAAGACACATGCCGCTTTTGGAATCGTGGTTTAAAAATTTGTATATCGGTACTGATGAGGGAGTGGTAAAAACTACCGTTATAGCGAATAGGTAGTGTTCGCCAAACATGGCTATTTTAAAAGCAAAAACTTTTTTCAATTACAAACGTTATGCCAACGGTAGCAAATTTGCTCAAACCAACAGTTGGCCACTGTTATCAATCGGGTAACAGGACAGTACTGTCAATATTGTTAATCCCACGTTCTGCCAACTCATAACCGACCGTCGCCGACGCTTTGCCAACACTGTGCGTTTGTATTTTCTCTGCCTGGGTAAATATAAACTGTTTTTACCCGGGAAATTTGACATTTAGAAGTCAGACCACAAAAATTGTTACGTACTTTTGCATTTTAGGTGACGATATATAAAAATGTAAACGTGACTATTAACACTTTCATCACCAAAATATATAAAACAATTTAATTTCCATGCAAACCATTATAAGAGAATTGTACAAAACATGATTTCCCCCCAAAATCCTGTCTACTCAAAAAAGAAAAGGAAAAGGAATAGAAAATTATTACTATTAAACACTTACCGTACTGAAAATGCACTACGGCGCGTCACCAGAGCCTCTTCACGTACATGACGATATGAGCGCTTTTGTTGTTCTTTTTCACGATCAAAATCAATCGATGTAACACGTTCCAATGGTTGATGGCAGATAATATCCCGATCTGAGACAGATTTTAGATTACGTATTACATACGTGCCACCAAAACGTGAGTGACGAGCGGCTGGTGGTTTTGTGGCCAAACGTTGTTTCTCACGGCGTCGTGCTGCTAATAATTCCTGTTCGTCTCGTTGTTTTTCAGTAACACTACGTTGCAGTGAGGCGTCGGCAAGATTTTCTGCTGTCTGTATGTAAAATACAAGTGAATGAGAGGAAGGAGGGGGAAGAAATTAGTGTTAGTAATAGGGATAAGATGTGTAGTAGTATATATATATTGAAGTAGTGGTATAATACATGTTTGCTGGCAACACCATTTCCAATATTATTATTAACCCTTTCACTACCCTTGTACAATACAGTGTACACATTTTTAAAAAAGTATAAAAAATATGATATTGCAATGAAATTAGTTTATTAGAATCTTGTTCGTTGAAAAGAAAATCATTTTATGCAGTAACTGTTTATCACACACAGAGAAATAAAGTGCCAACCGAATTGAAAAGTGTATTTTAATGGTAACAACATATGAATTTAGTTAGTACAACGATATTTACATTAGATTTCTGAATATTTTTGGTGTTGCAACTAAAGTTCAGTTGAAATAACCGAACTTTGTTGTGGAAACGAATGGTAAGTTGTGCCAAACAGTTGAAAATCCTAACAATCGAATTTGAGTCGTAGTAACCGATTTTCAGTTATCAAATAGCTAAATTTGTCTCTGTGTGCAGGGAAATATAGTCGCAATATTTGTTATCGAAGGTAGTTTTTTTTAATCAGCCGTTATCTCCGAAAAATTGGCGTTTGCTGTATCTCCTAAACTAACAAAGCTAGTATTTGGCACGTAGCTTCGTCTAATGATTAGAACAAAACCAAACAAAACATATTTGGTAGCTCGAATGTTTAGTGGTAAAAATGGACTGAGAATTTTTAAAAATTCGATTTTCAGACTCAATTGTTTGGTGGTTAGAAGGGGGAGGGGAATACATGTAAACTTTTTTATTTTTGATTTAAGGACCGCCAACATGAATTTGCAGTTAAATCAAACAATTATTTTTTTTATTTTGAATTATCAAAATTTAAAATTTATTATGAAAGTTTTAAGTGAAATATTATAATCCCCCATTTATATTATCGCCATTTCCGAATAGGGGTTAATGGTCAAACCATTTTCGGTCATAATTCCAAAGCAAAAATGGGGACCATGACCAAAATGATATTGATCATAGTACTCAGTTAAAAATAGTACTATTTTCAATTTACATTGAGCCCGTTTTTAAAACGAACATAATCATCATTGTGGTATAGTGTTAAAGTAAAGTTTTTCTGAGGGCTTAGGTTTTACTTTGAGATTTTCTGCTGTGTGATGTGTTCGAAGCCGGCTTCGCATGAGCAAAAAAATGGTTGGTCATATACCAAACAGCAAATCGGTATTCACCATTGTCATAGTGTGAAATATATTCCACTTCTCCCTGTTTCCATTCTTCCAAAATGCAAATGGGTTTTTATAGTAAGCATTAAAAGCACTATACGAGCTAAACATAGTGATTTCTTCAACACGTTGAAGAATAGAATACTGTGAAAAGTTCACATTGATGTCTCCACCAATTAACCTATTAATTGCAAGCAGTTTGTCCAGTTTTCAATAAAATCAAAAATTAGCGTAACATTATGACTTGATCAAGACTTAATTCCACCGGTCGCAAAATTTCTGCGAACTTTTTAGTTTACGATAACGGCTGGGAATGAGTACAAAGAAAGCTTTGCCATTCAGAGAAATGAGATCTCGATTTTTACGAACAAAACTAGGTTGGAGTTCTATTTAGGGGAACTGGATTTTCCAGTTTTTGTTAGATTTCCGTGCTAGTACATCGACTTCCAGGTAGCGGTCGATGTAATCGATTTTCGTTGGCAATAGCAATTTTAAAATTTTACCTATCCTAGCTATATAGTCCATAAAAAAATATAAAGAAACGCAATTTTATTTTTCGTGGTTTTCAAAAAAGTTAACCCATAAACATTTTTGAAGTTCTACACAATTCTTTTGTAAAATTAAACTAGCGATTTTAAAGGACACAAAGGTTTTAAAATTTGACGTGTTTCGCGGATTTTAATAAAAACAGATTAAAATTGTTTCGCGTTATTGGCATTAAAATTCGCAAAATAACTACTACATTACGTAAATGGAAATTTAAAATATATATTGGGGCGATAATTTGCGATTGAATAGCTCTGGTAACTGCGCCTGAACGTCTCGTTACTGTCCATATACCGACAAGAGGTTAATGGGAGGACCCTGTAACGAGAAGGAGAGTTCTAGTCAGACAGGACAAAGCTTCTATGCACAAAAGTCTATGCACTCGTTTCTGGCTAGATATGTTGTAAATAACTACTACTCAGATACACTCAGAGGATATATACAGAGCAGCATTGCAGAAATCTTGGTTAGTTTTCTGCAGCCGTGAACTTGACCACTTGCTAGGCTGTAAACCGTCTTGATAGGCTGGAAACCGTTTATGTAGAAAGGTTCTTGTAAGTGCAGGTACTCCCCTGGCAACATGTTAGTTTAACCAAGGAACATTTACACCAGGAAGTACTAACGTGGCGTTTGGCGGGATGTTTCAAATCGTTGCCGACAGCTTCGAAAACGCACTGTGTTTACATTTTTCGCTGAACGTTCGCGCAGTCAAACATCACTCCGAACGCTATGTTTGTACTTCCTGGCCTACATGTCTATTGGTTCCGGCTCCACTCTGAAAGGTCGACTAATCTTAGATAATGGAAAGATTGTGGACATGGTCGCGGTCCATTGTGATGCACCCACAGAGGTTTATTTACTAGCAGGTTGGTACTATTACACGACTTCTGCAGAACCAGCATGGAAGAGTAGGAGAGCTTTGAGCACTTTATCTGCTAGTGTCCAGCACTGGACAGGAGTAAGAAAGCTTTCACTGAGATCGGTATACATCCATGATGTCACTGATATCTCGGGTGCTGACATTCCACACCTCCTTGGAGTCATGAGAAGCTCGAACTGGTTGAACGGTGGAGTATGATCGTTGGTAATCCGTCAGTCTTGTCAGATTCCAAAAAACAGTTTTATAGCTATTAGAAAATTCAACTTCACTCTAGTGTTGTGCATAGGCTTGCCAGATGTTTAGTTTTCAGCAGTACGTATTTTTTCCCCCAATTGTACTCTTTCTGCGTAGTACTCTTCTTTGTTAAAAACATTAAATTAGAAAATTTATTTTATTTAGTAACAAAAAACTTGCTCAGAGTATAAAAGAGCAAATGCAGGTTATTTGAAACGGAATGTAAGAATGTCTCATGTCTGTCCAGCGCTGCCAAGTTTAACGACTTGTCTTCATTTTGACGAATTTTGCAGTAATATATAATAAAATGGCGATATTACAAAAAGCAATGTATGGAAAAAATTTGATATGCACATTTTTTAAGAAGGAATATCTAATTTTTCGATAATTTTAATCATTTATCTTAAAAAAAACTAATAAAAGAGTGAATTTCTGCGTTTTTGATTATTGCTTAGTCATTATTTTTCTTGAATGCCCAAATCTTGTAAAAATTTTGGAAAATAATAATAATTTTAGAATTCTATTCCGCTTAATGAGTAGTGCGACTTGTGTTCTTAAGACCCGGAGGCGTTTGTAAAGAAACTAATAGTAAAGAATATCAAAATGGTGAAATTATACAAATAAAGTGATGAAAACGACCCAGGCAGAAAAATATAATCGGCACAGTGCTGGCAAAGCGTCGGTGACGGTCGGTAATGCGTTGGCTGAACGTGGAATTAACAATCTTGACAGTATTGTCAAGTTACCCAATTGATAACAGTGGCCAACCGTTGGTCTGAACGAACTTGCCACTTGGTAATTCAAAAAATATTCTACATCTTATTTAAATGTGAGAAATATTAAAAAATATTAATACAAATGCTTCTAATTGGTTGTAGTATTGGTGAAAACAATATTGGCATTGAATTTTGCGGGTGGTGCTGTCAAAGCAATGTTTTCCCAGTACAATATTAGTTGTACCTTTGGTAATATTTAATACGGTGGGTTTTACAAAAATATCAGTGGTTTGCCCGTACTATTTTTTTGGTACGGTTGGCAATTTGTACCTGGGGAAGTTACGAGTAAGCTTTCCCCTTTTTTTATTTAAATATAAGGAGTTTGGGAATGACTATTATTTGACGACTTCTCATTCTTAAAATAACGATTTTTTTCACAAAAATTTTCGATTTTTTGACAAATATTAATTTTTTTGAACTTTGACCTTGATGAAGTTTAAATAAAAAAGTGATTAGTAATATTAGTATCTTTTTTTAATAATGGCACCTTTAATTTTTTATGCGTATCATAAATTCTTAAATAATAATCATAATTAAATTCCTGAGAAAATTTCCTTTTATTTGCTATTTTAGTCTCCCAGGGGGTCTTAAATAGATATCTCAAGCGAGCTTCATTTTATGGATCTTAAAATAAAATGTATTTCTTAAATCGTGAAAAAATTTCCTTTATATATTTTCATTATATGTTTGTATGTTACTAAGCATAACGGTTAAATTTTTAATTCTATAATTCTGGAAGGGGTCACATACTTTTTGTGTTGAGGGGTGCCCGAAAAAACAAAATTCTGCCGTTGTTACTTTTTTTATATACTGAATTCTGTGATTTTTTAAAATTAAAATGTGTACTTTAGAGAGGTTGAGGTTTTCTCCTTAATTGCACTGCTTTTTCCCCCCAATGTACTTTTTTTTGTCGATTTCATATCTGGCAACCCTAGTTGTACATGTGTAAAACTTTTTTAAAATTACAATTGCAAGTGTGTAGGTAAATGCTGTAGTGATGAGCTGTTGCTATTAGTAATAGAGTTTTAAGTGGTATTAAAACGCAAAAATAAAACCTTTACAAAATATAAATTTTTTTTTTTTTTTTGGTTAGAATGTATAGAATTTCATATCCTTTCTTGCTCTATCTGATTCTCTCTCGTTCTCGCTTTGTGTAAATATCTATAGTGTATTGGCATAACTTTCAACAAAAAGACCTCACGATTTGCGGTTTCGATGTCTATATACATGTAAGTACGTGTGTCTGAATGAGTCTGTAAAGGAATTTCTTTTGTAAATTGTATTGTAATTGAAATGTTTGTGGCCGGCCATCAAATTGGAGTCGTAACTAAGTGAGTAATACAACAAAAAAAAAATGAAAGAAAAAAAATCCAAGTAGCAAAAGAAATTCTATATTCCATGGTTTATGCTTTGATGTTCGTGTGAAAATAAAGATTTCGTGATGTATGTCTGGTCCTTGTTAAACAAAAATACATACATCCCAATCCTTAAAAATGCTGCTATGAATGTATTAGTGTCGAATAGAAGTTGTGGTTGAATTTATTCGGGCTATGGATATCAATGGCTGCCAAACTGATGAATAACGCCAACACACGTATAACTCAGAATGCAGTCTGTGCATGTTACAAATGTTTTAACTTGTATTTTAAATTAATGTATTGGATTTCACTAGATTTGGATTAAGGCCAAAACTAACCATTGTATTAGTTTAGTGTTAAGATATAACGAATTTTATATACCCTTCAATGTTTTTATTGTTTAATGGAGACAGTTTTTAAAAAACATTTGATAGAATGCGTTGCGATTGAAATTACAAAATAGTTTTTGGGTTAGACGATTTTGAAGGTTTACCAGAGATTAATCTTTTTGAAACTCATTGAAATTGAGTTTGCAGGAATCTTGACACTACCTAGCAAAAAATAGTGCTTACCCAGAAGCGCTTCCGGAAGACATTATTTAATTACGAAGCGCTTCCAAAGCAAATCCAGAAGTCAACATTTTTGTTGGCGATGTCCCACTTTGTAAGTCTCTTTTGAGGAGGTTAAAACCGCTTATTTCATGTGCTCTTAGAAGCAATAAATTTATACCTTCTTAGGCAATAGGAAGCGCTTACTTGTATGTTAACAACATTAATGCTTCATGGTATGCCATCTGTATAGCTTAATTGTAAGCATTAGTCACTGCTTCAAAGAAGGCATTTTTGGAAGGACAGCAGAATGCTTTCCCTAATTGCTTTATTGTATGCAAGGCGGTGAGCGTTATTTTGGAAGCATACAAATGTAGTTACTGCTTACCAAATCCAGGTTATTTTTTCCTGGGTAAGAGTCTAAGACTATTGCGCGGAAAACATCACATAGAATTGCTCGAATTCAAACGAAATTTGAGTCTCTACGGTTTAAACTGAATGTAGAATCATCTTTTAATATAGGGTATCCACAACGAGCAAATAAGATTGTATTTAAATACAAACAAGAAATATTTGAGTAAAAAACCTTGTGTTAGATTGAAGTAATGCAGATTAAGGTTTTTTATTGTTAAAAACTGAAATGGCATAAGCTTAAAATGGTACCTCTTAAAAGGCAATGGTTCATAGCAAATGTTATGCCTCAACTTGGACAAACACACGAATACACACTGATTTTTAAACTGAAACAAACCACTTCCAAAGTAAAACCGCTAATGGGTTTCCCGATTGTGATGGATAGGATTAGAATATAAGAGACACGTCCGCTAACATGTTCGCTAATGTGGGCATTTTGGGTTGTTTTGAAAATTGTTATAACGGGTGATTACTATTAGATGAGACTTTTCTTAATAGAACCAAATTCGAAGAGCTTTAGCAACTTAATTTTGCAAGATAAGTAATATACACTATGGGACAAAATAAAGTACAAATCTAAAAAACCGTACGAATGTTAGTTTAACTAAAAAAACCAACTGAGATGCTAAGAATAAGATTTGTTTAAATGTTAACTTTGTGTTTTTTATGTTATTGTTTTATGTTAATTGTAAAAAATTATATTTTAATGTAAAAATCATAAATATTACGATCCCTAGATAAAGTAGACAAAAAAGCTACGAAAAGTCGGTCAAACTTGTAATAAAATACATTTTTATTTATATATACACTCCTAATCAGGCGCGGAACCAGGAAAATTATTTGGAGAGGGAAGTTAGCGCATTTTTAACTAAAATATTTTTTAGTATTTTTCACATTTTTGTACTGAAAAATTTAATTTTGGGGGTAGAAATGTCCCATAGTCATTTGAACAAAGCACAAATTATTTTCGCCGGGCCAAAGAACCCAAAACTAGCGGGTCTTAAACTTAACATTAGATATTCATGATTTTACCAAAATATATAATAATTGTAATTGTTTTTATACACATCGAGATTATTTTTATATTATTTATATTAATAACGAGTTTTCAACCTCCGTATATTTACAAAAATAAAGCAAATTTAATATATAAGCTGGGTTGATATATGTATTTCGATTTGACTAAAGATCTCTCCAGACCCCCTAACCAAAAGTGAGCTTCATCGCTAAACGAAATTCGAAAAATTCGTCCGCGATACGTATTTCGAATAGAACCATGATTTTCAAAATAAATATGCACAATTTGAAAGCGTTGTTCAGGCGTCATGTTGAAATGCCAAACCAAACAAAACATAAATAACTTGACAGCTGACAAAATGGCCGCCAGTTAAAAAAGTGTTGCCAACTTAAAGTTCTATACCTGTATAAAAAATACCCTTTATATACTGTTTTATAAAAAAACATTTTTGATTGTTATATAATATATGCTTATTTATGGTGATATATGAGTAATGCATTTTAAGATATAACTATATATCACATAAAGATTAACAATTTAGTTTGCGATATGATCATACAGGGTTTTCCAATAGGTACTTGACAACTTTGAATTTAATTTATGAACGCACTATTTCACTGATCATCTTAACTGTTACTTCCCTTTTTTTCAGTAAACTCAACATTTTCATCTTGGTAAAGCACACGAACGAACAACGTATGCAAATTATAAAAATGTATTCGGAGTCGGTGACCGCAACTTTAAGAGCGTTAACTCCAATTTTCGGTAGTTATTCTCGCCCTAGTAGACAAGCAATAACAAGTTTAGTGCAAAAATGTGAGTCTACATCAGAGTTAACCAAAACTCTCAATAAATGAAATGCGTCTGTATTGGTTAAGATAATATTTCCCAGCAAACACAAAACTAAGCATTACAAATGTAATGAATTTTAAGTTTAAAAAAAGTAAATAAAATTAAATACAAAATATGCCTCAGTTTTTACAGAATTAGGCAATTTTTTTCACACATATTTGACTGGTCGAGTTTAATTTACAATTGAAACTTAAAAAACTAAGTTTGTTTAGGCATTATAAATTAAGTTTTCCAAATTTAAGATTTTGTAACAATTTTTTATTAACAAAATCTGTTTTAAATTTGAAGAACTTAATTTATTTCTCTGCTTGGAACAAATAAATTTTAAGTCGGAAAAATTTGTTCGCAGCAATATGTAGAAGGAAAAAGGGATAACAAAAAATCGAAAATCGAAATCATTTAGATTTTTCCAGAATTCTATTCCCATTTTTCCCAGAGCTTGGACTTCGGTTCGAAGAAATATAATTTCTGATTGTATATCGAACTCATATTGAGTAACATCACAGTTGTAAGGGTTATTAAATACTGTACTTTCATCTAAGCAAAACGAAAGAAATTTACAATTTATCAATTTTTCTTTAATAGAAGACTCCAAAGAATTTCCTATTTGGGCAATACGCCTAGCCACAGTTTGGGGTGACAAGGGAATTGACTTTATGAAATCTGTTCTATAATTTAACGTTTGAAAAGTTTTTTGTAAAATATTTTTTGCTAGCATTCCATCCATAATTGGTCTGCCTTGCTGAGCGATTTCCAAGCTTATTTGGCTTGAAATCTCCATTTTTAATTTTTTATTTAGCAAAATTTCATCATTTTGCTCTTCTTGCAGAACCCATTTTTTAATTTTTTGCATATAAAGGTTTTTTGCTCAAGAAAAAACATTTTCCTCTTTTAATTTATTTATTTCTTTGTGAAAAAGGTCAAAATGCCTTTTAATTGAAAATGTTTTCTTTGTTTTAAATGTTTGGTAACATAAAATGCATTGCATGTTACCAAAAGCATTTTTAATGACAAAACAAAAATTTCTGTCTTCCATTATACTATTTTGTTTGCTGGTTTATTTTGAAATTAAATCAAAGCTGAAAAAACAATAAAGCTGAAAAAAAGCAGTAAGCATCCGCACATGTGCACTCGTTAACACTCAATTAACGACTGAAATCAAACTAAATTAGAAGAGAACAAGCGTCGGTGTGAGTTTTTGTTATTGTTTTTGTAGCACAATTGTGCACAGAAAATGAATATTTGGATTACTCTGGTCTACATATTCATTGTGTGATGCTGCCGTGCCAGTGAGACAACGGGTTGGTCGAAGTGCCGAAAATATCGGTGCCGTTCAGGCGTCCGAAGCAAACGATACAAATCAATCAATTCCGCGGCGTTCTCAAGAACTGGGCATCGCCAAGACCACTTTATGGTGAATTTTGCGTAAAGATCTTGGTTTACACCCATTCAAGATCAAGCTGACTCAAGAATTGAAGCCGATGGAAATATCTCAAATGATTGGCGTTTTATTCAAAAAAAAGTTGTCAAGTCCTTATTGAAAAACCCTTTATATGGTCCAATTCATATTTTCTGTGCGTATAAGACCCAATTATTTATTGTTACCCAGCAAAATTTTTTAGAACAGATTACCTCTGAACCTATTCTAGAACAACTACTTTTACCACCGGTTACATGGAACTGGTTCTAGAACCAGGGTTCCAGGGAGTCGAAATTTTTTTTTTATACTTTTATTTAATACTAGCTGACCCGACAAACGTTGTTTTGCCTTCAAATTTTATTTTCATTGAAAGTCTGGTTTTTCAGCCATTTTTTATTTTTTGTACCCGTATCCAAGCAATGCTGTGTGACAAAGCAAAAATTTTTGATATTCACACAATTTATATGAAAATGACTAATGTTCAGAAAAATCACCACATCTCGACCAAACGAAAATATTTTTGAAACATCCTCATTGCATGTTCTACAATACGTATTCAGCCATTTTTTATTTTATGCATCCGTTCTCGAGTTATGGAGTGACAATTAAAATGTACACTTCTTTTTATATATATAGATAATATATGTCATTGGATATCAAAATATCTCATGCTATCCACCAAAAATTACTTATCTTTTTGGATCTAATTAGATAATAGTGCATGTAAATTAACTACACTAAATATTTTTCGATCTATCAGGATCTTAAATTAGATATTTTTGGAAACCATAATTTGAAGACCAATTTTAATCTAACTTAATCCTAATAATATATTTGATCTATCTAATATTATTGGATACCCCAATATAAAGATAAGCTTGGATAAAAAATAAATAACGATTTATATCAACTGAGATCGTATTTTGTATTTGACATGTGACTTTTTTGGGATCGGGTAATTTAACAAATACAACAACTGTTGTACCAATCGAAAAATAGAATACAGGTGATTAAATATCCCGAAGACACCTAAGCGATCCGCTCAATAGTTATAGAAAAGCTGAAAAACAAAATTGGCGTTATAGTTATGAAACACACTGTATAGCAATAAATGTCCAAAGAGTTGGACTATAAGCTGCTATATTCACTTATATGTTTATTTAAAAAAACAGCTGTAAGTCCACTATTTAAGAGCTAATTGACAATAAGTCATTCGACTTCAAATTTTAAGCAGCATATTTTGATTTTTATAAATTACATAGAACCTCAATTAAAATAAAAAAATTGTATTGCATTTTGCAACAAGAATTTAAACATTATTGATTTGCATTAATTATGCGTTAGTTAAACAAAACTTAACTCGAGTGTGTTTACAACAAACAGCCAAACTTCTTCAAATTAATTACCATCAAATTCTAAAGTGCAATTGCACAATTTAATATTGATGGAACACAAACACAACAACGCCAAATAAAAAAAACTCACCTGTTCACGATAAAGCAGACACACAATTTCCAAACAATGCAAATGAAATTGATTTTCATCCGTTGATGAGATTATAAACAGCACCAAATCCAAAATGCCCGATTGATGCAGTGCCCAAATAACTTGATCATGTACGCTGGCATCATTATCGGCACGACATTCAGCCTCAGGATTTGCTGGCACTTGAAGCACGTTTCGTATCAAAACCAAAATACGTTCAATTAAAAGACTTTGCTCTTCGCTACGTAATGCCCAATCCTGGAATAAAAATTAAAGACAAAAAAAAAAAAGAAAATTAAATAAAAATTCTAAACAAAAAGTGGAAAGAGAGAAACAGAAAAAAAGCCATTGTTGATAAAAATAGAAACAAAAGCAAAAAAAAAACAAAAAACAGAAAATAGAAAATAGAAAATAGAAGAAAATTAAATTACATTCTAGATGTCGAGTAGAACATTAACTAAATCCATGCACCGAAAAAAATCCATGCAACTTTTTATGAAAAAAAAAAAAAAATGTAGCTTTTTTATCGTAAAATACAAGAAACTTTCGTTCATTTTTAGTGCAAGACTTTTAGAATTTCATGAAACTAACGAAATCATTCGTATTCACTTGTTTCGTAATTTATATGATAGTTTCTCTTATTTTACGAAACGCAAATTGAAAAGGATTTTGTTTCTTTACGAAACTAACGAAAAAAAAAATTGTGTCATAATTGTTCGTAAAGTATAAAAATTCTGATTTAACTAACAAGGGAGGTATCCCCACCCGGACCGGCAGATCTTAATGAACGTCGGAGATGTTGTAGAGAAATAAAATTTAAGAGACCCGCGTTTTTTTTTTTTAGCTGCCCAATCTCAAGTTTAATTCATTTTAAGTTTTTTTTCGGTTTATTTCGTACTATTAAAAATAAGTACAGACAAATTTGGTATCAAATGAAAGGTTTTTTGAAGGCACATTCACTTGTGTACAAATTATGCACAAAGCCAGCCATTCAAGTATTTTTGTGTTTTAAATACCGTTATCGATGTATTTTAAATACCGTTATCGATTCAAAACCCTTCCAACTGACTATCGTTATTCCTAAAATAATGTTACAGAAATAATTAAAATACAGTTATCCGTAAAATAACGTTACCAATATAACTAAAATACCAATAACCTTAAAATACCGTTACCGAAATAACTAAAATAGCATTATCCTAAAAATACCGTTAAGGAAATAATCCGACAAAATCTGCAAAAAATAATCGCTGTAAATAGATATATATTTTCCCAAAGCTTGATCATAAACTAGCTGGCACTCGAGCATAATGGCGCTAAAACTAACGATGTGCATTGACATTACCTAAAAAATTTAAAAAATGTTATCCTTCAAAATACAGTTGCCGAAATAACTGAAAAACCATTATCGCTAAAATAATGTTACCGAAATAAACGAAAATAGCGTTACCGCTAAAATGCCGATACCGATATAATGCCCAGTTTTTAACTTCGTATTTAAATATGCAATTAGTTAATTGCCATTTAAATTTAAGTTGTATTTAAATACAGTTTCAGTTTTTCAGTCTTAAATGACAATTGTTGTTTATTTGCGACAAAAGTATGGTAGCATCATGAAATGTCAAAAAATTAATGATCATTATTCATAAAACAGCTGTTTAAAGAATAGAAAAAAGCAGAAAATATAAAATATAGAAATAAAAAAAAATAAAATATATACATATATATAAATATATATATAAATATAAATAAAATATAAATTATAATTAAATTAATAAAATAAAAATGAAGAGAAGTGAAAATTTCATCCGAAGTTGAATTTTTATTGGCTGCTGTAATTAAATTTATTTTTTATTGTTTGTTTTACCACGCGGAAAAAAACAAACTGTCAAAATCATATGTTATATTTGTAAAATTTAAATAGACTTTAAATGCCCAAGATTGGTAACTTAAATGTGATTTAAATTTTAAGTTAAAAACTGACATTTGTATTTAAATAGAACTTAAAGTCCAAATGGCATTTAAATACGAAGTGAAAAACTGGGCATAAGTAACATACCATTAACGCTAAAAAAAACCGTTACCGAAATAACTGAAATATCGTTACCCCTAAAATGCCGTTACCGAAATAAACGAAAATAGCGTGACTTTTACGGAAACACGCATTGAAACGGTTACCTTCTATTGTTTTGAGTAACGTTCGGTTTTTATTCGGTTTTTATTCTACTTTTACCGAAGAGCCTTTTCCTCCCAATATTTAAAATAATTTAAAAATGTGGCAACTCTGGGTATACTTTATAGGCAATATGTGTATCAAACTTTTTGCTTTCTTGAGTACTTCAACCCTACGTAGCCAGTTTTCGTAAATTAAAGACAAGTATTTATACATAAACAAATTTATGTTTAACCTTACTTTTTAAACTTTAATCGAGAGATTAAGCAGCTAAAACAAATACGTGTCTCTTTTTTGTTGATCCTACGTATAGAGAGTTTTTTAAAATCTGAGAGTTCGGGTCGGAATACGTCCCTTGTAAGTTAACGAAATAAATTCTTTTAAATAAATATTTTAAGATTTGGTTAATGACATTATTGAACTGAATGATTATATTTAATACAAATTTGTATTTATTTCATTGATTTTTATGATTGTAACATGAGGTACATGTTACATTCGTATGTTTAACACCAATCTTTTGTGGTGCGAAACAACGAAATACATATCGAATAGATTTTTTTCGGTGTACTAAAGTTTTTTTTTTATTTTCCGAAAACACACTAAGTATAGAACAGCAAAGTAACAAACTTATGCAAATCCTTAGAATTACATCAAAATAAATGAATGAATAAATGACTGGAATAAATAAATTTAAAAACACAACAATGAATTGTTTTTAACGGCATACAGTGGAAATTCTAGTTTGCTAAAAACCGACAAAGTGGAAAACCGCGGTTTCGGGTTTTGAAAATTTTGAAAAATGCGGATTCGGTTTTCTTGTAATATTAAAACAAACTACTAAAAATAGTTAAATATGCATAAAAATTAACTAATTTTTAGCAGATATTTTTTGAAATTCAATGAATGTCATTAAATCCATTTTATAACCTAATAAAATAACCTTATAAAACATATGTTTTAAGTTTCAATGCGCCAAGTTGTTTAGCATTAGCAAATAAACTATCTCAGTGAATTTGTAAACAATGAAAAAAAAAATTAGTCACCATTATGTATTTCAATACTTTCATTTAAAAGGTCTCAGTCCAACCAATATTAAAGACGAGCTAGATTCTACTTTTGGGGAGTCTGATTTTTCGTTAACGACTATCAAGTATTGGGTGGCAGTGTTTAAACGCCGCAGTGGTCGACCAATTTAGGTGTCTACGCCAGAAACGGTTAAGAAAATCCACAAAAGAATTTGCTGTATTTGCTCACAATATAACAAAAACAGCGTCGTGAAGATGTTTCAATAGAGATGGTCAAAATCAATGAATTAAAGTTCGAATTGCTTCATCACGCTAAATCTGCTAAATTTAGCAGTTTTGTACAAGCTAATTTTTAAGAAATTTTTAGTAGCTTTTTCTGCTATTTTTACAGGTTTATTTCTATGAGTGAAACGATGAAGAGGTGAAGTTTGCAGTTGATGACTATTTTAAGGGTATCGAAGCTATTGATTATCGCTGGGAAAAGTGTATCGAGCTAAAATTAGATTATGTTGAGAAATGAAGAAAAAATGTCCCAAATTTGTTGTGTTTTCTTTGTTAGGTGGGCTAATTTTGGGACCGCCCTCGTACAAACACTGCGTTGCAAAACTATAATTACTAGAGTTCGTTTTCATTTTTTTTTTTTTATTTTGATTTCTGGATATTATCACTTTTAGAAGGTTTTTGTATCAATAAAAATAATGGCGTATTTTTTTTTTTTTTTAATTCCAACTCCTTCCCGTGCGACTCAAATCGCGGATTTTGGATCCCTTTTCCCATACAACTAAAACGGCTAAATATATGTCAATTCGTACTTCAGTATTCGATTCTACGGGAAAACTTAGGCCCATAGGCATTTTTTTAGTTTTTGGAATGCAACAGAATGCATAATTAGAGTGGTCCAAACAAATATTTTTTTAAAAAAAAAATTAAAATATTTTTTTTTGTTAAATTTTTTTTTTTGCAATGAAAAAATACTTACATCTGAGAAAAATGGTCCAAAAATTTTAATTTTGTAGTTACCCGTTCAAAAGTTATTAAAGTTTAAAAATTTAATTTTTTAGTGAATACAAAATAATTTATTGGTTTATATAATAATTTATTGGATTTGAGTCGCCTATAGGCACGGGAAGGAGTTGGAGTTAAAAAAAAAAAAAATACGCCATTATTTTTATTGATACAAAAACCTTCTAAAAAGTGATAATATCCAAAAATCTATTTTTCAAAATTAACTCGAATAATTACACATTAATTTCACTAAATTTCTTAAGGTCTAAAAGGTAGAAGGGGTTTCCCCAATGTAAAATTAATAATATTTAACAAAAAACAAACAATTTGTTTATTTTTTATTTTACTATTTAAAAAGGAATAACAAAATCAATTAGTGTTTCATAACTATAAATACACTTAACTTAAAATATAAAAATTTACAAAAATTTAAGAAATATATTTTAAAGCAGCAGTTTTAATAATGCGTGAGGTCTCCTTTTTTTAATCAACTCGAAAATTTGATCAGACCTACTGTATACCAGATTTATTCGAAGTTCTCCACGCATCAATAACTGCTTCTTTTAGATGAAAAACGCTTTCATATTGACGGTTTTCTGCGTAAAGTCGACGTATACTACTCCCCAAGTATTCTCAATTGGGTGTACATTTAAGTCTGACGTCTTAAATGTACACCCAAAAAAAAAGTAAGTAACCTCAGCAACATTTTTGCTGGGAGAATCTTTGCTGACTTCCCGAGTAGAAAAAATATATTATAATATATGATTGCATGTGGTACCATGCATAAATATATATATATTATTATATATTTCTTATGTGCTAACATATATAACGATATACTGTTAAATATTAACCTTTATAAAATAAGATAGTAAACATATATGCTATACATAATAAGATATGATAGATCTATTGTAAGATATTTTAATACATTCTCATATAAAACACAATATGTAATCATATATGGTGACATATAAGCTATATAATTTATGATATAGTATTATATACTGTACTATAAAAACTATTTTTGTGTGTTATATAAGATATGCTTATATATGGTGACATATGAATAATGAAGATTAAGATTAACAATTTAGTTTCACATATGATTATATATGGTCCAACATCAATAATACTTTACATGCGTATAAGACATAATAATATATCATAATATATAAACCCAAATATACTTATATATGCGCAGATGTCCAAATTAACTTTATTTAAATTTGTTTCATATTTTCATTAAAAATAATATACCCGATTAAAAAAAATGCAGTCACATTAATTTCTATGCAATAATATGCAATCTTATCAAATTTCATACGAAATATGAGCTCATATAATTGTATCAGTTTATATCTAAACTGATACAAATATATATAATTATAATAAAACCAGATAAGTTTGTATCCTGAGCTTGACCTGATATAATTCTCTATGATTGTGTGTAAACTAATACATCTAAATATAATTAGATTCGAGCCTTAGGGTGGTGAAATTGTACTAAGGAGTGCGCGAGAAATAAATGTAACATACTTTTAGGCTTATAACTTTAAATACTTGTCATGAATTTTACACTTGACATTTTTATAACGTTTGCCTTCTTCTGTCAAAAACTATGTGAATAATTTTATTTTTTATAATGGATAGTCAAGAATGAATACATTTTTTATGAAAGTATTCAATTAATTACAGTGCCGTCCGCAAAAGACAATTACTAGGCAATCTGGCAAACGATTTATTGTGTTATAAAAAATAAAGGGTCCGCCAAATAACTTTTTTTTTTAAAAAAAAGCTATAAAAAAAAACTACTGAATATTTTCTCAAATTTCTTTTTTTATTTGAAAGTACAATCCTTCCGGTTAATAATGGAAAATAATTTCATTTAAATGGCTGCCTCGGCTGGCCATGCAGTAGCCTACACGATCGGTCCAATTTTTAAGCAAATTATCGATTGTGTGCAGTTGTATTTCACCAATGGCTTCACGAATATTGTATTGTATATGCGTCAATTGTATCTGGCTTGTTGGCGTAACACTTATCTTTGACGGCAACCCACAAATAATAGTCCAACGGTGTCAAATCGCAGCTCTGAGGTGGCCAAACGACATCAGCTCTGCGGCTGATAATGCGATCTTCAAAAAAAAAATTCGTTCAACATGGCCCGATAACGATCGCCATTGACTGTAACGGCCACTCCTTGCTCATTTTCGAAGAAAAATGGCCCAATTATGCCTCTGGACCAAAATCCGCAGCAAACAGTGACTCGTTTTGGGTGTATCGGCTTTTCAATGTATGCGTGCGGGTTTTCTGTGCTCCAAATGCTACAATTTTGCTTGTTTACATACCCACTAAGATCAAAATGAGCTTCATCTGATAAGATGATTTTTTTGGCAAAATTTTCGAACACATTCTGCAACATTACCATGACTTTCAAAGTAATGTCGCAATATTTCCCAGCGTTGTTCAAGCGTATACACAACCATATTTGTCAGCGGAAGAATAAAACAAATTATCTGTCAAATCAGACATGAGCTAAGTGTTACCATTCACGAGATAAGCACTAGTTGAAAAAAAACGTTAGATGGCGGACCATTTATAAGGAACAACTGACAATCGAAAGAAGATTTCAAAATGAAAAAGAGTTTGGAAAAAGTGGGCAGCTGCTGCATAAAAGGACACGAAAGATGCTGTAAAAGCCTTATTAATAAAATTAAATAAAAACTTAAAAATCAAGCTGTTTGTTTTAAAGATATAAGCCTTAAAGCATGTTATATTTATTTCCCGCGCACTCCATAAATGTTAAATATTTGAAAATATACCAAATTTCAGATAAACCCCTTCCTCTAGCAATTGTTTGGAAATGAGTTTAGTATCTATGTTGAAGCTGCCCACTGTGCACATTGTAAAGAAATATACATTAAATTTAATTTCAAATTAAATAATGTTGAAAAAATTGAAATTTATCTTTCTCGTATAACAATTTATGTAGACTCTAATACTCTCTAAAGCAGTCGGTAGCAGCTTTCAATACAAAAGAACATTGACAGGCATAAACATGCTTTGGGTATTAGGAGAAAACCAAGGAAAATGAAAAAAAAATCCTCAATTAATGTTTGTAACAAAAGTAACTGTAATTGCTATAAATCTAATACCGAACGAAGAAAAAAAAATCAATTTGACTTTTCGACACAGCAACCCAACAACAACATCAAGGGTATTCATGTCAGAAATTTTGGTCTTGGAAAACTTCAAAATTTTAAACTTTTTCAAAAACACAACCACAAACACAAAGAAAATAATATGTGGAAAATTATTTTTTTTGAAAAAGTTTACACTTTTTTTTTGCATTTTTGCAAGACCAAATTTTCTGACATGAATACCCTTATCAGCTGTTTCAGAATCTGTGACACAAAAAGAGATTAAATATCGAAATTTTTATTTTTGGTGTTCTTAGAAACAAAAATAAATCGTTAACTTTTAATGGTTGTTAAAAAGAGATCAAAATATTTGTTTATATAAATTTCAGTTTAAATAAAGTAGAAAGGAATGATTTCCAGTATGTACAAAAAATTTTGTTAAAGAAATTATGTTTTTTTTTTTGGTCTTTAGTTGTTATTTTTATGTATCGTCATTTATCACAGAGATAAAGTTATAAAATACAGTGGAATTTTTAAAAGAATAAAGTTTAACGATTTTTTTTCTTTTTTTTTTGCTAAATGCAACAAAAAAATAGCGAAAAAAAAAGTGCTAAAAGAAAAATATCGTTTTATTCTATTGCTCCCTGATGTGATATGACTGTCACAGCAATCAGACTCAAAATAAATTTATGAGGTTCAGGTCAAGTGTATGGGAAAACTGTACGGAATTTTTAAAATGGTGAACAGATATATTCATGTATGAAACAGAACAAAACATGTTACAGATTTGTTATTCAAGTTTTAAAACAACAGATTTAGCTGGCATGTGAAAATGAATGCTCCAATTATGTCACAGATATTTTCTGTCTTTTAGTTTCTGGAACATAAATACAGTTTAAAATGTTGTTTCTAAGAAATGTATATTATGCACTGATATTAAAAACTTAATCAAATTAATGTTAATTTTAATACTTAGTGTTTTCCAATTGTAATAGTAACATTTAAGTACGATCTCAAACCTGAGAATTTAAAATGAAATGTAATTTTAAAAAGATCAACGATGCATACAAAATTCTCAAACCAAACATACGGGGTACCATGCAATGTAAAATCTAATAAGAAAACAATCAACTTGCATAAGTTGTGTTTAAATTTTAGTATATATGCAGGATTCCCAATTCGAACCCAGTAATGGTAACATTAGCAGTTGGACTGGCATCCCTGACAAACAAAAAGGTTTGAGAATTAAAGCTGTTGGCTAAACTTGTAAGAAAAGACGAAAATAACTAATGTTGTTCGGGTAATCAATTGACATCACCGATTTTCTGTGGCTGGTTTATATATATACCGGATCAAACCTTGAGTTTCTTGGTGGTGGTGGATTAGATTGAGGCTGAAGATGACCTAGTCGTTTAGGTCGAAAGTGCGGCACTCCCTCTAACGCTGATCCTCTAAAGACTTGTTCATCCTATCTTACCATTATTAACAATTAGTGTTTTTAATTTGCATTTAATTATGATCTCAAACCTGACTATTCAGAATGATATGCAATTCTAGAAGATCAACAATACATATAAAATTCTCAATAATTTTGATATAATTTTTATTAAAAATAAAAATTATGTTTTTTCGAAATTTAATTGTGCAATGAAAATGAAAATTATATCACGACGATTTCCAAAATTTCTAAAATTGTAAATAAAACAGCCAAAATTAAACAAAATCCAAAACATAAAAAAATCAAAAAAAAATTAAAAATCGTAAAGTTCGGGAAAAAAATGGAAAAAATATATTGCAAAAATTTGTAAAAATTAAATTAAATTAAAAAATTCGACAAAATTAAGAAAAATTGGAGCAAAAATGAATTTTAGCATTTTTTTTTTGTCATTTAGGCTATTTTTTTAATTTGAATTCATAAAAAATTTATAAAATTTTTTTATATTTTAACCATTTTTTTTTTTAATTTTAGCGTTTTTTTTTCTTAATTTCAGAGATTTTTTTTCAATTTTGACAATTTTATTATTTTTTATTTTACGTTTTTTTAATTTTTTTTTTTAAATCTGGAGATTTTTTTATTGAGTGTTTTTTTTTTTTTGTTTCAATTTTGTCGTTTTTTTAGTTTTGGCGTTTCTACAAAATGTGTAAATTGTAAAAAAAACAGCCAAAGTTAAACAAATTCCAAACTATAAAAAAATCAAAAAAAAAATAAAAATCGTAAAGTTAGAGAAAAAAATGGATTGTAAAAATTGCTAAAATTTGAAAAAATTGCCTAAATTAAAAAAATCGACAAAATTAAGAAAAAAAAACGCCGATTTCAAAAAAAAAATCGTCAAAAATTAAGCAAAAATCGGTGGAATTCAAAGTCACCTGAATAAAATTTAAAGAGGTAAACATTTTTCAAGTTTAGCACTTTTTTAATTTCGGCTATTTTTTATTTTGACTTTATAATTTTAGCCATTTTTTTAATTTAAACGATTTTTTTTTTAAATTTCAGTGATTTTTTGAAATTTTGAGGATTTCAATATTTTTTTTTTTTTGCGATTTTATCATTTTGTTGTTTTTTAGTTTTGGCGTTTTTTTTTTAATTTGGCGATTTTTGTTTTTCAATTTTGGTGATTTTTTTTTTTAATTTTCGCATTTTTTATGGATTATAAAAACTTATGTGTGCCCCAAATTCATTTTCAATTAAAAATTTAATAGACATTATTAAACTTTAAATGAAAGTGAGTTTGAAACCAAAAAATTCAGTATAGGCAACTACAAATCATTGCTATTTTGTTCCAAATTTGATGATTCGGGCAAATATCAGTTTAACATTATCGAGAAAAAACATTGCATGAAATAAATATTGCTTATATAAAGCGTTGCCCCTAGTTTTCCTACAACCCATGAATAACCTTGCCAGGCTAATGGCACACACGGAAATTTTAACCCTTTGACGACCGAACTTAAACCACTGTAGATTTTTTGACCAAACTTTGAGGAGACTAACCGCTATTACTGAGATTAAATTTTGTGCTGCTTTTGGTGCTTTAATGCTTTATATTTATATTTAATCGGAGAAAATATAGTACTAAATCTAAATCATAATTGGGATGTCGCTCCTTAATGGGTTAGTATTTTGCCTAAGTTTTAATTTTGTATTTTGTTTTACGTTATGCATAATACAAAAATAAAAACCATTTTTGTATTAACTTAAAACTGAATTTTTTACATTATCAAAACTAAAACAAAAACGTAAAGAAAAACAATTTTTTTTACTTTGGGTTGACCTTGTAAGGCTCGGAGACTATTAGGCTGCAATTTATACGTATCGTTAAAAATCTGTCACATCTGTCTATTGTCTATCGCAACAAGTTTTGTTAAAATCGTCCGGCAGGTTTTCCTAAAATGGCAAAAAGTAAAAATTTGACATACTCGTATATGAACCATTCGTCGTCAAAGGATTAAGTTACGTTAGTAGCAATATTTTGCCATATTTACGTATATTCACGTTAAATCTTTTAACAGTTAAGGTGTGAAAAATTACCCTGGCGTGTTTTGGGCTAACTTAAGTTACTATCACTTTGGTATCGAAATTACTCGAAGCAATTTTGATCCATGTAAATGAAAAACTCTATATAAAGGTGTTTAACTTGCTTAATTAATCGAATACAATTTTAAATTAGTCGCATAGTTTTTAAATTGCAATAATATAGATAAAATTCTGGAATAGGTCAAAAAATTTAATTTGCAAATGACATTGAAGTATTTCATTCCATAATTAATATTTTAAACAGGGAAGTTTAGGAGTTTGAAATTGATCTATTTGATTAACGTTAATCCACCTTTTTAATCTTTCTCGTTTCCATATGCGTTTTTTTTTATTAAAGATTAACTTTGTCAGTTTAAAATACTAAGGTGGCGCCGATAGCGATGCAACATAAAAGAAGCAAGGAAAATGGCGGCGTTTGCAAAAATGTTGTCGATAGCGTCATAATTTGTTTTGCTGCAGCCTCTTATCTTACTTTTTTAAGTGAGTTCTTTAGCGTTGCCAACCGAAATTATATTAAAACACAGAGTTCCGCACAATTAGTAGTATGAATACAGATTCGTTTAGAAATAGTAGCCAGATAAAAAGTTGTTAACCAAAGAGATTAAAAAAAATGTTTTAATCGCCTTGTTTAGTGCTTTATTAAGCAGTTAATCCCATTTTTAGTAGATTAACTTGCCTGTGTAAATTCCCTATTATAAAATCTAAGAAAATTTACTTTAAATACTTCTTTTAACTTTTTAAATACATTCTTCCTTGTTAATAAAGTTAAATGCAAAAAGTTTACATATTTTTAATGATTTCTGCTCTATTACAACATTTTAAAAATGTGAAAAGTTTTCTTCAAGTTTGTTAAAAAATAAAGATACACTATGCACAACAAACACAATGAACAAATTTAAAAATTTTTGTAGAAACTCGTTTTTTAATATATATTTTCTAATAAACTTTGGCACGCAAAATTGGAATTTTGTAAAAAAAAAAAAATTTATTCCCAAATGTAAATACGGCATTTTGTCGAAAATTGCTATTTTCAATCAACTAAAATTCTACTTAAATAGAAGTAATTTTATTTATTTATTTTTGATGCCCCTGCAGGCTAGTTGGTAGCGTGCTGGCTTATCAGTGCGGGGTCGTGGGTTCGATTCCCACCAGAGGCACTGGTCTGTATTCGCTACAACGCGCCGAAGGCCATAGTAGCTAGTGCTCGGTTAGGGTAATAGTATATAATTTGTAATTATATGACTATTAATTAATAAAAAAAAAAAAAATATTTATATCTCTATTATTTAGCAACACGAATATGCTAATTTTTCAAGTTTTTTCAGCGACGTAATTTTAATCTAATTTTTAACTAGTTTTTCGTAGCTTTTAAAGTTTTTTACAGGTTTATTTCTATGAGTGTATTAAATAACAAATTTTCCACGTTTTTCTATTTAAAACAATTTTTTATACATTTCGAGCATAGTGTACGTATTATAGAGTGGGTCGTAATTTAAAAATTGCAGTTTTTAAATTTATAACTGTAAGAAAGTTTGGCAAAAAGAAAGCACAATTAAAATAAATCAGTAAAAAATTGTGTCAAAAGTATATTAAATCGATTTGACAGACTTTTTCAGAAATGTGTTAAAGGAAAATAACTAAATGCGTTTTTCAACTAAAGTTTTCTTAAAACCCAAGTAAAAAAGTTATAGTTATATATTACTTTATATAGTTATTTATAATGATATAATGCAAAATATATATTCATATAAAATTCTCATATATCTCATATATAATGCAATATATAAAAATATATTAAGTATTACACTCAGGGAACTTTTCCTGTAAACATTTGTAGTTGTTTGAGTTGTAATTAGGGATACCAATCGGGATTGATATTTAAAAATCCCGGGATTTTTCGGGATTGTTTGAAATCACGGGGTTTTCGGGATTCTGGCATTTATTAATGTTAATAAAAAAAAATCCGGTAACCACAACAAAATCATTCAATTTTCAACAAATTCTATTGCCAGTACGAATATGTTTTCTTCGTGCACTTTTCGCAGAGGAATTTCTGTAATGTTGATGGGAAAATGTCCTGAAACGATTTTTAATAAATGATTTTTTTTTGTCTTTAAAGTACACATTTTCAAACTTCAGATAGTCACCTAGTTTACTTTATTTATTTTTTTTTTTTAATTCAACCCAAACGTTGAGTGCCACCGAAAACCAGCTGGCATGTCATAGCTTTGCCTGCCCCGGTATAAGGAATCATCAGCTAATCTCGAACGGAAAATACTTGTGTTACGAACACGATATCGATAACTACTAAATATTTCACTATATCGTGTATTTATTTAAAATTTTATATAAAATAACACAAATTTATAACAATTTTGCAAAGAACACATTGGGATTATTACTAGTGTATTCGCAAAAAATATATGTGTTGTTGCGAATCGTAAAGATCACTAAAAAAAAATTCCAAAGTAGTAACAAAAAATCCCAAAAAACGCGGGATTTAAAAAAGAAAATCACGGGATTCGGGATTTACTAAATTCCGGGATTTTCCCGTTTGGCATTCTTAGTTGTAATACCGTATCTTCATTTTTAAATGAAAAAACAGTCATTTGTAGAAGAAATTTAATTGTTGACTACATTTGTAGTTCATTTAAAAAAACAAACCACATCAAATTACTGTATTATGATTTTACATTAATTTTATACAGTATTTTTTTTTTTTATTTAAAAAATAAAAAGAATAAATTTTGATTATTTTTTACTACTTATGACAATATTAGTTGAATTTACTGTAATGTAAGTCGTTCTTCAAGTGAAATTTCATTTGTTTTTAACTACATCTGCAGTGGTATTTACCTACATGGTATTTTAAGTGTATATAACGCTCTATATAGTAACACTTATATCATTTGTAATAACGTATATATTTGTATGCAATTTTATATAATTGGATATAAATGTATTACATTATACATAAGTTCATACATTTGGATGAGAAAAAAATTCGGATACAATTGTATCAAAGTATATCTAGTTTTATCAAATTAGAGCTAATTGCATAAAATATTGTCTAATATTATCAGATTAGATCTAATATGATACAATTATATGTTCTCATTTTTCGGATATAATTATATATAATACAAGAATTCACAACCCGATAAAAACAAATAGATTTATGTAGTCATATCAATTTCTATGTGACGCTATATGTAATCTATATAATTGTATCTGTTTGAATGAGTTGAGATTTGATGCAATTTTATCCGAATTATGGCCCGATGTTATCAGTTTTGTATCTAATTGTATCAGTTTATATCTAAACTGATACAAATAGACATAAATTAATAAAAACCATATATTATTCTATCCGGATTTTGACCTGATATAATTGTATATAATGTTATGTAAACTGATACGTCTAAATATAATTAGATCGGAGTATTGAGGCTTCATTACTCGAGCGGATACGTTTTGTAAACGTACTCTAACTATATAGAATGTTTAAAAATAATATCTAAATACAATGTGTTGTCTCGTTTTTACGTACTAAACAAATGGTGGCGGATTTGAGGAAAGTAAGTTCTATGTTCAACAGAACTCACCATTTGTTTAGTTTGTAAAACAGAGACAACATATTGTATATAACCTATGCCAATTTAGTAGTTGGACAATTCTCTAAAGATAGCCAAAATAATATGTCGTCTTTAGAGTCCCAGCAGAAATCCCTAATTCTGACTGCTTCCTAAGATTAATAGCTTGCAGTAGTGCGTCAAAAGAAGCAATATCGGGTTGTTTACCACACTTTATAACTTCGCGAATGAACGAAAGAATGGTGATGGGTTTTTAAGCTAGTATATTTATAAAAACAATATTTTTTTACATGGAAGATTAGATACATTTTTCTGGTATGAAACAATATATAACTACGAATAGGTCAAGATATTGTTTTATCCAAAATCAAATACATTTTTTTTTTATTAATCTAAATATCTATATCTATTCTATATATATTAAATACAATGTTTGTATGTTTGTCCTCTATAGATTCTAAAACTATCCAACCGATTTGGCCCAAACCGGTTTCATTTGAAAGGTTATAGTCCAAATTAGGTTTTCGGCTATATATATTTCAAGTGGGCGTGGCCCCTCATACATAAATTGAATAACATCATATATCTTGACTATTGTGATAGCAAGAGTTTTGAAACATTGCAGTATCCCATATGTTACTGATTTGAATAATCAGGAAAAAAAATGGGCGGGATCGGACCAGTGGGAGTGGCAGCTCCCATACAAAGTAAATATTTAATATCATATATCTACAGTACTATAATAGCCATAGTCTTAGAAATTTGTGCACGTTGATTATTTGTTAATGTGAATAGTCATGGGAAAAATGGGCGTGATCGGACCAGTGGGCGTGTCAGCTCCCATACAAAGTAAATATTTAATATCATATATCTACAGTTCTATAATAGCCAGAGTCTTAGAAATTTGTGCACGTTGATTATATTATGAATAGTCATGGGAAAATTGGGCGGGATCATACCAGTGGGCGTGGCAGCTCCCATACAAAGTGATTATTTAGCTCATATACAAAATTAATATTAATATTAAATATCTAGGGTTCTATATTAGCTATATAGCCTTCAAATTTTGTACGAGTCCATCAGTTACAAATATTAGTAGTCGAACTGAAAATGGGCGGAATGGGATAAATGGGCGTGGTACCAAAAGCAAAAAACAAATAAGCATTAAAATAAATTATCACATTCAAGACTTTTTGTAAGGTTATTTAATAATGTTGTTCAAAAATTGTTTTAGCGTTCCTCATAGTCCTAGAATAAATAAAAAAGGTAAAGAATTAAACATGAATCCGAGCTGGGCTTCCCATGAAATTACAAATTTTAAAATGATTTACTAATGTGAATAATTATTTATTTGCGTAAAAGAAATTTCTTGATTTAAAGAATTAATTACAATTAAAATTTCAAGGCAAAACAACGTTTGCCTGGTCAGCTAGTACACTATATGTTTTGATATAGAATTTTGATTTGAGTCATATTTAATTACACATGTATTCGTACATAATTTTATTAACCATTTATAATTGTATATGTCATATTAGATTATATATTGGTCGATATGTAATTAAGAAGTAATTACATGTGGCATGGTATTAAAAAAAATTAAGGAAAACATTTTTATATAAAAACATACATAAACATAATGTGAATGCATACATATAATAGCATGCAATAACATATATATTTATATAAAATAATGGATGACTATATGTAAACGTTTCTAATCGAAAAAATATTTTTTTACATGGAAGATTAGATCTTATATGAAACAATTAGATGTTCTCATGTTTCCGATATAATTGTATATAATACGTAAATTTAAAATAGATTTTTTAACGACGTATTGTTTTAAGTGTACACTTGAGCTAATTTCAACAAAGCCTGTTCAAATAGTTGACAATTTTAGTAGAGTTACTAAAATTTGTTAACAATTATAGCAAAATGTTCGTAAACTGCAAAAGAAAATTAATTTGCTAAAATCTGCCAACTTGTTTTCTAAATATTTAGTATGTAGGGTAGTAGGCGAGCAATCAACACTAAGGCACATATACTCCCGCTGGCTGAATTTCAGTTTATGGGGGACACCCCTAGAGAAAAAATCTGAATATGCCATCCCCTTCAGAATGTTCCCAGGAGTACGAAAATCATAATGAATAAGGGGGCTCACGCCCCCTATGGGCGTGGCAGTCGAAAAACGACCCGGCCCACCTACGTAGACAATATGGGTATCAAATGAAAGCTAATGTCTTCACGATTCCAAAAATAGCCATAGTTGCCAGATCGGGCGGTTTTTGCAGCCGATACGGCCATTTTTGTTAAATAGGGGCGGGGGTGAAAAACGACCCATGCCACCTACTTAGGCAATATTGGTATCAAATGAAAGGAAATGTCTTCACGATTCCAAAAATACCCGTAGTTGCCAGATCGTCCAGAATTTGAGGAAGATATGTTAATTTTTATAAAATGGGGGAAGGACTTTTTTTTGTTTATTTCTTTTTAGCTCGGCCAGAGGCCGAGCACTCGAGATCCCCGCCGTCTAGAATTAAGACATACTGGAGTTAAAAACCCCTAAGCCCGGCCGTAGGCCGGTCACGCAGAAAAACTTTACTAAGCGAAGCCAGTATAACAAATTTTCATTAACCAATCAGAAGCTTTCAAGAGTTTTCCTCGTTTCTTAATTTTGTACTTATCCTCATTTATGATTTGACTCTTGACACGAGAACACGAGAATGGGTAACGCTAACAATAGTAATCTTTTCGCACAAAATGCTCATTTTTGTTTGATTTTAACAAAATATAAGCAAAAAAAAAGGAAAAAAAAAATTTCCCCCACCCCAAATTTTGCCAAAATGGCCATATCGGCTACAAAAATCGCCCGATCTGGCAACTATGGCTATTTTTGGAATCGTGAAGACATTAGCTTTCATTTGATACCCATATTGTCTACGTAGGTGGGCCGGGTCGTTTTTCGACTGCCACGCCCATAAGGGGCGTGAGCCCCCTTATTCATTATGATTTTCGCACTCCTGGGGTCATTTAAGGGGGCGTGGCATTTTTTTTTTTTTCCAGGGGTGTCCCCCATAAACTGAAATTTTGCCCTCCCGCTTTTCGCTGTATTAAAGAGAGTTATAAATCCGAACTATAATTTGTGCAGTTGTAAGTCATCTTTAATGCAACTTCAAATTACAGTCCACTCTTATGTGTACCAGTTTAAAAATTCATGAATACAGAAGTAAATAAACGAACAAACACAAATTGTTAATGGCAAATTGACCTAAGGCAACAAAAATATTAAACAATATTTTGTGTTTCATGAAATAAAAAACTACAGAATGCAATATTAAATATGAAGAGAAAGAAAGGAAGTTAAGTAATAAGTTAAGTTAAGACACAAGTAGGGGAAAAAACTTTAAGGGGTTTACTCTCCTTTTATTTCACATTTCAATATCTTGGCCTTTATTCGATATACTATGAAAATTTCTGCCGAAAAATTCGCAGATATAAAAAATTTACAATGAAAATGAAAATTATTCAAGTTTGAGGCCATACTCTATATTTCTTTATTAGGATATTGTCCTAACAAATAATCTATAGAGTTTTTGTTTTCAAATTTATTAATTGGCCACTTTCAGGAATGTGTGGATAGATCTATTTCGGGAAATTTCTAAGCTCCCATCATCATAACACGATTGAAAGAAGTGACAATCCCATGCAAACATCAAACATTCATATAACTTAGTTATGCCACTAAATGAGAACTAATATATGAGGAGAAAGGTAAGTCAATGAGCGCTGTTGTTGTTAGGACCGTTTAAACTAGAGATGGGCATCACGAGAAACTTTTACTACTCACACTCACTCATGCTCACGTGAGTAAATTCATATTTTACTGATATTCACGCGTGCTCACGTGAATCACGCAAATTCACGAAAAAAAGATATTCCCGGAAAGTAATAAATGTATAAGTTAGGGTTAATTAATTAATAAATTAATTATTAAAACTCAAAATTGCTCTAAATATGCATAAAAAAATGATAAGTATTTAATAAATTAAATATTTAATAAATTAAGTATTTAAGCAATTAATTTGGACGAACAATGCTTTTATTTGGTATTTGGTATATTTAAAAGTACACTGAGAGTATTCTTCGCATGAACCAATGAATTTTCACTGGAACTCATCCACTGAAATTAAGCTCAAATCGAAATAATTCTTTCGAAGCTCTGATTGAATTCTATTTATGGCCCACAAAGTAAACATTAGGACGTCCCTAAAAATAACGAATTGTCGATTTTCGTTCAGTTTTATTAACAATGTTTCAAAATGGAAGAAATCGATTTTTTTCATAAACGATAACTATTGTTGAATTTGGCAGCGAATTAAAAGATTTTTTAAAATGCCTCATTTGGAGATGCTATTTGAATAATAAAATAGTTGTTATAAAAGTAAAAAATATATATTAAAACATTATAAATCATGTTTGTGTACAGAGCGACTAATTTCCAAGACATTATATGAAAATTGATTATTTTGTAACAAAATTAACAAAACATTTAAAATTTTAAAATTTTAACTTGCACTAACATTCAAAAAAAATATGCACGACATATTTTTGATCGATTTATTACTCGAGATTGTTGGTTTAAACAAGTATGGCATGCAATACTGCTAAAATACCGTTATGGATTCAAGCCCCCTTCAACTGACTAACGTTATCCCTAAAATATCGTTATCGAAATAATTGAAAAACGGCTATCCGCAAAATACCGTTACCGAAATAACTAAAATACTGTTATCACTAAGATACTGTTACCAAAATAATAGAAATACAGTTACCGAAATATTTGGACAAGATCAGGAAAAATAATCGCTGTAAACAGATATCTTTTCCCAAATTTGCATCATAAACTACACTCAAAAAAAAAGTTTGTAAAGTCAGCAAAAAATTTTGCTGAGTCAGCAAAATTTTAGTCAGGAGGGTGCTAGCAAAAAAATTGCTAATGTCACCAAAATCTTTTGCTGAAAATCAGCGAGCTGATTTTGGTAAAAATTTATAAATTTTTTGCTGAAATTTAGTAGAAAAAACGCAAAAAAATTGTAAAAAAATTGTAATTTAGTTAATATATTTGCTGAAAATCATAAAACATATTTTTGTGATTCTTTTAAAAATAATTTACAATAATTACGAAATATAAAAATTTTCATTTACCCACATTGATGTCATGAATTAATTTAATATCTGAAAATATATAGAAATAAATATATATAACATAACAAAAATTTTCTTTCAAATACTTACATCAATGGTTGTCTAAATGATGATATCTTTTAAGGACGCAACTGCCGAAGATAATTATAGAAACGAAACGAAAAAATAAACAAAAACAAACGAAACGAAAAAACAACCCTTTTTTTGCAATAAGAAAAAGGAACCATACTAAGATGTGTGTCTTTGTCTTTCGCTTTACTCTGTCTACACGTCTGTATATGTTTGTTTGCAATTTGAACACACTAGATTATTAATCTATTAACATTTATTATAGAAATACATATCAAATTTAAATATTTTCTTTTGTCTTTTATTTTATTAATAGACAATTATTTTCACAAGCCGATGACAACGAAAAATTTAAGTTGTTTTATAGAAATTATTAGTAAAACATTAGTATATTAGTAAAGCATTAGTATAAAACAGTTAAGTGCTGAATAAGTATAACAAAAATTTTAGCTGAAAACACGATTTTAGCAAAAAAATTTGCTAAAAAATAGTATACCTGATTTACAAGACGTTTTACTAACTTTTGTACTAACTTATTTTTTTGAGTGCAGCGACTCATTTGAATTTGGGCATAATGGGGTTAAAAATGGTGTGTATTGACATTATCTGAATAACTTAAATAACGTTAACCTTAAAATATCGTTACCGAAATAACTGAAAACCCGTTATCCTTAAAATAACGTTACCGAAAGAACTTAAATACCGTTACCGCTAAAATACCGTTACCGAAATAAGTAAAATACCGTGAAAGATAAGAAGACAAGAATTATTACTTAGAAGACAAGGATGGAGCAAAATTGATAATTAATAGATATTTTGTTAAAGCTCTGCCTATTCTGGATTCTCTAGCTTTTCTAAAACTTCGTGTTTTGATGAGATCTTTTGCCAGATCAAAATACTAGTATCAGCCTAGCTAATATGTTTGATTTGCTTTATTTTTCTAAATATACGGAGGTTAAAAACTCATTATAAATTAAAAATAACATAAAAATAATCTCGATGTATATAAAAACAAAAAAATAATAGAAAGGTTAAAATAACCGTTACCGAAATATCGTTACCCATAAAATACCGTTACCGGAATTGTTGAAGCGACTTCAACAGTTTTTAATTAATTTTTGCTAAAGTTTCTATTTTCAATGAATTTACTCTTTTAAATCTTATTTATGAGGTAGACGGCCATTTGCGCCAACTTCACCTCTCTTCTTTAAAGAATTTGTCTCTAAATCATAACTGTAAATTTATATTTTACTAGTATACCCATTTTGATACACTCATTGGTGTCAAAATATAAGAGAACATGAAGTTCTGTTTTATTCTCTCTCTCTTGAGTTGATCTCATTATAAAACAACCACCACGGTTGTGTAGATTTAAGTTGTAGATAAGAATTTATTATACTATTGATAATCAAGAAAGCCAGAGGCTTTCTAATAAAACCTCCCCACATTTGTTTAAATTTAAAATATTAAATTTAAAGTTTTTTTATTTGCTAAAAAAACACCCTAAAGTTGGCTTAAGAAGATAAGCCTCCTTTACATTTTGGTCCTTCGAACCGGAAGGAATATGTGCTTAAAATGTGCTTAAAATTCACAAAAAAATTACCCACTCTTTTCTCCAATCAGTATTGTAAAAAATTTCAAAATATATGAGGGCTTTGTGTATCACCCTTTCCGAAAAACGAGAAAAATAAGATTTTTTTTTTTTATGGGATCACCCTTTATTCAATATATCAATATACAAAAATTCCTAGTTAACCAACAATTCTGGCTAAAGTGTAGTTCAGCAATCAAAAATATTCTCAAAATATGTAGCCGCTTTCCTGGGTCACCCTTTTATAAAAAGGGGAACATAAAATTCTGGTTATACCAATAAATATTGCGCTAATTGTTTTTCGACAAGTCATTTTAAGTCAAAATGTCAAAGTGCAAATAGTTGTACCAGATGCAATCAGAGACATCATACTATGCTTCATATTGAAACCGATGAAAGGGTTAAAAGGGCATCAGCTCCTAAACCCACTCCGCAAAATTATCGTCAGGATAATGAAAGACCAACCGGGTCCGGCACTCAAAATAAAATGAATCCCTATAATTCACAATCATATACTGCAAATGTAAATCAAAAGGAAACCGTTCACGTTAACTTATCTCAGCATAACGGGACTACTATTTTGCCCACAGTGCTAGTTCATGTGGAGCATTTAGGCGAAAAATTTACTATTAGAGCGATGATAGATTCAGGTTCTACAAGGAGTTTTATATTAAAGAGTGTTCAACAAAGACTCTCTATACCATTGGAAAACCATCGCAGTGAAATATCAGGCTTTGGTGAGACAGTTGTAGGAAATTCTAAAGGAAGATGCAACGTCACAGTGAAATCAAGAATTTCAGATTTCTCGATAAAAATCAGAGCAATTGTGGTACCAACATTGGCTCATTTTATGCCTTCACGGCCTATTCCCATCCATAATCTAAGCGAAATCAAGGATTTAGTACTCGCAGACCCATACTTTTATAAACCTGCTTCAATTGATATGATAATCGGAAGCGATTATTTGCCTTTCATCAACTTAAAGGGCGTTAAAATGAACATTGGAAATTGCCTTGAAGCTAGAGAATCCCACTTTGGTTGGTATTTGTTAGGTCCTGAACCTGTTAACGACGTCCAAACTTTTCACACAATGGTTTCGCCATCCCGCGATCAGATTCTCCATGAAGATTTGAAAAAGTTTTGGGAATTAGAAGAGCCCGAAAAGAGCAATATTGAGTCCGACAGCGACATTATTTGCGAAAATTACTTTCAACGTACTACAAGCCGACAACCTGACGGTAGATACTTAGTTCGCCTCCCATTTAAAGAGCAGTTTCCGACTGAAATTTTTTTGGGTCCCTCCAGAAATATGGCACTCGCGCAGTACCACAGAATGGAGAAAACTTTAGAAAAAACTCCTGATTTAAAGTCCCAGTACACAGAAGTTCTCCAAGAATATTTAGACTTGGATCACATGGAACAAGTTGTACACTTTGAGCCCAAAGCTGAAAAATATTCGTCATTTTTTCTCCCACATCACGCAGTAATCAAACCAGAAAGCAAAACCACAAAAGTACGAGTGGTATTCAACGCCTCAAAAAAGACGGCAAGTGGTTTCTCGCTTAATGATGTTTTGTATCAAGGTCCAACCCTTCAAAATGATTTGATGCAGCTTGTGCTAAGATGGCGCAACTATAGGTTTGTTTTCACCGGAGATATACAGAAAATGTATCGCCAAATCTTGGTCCATGAAGCGGACCGTCCCTATCAACAGATTTTGTTTCGCAGCGAAGCTGATGGTAACGTGAACTCGTTTCAACTAAAAACTGTCACGTTTGGCGTAAATTGCGCCCCCTTTTTGGCGATAAGAACCCTATTGCAGTTAAGTAGTGATTGCAAAAATTTGTACCCCAAGGCATCCGCCATTTTGAAAAATGAAGTCTACGTTGATGACATCCTGTCTGGTGGACATACGGTTGAAGAAGCCAAGCTCAAACAGAGTGAGCTTATAAAGGCCCTAAAATCTGCTGGATTCCCGTTGAAAAGATGACAGCAAATAATAAGTTGCTGTTCGAAAATTTGCCCCGGGAGGATCTTCTAGATGAAGATTTTTTGAAATTTGACGATTCCAGTACGATTAAAACTCTTGGAATTCGATGGAATGCTTTATCGGATTCATTCTACTATGTTGTGGAACCCATTGAAATTGCTGCATCTACTACAAAAAGAAGAATTTTGTCAGTGATCGCAAGATTGTTTGACCCTCTAGGTTGGTTAGGCCCAGTCGTGATAGTTGCAAAAACTCTTATGCAAGAATTATGGGAAGGAAAGTCTGACTGGGACGAAGGGGTGCATACACCCATACTGATAAAATGGAATTCATTTATAAAGAACTTGCCATTTATCTCCAGCATTAAAATTCCTAGATGGGTAGATTTCTCACCACAGTATCGCATCCAGATACACGGCTTCTGTGACGCCTCAGAGAAGGCATACTGCGGTTCTATATATATCAGAACAGAAAGTCCAGAAGGCCAATTTAATAGTCATTTGCTAGTTGCAAAAACTAAAGTAGCCCCTATAAAGCGGACTACAATTCCCAAGCTCGAACTTTGTGGAGCTTTATTACTTGCTAAGCTGACCCGAAGCTTAGTCGCGAACTGCCAGTTCAACTATGAATTGTTCTTGTGGACAGATTTATCAATAGTACTGGGTTGGTTACAGAAACCCCCAAATACCCTAAAGACATTTGTCGCAAATCGTGTGACTCAAATTATTAGCATCGCCAGCACATCCCGCTGGAAGCATGTGAGAACTGAAGAAAATTCTGCAGATATGGGCACAAGAGGCTGCTCCCCTCAGGAACTTGCAGAAAACCAACTTTGGTGGCACGGACCCACCTGGCTGAAACTTCCCACAGCACAATGGCCGATCCCGCGGACTTTTGATCCAATAGACTTGGAGACCAAAAAGTCTGCAAACTTCCACCTGGAAGTACAAAGTACAGATGTACTAGAAGAATTCTCTTCATTTGAAAGGGCGTTACGGGTACTCAGCTACCAACTTCGCTTTATAAACCGCGTCCTTAAAAAACCCTTTTCAACCGAAAAGTTCATCACGGCTCAAGAAATCAGCTCTATGAAAAACCGACTCATTTCGTTGGCTCAAAAATCATATTTCAACAAAGAGTACGAATGCTTAAAGGAAAAGAAACCTTTAAGTCGAAGAAGCAGACTGCTCACCTTGACTCCATTTATTGATAAAAACTACCTTCTACGGGTTGGTGGCAGATTAAACAACTCAGGTTTAAGCTACGAAGAACGTCATCCAATTATCATCCCAGAAAGTTCTCGACTGGCAAAACTTCTCGTCGATTTTACACATCGCATTCTGCTGCACTCTGAACACCATATAATGTTACGAGCGATCCGGCAAGGATTTTACATCCCAAGATTACGAAACTTGGTACGAAAATGTATTCGTGAATGCAAGGCGTGCACGGTCTACAAGCATAAGTTCCAGCACCAAATCATGGCCGCTCTCCCACCAGAACGAGTAAACTTTTCCCTACCCTTTACATACACCGGAGTCGATTTTGCAGGTCCTTTCAACATAAAGTCTTCGACTTTGCGAAATGCCAAAATTCTAAAAGGGTATGCAGCTGTTTTCGTTTGTTTTTCTACCCGAGCCGTTCATTTAGAAACTTGTTCTGACCTCTCAACCGATGCCTTTTTAGCCTGCTTTGATAGATTTATTGGGCGTAGAGGTCTCCCGAAGACCATGTTTTCCGACAACGGTCGAAATTTCCTTGGCGCAAGTTACGCGCTACTAAAAAGTCACAACGCTTTCCTCCAATCAGCAGAAAAGGCGCTGATCGAAAAATACACCACTCTTGGCTTCACCTGGTCCTTCATACCGCCGTATGCACCCCACATGGGTGGCCTCTGGGAAGCCGCCGTGAAAAGTATAAAGTCCCACCTCAAAAAGGTAACTTGTAATCTCTCTTTTACCTTTGAAGAATTTACAACTCTTCTTGTTCGAATTGAGGCAGTGTTAAATTCAAGACCACTGTCATCTTTAACTGAAACCCCGAACGAAATTTTACCACTGACTTCGGGTCATTTGCTTCGAGGAGCTGCGATCACCGCTCTACCAGAAGCCCCTGCGGAACCTCCACTTGAGAACTTGCCGTATTTAAAACGTTGGGAACGATTAAAGGCGCTACAACACATTTTTGCACGAAGGTGGAAAACCGAGTATATAACCGAGCTACAACGCCGATTCAAATGGCAAAAGGAACGTGACAACCTCAAACAAAATGGCATCGTCATCGTCAAAGAAGACTTTTTACCACCCACCGAGTGGCTCCTTGGTCGCGTTACTAAAGTCATATACGGACGCGATAGCAAAATCAGAGTTGCAGAAGTACGCACAAAAAATGGTAATATCCTGCGACCTGTTGTCAAACTGTGTTTGCTACCCACTAATGATACTCAAAACCAAAACCCACCAATTAATCTACCAAATCCCCAATAATTAAGTAAACAAATAGATAAAATTCGCACTAGGTATTTTTTCTAACACTGTATATATTTCGTTCTTTTCTTTTCTTGTTTTCTCCTCTGTATATCTAGATGAGAGAACGCCCACTATGCCACATATGCCAACGTCAACGCCGCCAGCTCGTTCATAATCAGAAAGGTGGCTCAAGAGTTGCCGGAATTAACACCAGTTACAAGCCATGATGGAAAGATACGTGGTCGATTCATTATGGAACCATGGTTTACCCACAACGAGCGAGAGTCCTTCATGATGGACTTACTTCTCTGCGAGCGTCTGGGGTTCGTGGCACCCCCCTCATTGAAAGATGAAGCCCTAAGCCGCCACTTTGCCAATTACTCCCTGTTGGCTCATCCTCTCTTCCATGCATATCGGGAAATTGACGGTGTATTGGAAAAAAAGGTAGCGGACGGAGTCCTGTTGCCACACATCCAACAACCAGCTGCTGACCTGCCCCGTATCCAGCAGTCCACATTTGGGTGGATAATATCCGGGCCTTGGAAGAGATGTTCTTGCCATTTTCCGGCGGGAGCATGTTGAAGCGACTTCAACAGTTTTTAATTAATTTTTGCTAAAGTTTCTATTTTCAATGAATTTACTCTTTTAAATCTTATTTATGAGGTAGACGGCCATTTGCGCCAACTTCACCTCTCTTCTTTAAAGAATTTGTCTCTAAATCATAACTGTAAATTTATATTTTACTAGTATACCCATTTTGATACACTCATTGGTGTCAAAATATAAGAGAACATGAAGTTCTGTTTTATTCTCTCTCTCTTGAGTTGATCTCATTATAAAACAACCACCACGGTTGTGTAGATTTAAGTTGTAGATAAGAATTTATTATACTATTGATAATCAAGAAAGCCAGAGGCTTTCTAATAAAACCTCCCCACATTTGTTTAAATTTAAAATATTAAATTTAAAAGTTTTTTTATTTGCTAAAAAACACCCTAAAGTTGGCTTAAGAAGATAAGCCTCCTTTACAGGAATAAAAGAAAATAGCTTTAACCAGCATCAAATTGATTACCGTACATGATTTAAAATAAAATATAACTTTATGCTTTATTCAGGGTTACAAATCTTTTAATTTGTTTATTTTTAATTAAAACTTAATTTTAATTTTTACAAAATATGCAATTAAATTGAAAATACGAAAAATATGCAACAAAAAAAATTTCCAAAGTATGCCAAAATCTACATTCCGCTACTTAATACAACATGCTCGGCTCCACCAATTAATATACAGGGACATTTCATACGCCATGATGTACAAACACAAACACATGCAATTGTTTTTGTTGTTTTTTGTACACTGCGGCGTATGAAATTTCCCTTTATATTAATTGCTGGAGCCGCACATGACTATAAACATGCACTTGTATGAAAATCATTGACCTAATAATTACGTTAAATTTTATTTAAAAATATTTAACCCTTAGTGGCCTGGGGATCAATAAGACCCATGGAACGTTACTTTAATATACCACTTGTTAAAATAATATTTCCACTTTTGACTAAAAAAAGACCCCTTAGGAAATTTAAAGAATGGTTTCTTTCAGATTTTAATGAAAGTTGGATATGTGATAAAGCGTACCGTACATGATTTAAATTAAAAGTCAACATAACTGTCTAACAAATGACATCTAGATGCTTTATAAAGGGTTACAAATGTTTTAATTTGTTTATTTTTAATTAAAACTTAATTTAAATTTTTACAAAATATGCAATTTAATTTAAAATACGCAAAATATGCAAAACAAAATGCCCATGAAACGTAACTTTAAAATAACTATAATATTGCAAAGCTTTTAAATTGATCCAAAAAAAAATGTCCACTTGATAAAATAATATTTCCACCTTAGAAAACGTTGCAGAATAGTTTATTTCATATTTTAATTAAATGTATGTATAAAGCGGACTAAACTAACGAACAAGCGCAATTCTCTACCGTGCCAATCACACTATGAATGGTTAAAAAGTGGGGGTATAATGGCCCTAGGAAAAAAAATAAACTTATAACCCCAGGCCTCTAAGGATTAAGGATTTTTTAAGTAAAAATAAAGACAATTATAGTCAAAACAAATTTAAGTGGTATTTTTTCCGAAAATTATGCAAACTTTGATGAGAACAAAAAATTTTTTTAAATTTTTGACAACATGGTCAATATTCATAAATGTCCTGAAAAGGAGTCGCTCCATACAAAAACGTGATTAATATTATTTTAATTATATTTTCTCTTTGATTTAGGCATTTTAAAATTTTTTTTAAATAATTAAAAAAACACGTTTTTGCATTTTTATCAAATTTTTGCATCATTTTTGATTCCAGGCTAAAGTCGGTCAATGTTATCCGTGGATGTCAGAATTCCATATCTATATAATTTGGAGTAGGTACATATAATAAAGCAATAATTTAAATGAAAAGTTAAATTTTTAAAAATTTAATACAATTTTTTGCAAAAATGGAAGATTTTCCGTTGAAATTCGGAACTGGTTAACGTTTTTCAAAAAAAAAAATAATTTCTTCCATTTGTAATAAAATTGGGGGTGTAATGACAAATCTATTTTTAAGGGTCACTTTAGTAAACATCATTCACGGTATTAGTTCACTGGGACATTTTGAGTGTTTGTTATTATGGTGCTGGTTGCGGCGGACGTCAAACATTTCTTTTTATCAAATTGAAGGCAACACACAGTAAAACGATGTTTGAATTTTGATTTAAAATTTTTTGTTTTTTTATTCCTCTAACACACCCAGACAAATAATAGTATAGCCCAGAAAAATCAACAACAGCTAAAGGGCCTAACAAAAAATAAATAAAATGAAAATGTACGTTTCAAATTGTTCCACTCCAAACATGACTTTTATTTTGGCAAAACATTTTCTTTTTTTTGTTTTGTTAAATTTTTATTGTCTCACCAAAAAAAAAAAAAAATATGGATCATATAGAAAATGCTGGCATAGAAAAATTCTCATGAATTTCTAACAATATTTTATACGTTTTAAATGTATTTTCATTTTGGTTTTTATTCACAGCCATCGTTTAGCAACAAAATGGATTTTATCCCCCGTTTTGTTGATATGTTATCGTAATATTTCTCATTTTTATTGTTATTCATTGTCAAAGAAGGCCCATTATGATGTGGATGAATTGTTATCAAATACCAACCACTCAAACAGCGAATACTTTACTCCAGGTTTAATATGTCAAATAGCTGCAGTTATACATATTAATTCAAATAAGGACCACAGGCTATAATTTAAGAAAATGTGAGAAAACCGAAAATTTGTAAACATTTTCAAACAAAAATCAATGGTGAGAAAAGGTGTTATAGGAACAATCAATAACAGAAATAAGTGGAATCGGAAACCTTAGCAAGTGGATCGAAATGGAATGAAACTTGGAATGGGTGCACTCATAATAATCCATGCTTAAAAATACAAATATATTTTTCGTAAATTTTTTTTCGTAGAATGTACAAACATTTTGTTTATGTTACAAACTTTTTGTATAAAACAAATTATATAAATTTACAAATTTCGTAAAAAATACAAACATGATTTCGTAATATTTTTTTAGTACATTGTACAAAAATTTGTAATGTTACAAATATTACATAGAGGTCGGATTTGCAATCATAGAGGTCGGATTTGCAATTAGAAGGTTGCGAGTTTTAACTCCTGGCCAGGACAAATTTTTTTTTTTTTTTTTTAGTTTTTATATTTTTTTTTATTAATGTTTTTTAAATTTCTGTTTTATTTTTTTATTTTATTATTACTATTTTTGTGTTTTGATATAAATGGATATTTTGTATTTTGTTTAATAAAGAGGATCCTAAAACAAGTTAAAGAGGACCCGAAAACACTACTTCCACTTTATTTACCGGGTTTAGTATGAAATTCAATAAAGCAAATATTTAAAAAGATAAAATATTTAATAATAAAATGCAATAAGTTTGAAATTGTTATTTAAGTTTTTTATTATTATTATTATTTTATTATTGTTTTATTTTGTTTTTTAATATATTATTTGATATATTTATAAAAAAATTATATTATTTTATTTAGTTCAATAAACATAATAAAAATATTTAATTGCCATTTTACCTTTTTTATTAAATATTTGTAGCATATTTTTCTAGTTTTCATAAAAATTTTATAATATTTTCGACTTAAGTTACTTTTTAGTTTGTTGTATTCCATCAGCTTCTTTGGTGCAAATGGTAGAGGGGTCAACGTCAACACAGCAGGACGTCACTGAAATCGTGAGTTCGATTCTGGTGTGGCACCATTACATTTTTTTTTTTTTTTATTTTAAAATAAACCCGTAAGGTATGCACCACATTTTTATTTAAAAAAGTTTTTACAAAACTTTACGAAATGTGATTTGTATATTCTACAAATTTTTTCGTAATGTCAAAATAACCAAAACTTTCGTAAAATGAACAACGGTTTTCGTGTATTTTACCTATAGATTATTATGAGTGTGGAATTGAAACACTAAACAAGGGGCACAAAATTTAATGAAACGAGTGAAGAAACGGAAAACACTAAAATTGTATGGAATTAGACTGGATTTATATTTTTGAAGAGGTAGATAGATCAATGTGTTCAATATCAAAATTTACTTTATATTTGACGCTGCCATATTGGAGATATAAAAGTGATGTTAAACGAGATAACGTAGGATCGTTCTTTACACGACCTGGTCGAATTGATGAAGAACGTATAAGTTGTCAACATTTTAATCGAATGTTTTTTTGCGAACTTATTTTTGATTTTAACAGTTATTCTGGCTTCTTAAGTAACTCTAACATGATCGTTTGGTAAGTATTAGGGTATTCAAATTACTCGGGTTTGATATTGGTTGAGTAAACGAGTAACTCGATTTTAAAGTTTTTACTTATTCGATTAATCGCTTAAAATTTTAAAATTACTCGAGTAACTCGAATAATTTCAATAGTTTTATTTCATTATTTTTTCTTTAAACACCTGTATGGAATTATGGGATTCAACTGTGGGGATCAACAAGTAATTCTAATGCAGAAATTATTCAAAGATTCCAATCAAAAGCTCTACACTCAAAAAAAAATAGTTAGTAAAGTCAGCAAAATTTTAGTCAGGAGGATGCTTGCAAAAAAGTTGCTAATGTCAGCAAAATCTTTTGCTGAAAATCCGCAAGCTGATTTTTAGCAACAAAATTAGTAGATTCAGCAAAAGTTTTGCTAACACTTAGTGGATTAGAAATTAAAATAACCTTGCTAAAAATTAATAAAATTGTTGCTGAATATTAGTAGACAGAAAAAAACTGAAAAAATTTGTAGAAAAATTACACTTTAGTTAATTTATTTTGCTGAATATTAGTAGACTGAAAAAACTCAAAAAATTTGTAGAAAAATTATACTTTAGTTAATTTATTTGCTAAAAATCATAAAAACATATTTTTGTGATTCTTTTAAAAATAATTTGCAATTCGTTACAAAATATAAAAATGTTCATACTCTCGAAATTCAAACATACATTTTTAGAAAAAATTTTTAAATATTCAGACACTTGCCTATAGAAAAATATTAACACTTTAAGAAAATTTTCGTATTAGAAAATTTTCTAATTCTGGCACTTTTTTAAATAGACCAAATTCAGAATCTAAGACAATTTTTGCATACCCAAATTATTGATTTTAATACGTTTTTGATATTTAACAGCTCTTAATTTCTAATACATTTACTATAAAAATAATTGCTAATTCCATTTAAAATTAATTCTATACGTTTTAAAACAATTTTTATATAAAAAAATCTTAAATTCGGAGATACAGGAAAAGATTTAATAATTTTTTTCCTTCACGTTAGAAAAGGTGTTTACTATAATAACGTGGTGAAATTATTATTCGGTTATTACCCAAATTATAAAATATTGAAGAAATAGAAACATTTCTTATAAAGAAATGTGTTCACGTTTTAGAGATATTGAACTTTGTTCACGTTTTGGAATAGTCAATGTAAAAAAAGTGTATATGTTTCTGGGACGTTTATGTTACTGGATGTTCACGTTTCTGTGAGTTAACTGTACAACCCTTTTTTTGCAATAAAAAAAACGAAACAGAAAAATCTAACTTAGATGTGTGTCTTTGTCTTTCGCTTTAGTCTGTCTACCTGGTGTATATTTGTTTGCAATTTGACCACACTAGATTATTAATCTATATAAACATTTGGTTTACAAATACCATTTAATCTTTATTAAATTAAAATATTTTATTTTGCCTTTTATTTAATAAATAGACAATTACTTTCACAAGCCGGTGACAACGCAAAATTTAAGTAGTTTCAATCCACAATTTTGTTTTATGTCTGAAAAACAGATACAAAAATCTGTTTGTTTGATTTTTTTATATGTCTTACTAGAGTTGTACTTTTTAGTATCATTTTCCTAGTCAATACTACATCTTGACTTGCCGCGACATCTAATTCGTTCATTAATGTGCTAATCAGCACTATTTTTTTTAGCAAAATAAATTAGTAAAACATTAGTATAATATTAGTAAAACATTACTTCAAAACAGTTAAGTGCTAATTAAGTATAACTAAAAATTTTAGCTGAAAACATAATTTTAGCAAAATATTTGCTGAAAAATAGTATATCTGATTTACAAGACGTTTCACTAACTTTTCTACTAACTTATTTTTTTGAGTGTAAGAATGATTGCAAACGCTCCATGGTACGTTTCTAACTATACTAGACACAATGACTTTGTCATAGCTAATGTTAAAACTGAAATTCGAAATTTTAGCAATAGATATTTAAAAAGACTAAGCGATCACGTCAATCCATTAGCAATTTCGTTATTAGATGAAAGCGTAGATGTTAGAAGATTAAAGAGACACCATATACTTGACCTTTCATTTAGAAATTAATTTGATCTTATATAAATATCAATTTTGTTATTATATAGTACACATGTAGATATATAAATGTTAATTATTAATGAATTCTGATCTCAATTATATATATTGTTATTAATCTTGCTGAAGATCGATAATTTATGTCATGTTTATATTACTATCAAATTTGCTTATTATTGTAAAATAGATTGCAAATAAACATGAAGAAAAAAAAAAATAAAAAAAATTAATAATAAAACACAAAATAAATACAAAATCAGGAGTTCAAAAATGTATTTTCTCAAAATTAAAAAAAAAAAACTTGGGCAATTAATTCAAAAAATCTTCTAAAACAATATACAATTGCGGGTTTTCACATAATTTTCTTTCGTTTTTATAAAGTTCGACTTTAAGAAAACAATAGTGATATAACTTTTAGAATTTTTAGCAAATATCAAAAATAATATGGCACGCAGTCTATGCCTCGGAAAAATATAGAGTAAAAATCTTATAAATTACATAAATTTTTAATTTATTTGATTAAGTTGAATATAGATTCGAATTGAAGAAAATATTGAACTGTCCAATCTCTGCCAATAAATTATGATGAGTTAAGTACAATTAGAATCTTGAAAAAAAATGTTAATACATGATTTTGCGATTGTCGCGATTTTTATTTTTTGTTTAATATTTAATCTGACCTTTTGGTCTTACATTTTTTTATAGTTTTGACACTTTATTTGGGTATAATAATGTATGTCATTGTTCGAGGATATTTTAAAAATATCTTTAGAAATTGCTATAAAAAAACGTGCTATTTTAGACATTGGGTCTCGGTGCCGAACGTTTTTACTCCAAAATTACCAAAGAAAATATTTTTTAACAGTACAGTATTAACTATATCGTGATGTCAAATAAAAAGTTATAACCCTACTACGCATATATAATATGTAAATTAACACGGTAACTGAGACATTGCCCTGTATTTTATACTACTTTCATATTGAACCCCACAATACGTTTTCGATTTAAAATTTTTATGGAATTTGAAAGCCAAATACTAAAAAAAAACAAAATATTTATTTTTAAAAAATACGAAACCATTTAAGTTTTTTTTTATAAATATAAACTGAAATAGAACATATTTTGATTTACTCGATTAATCGACCAAAATTTTTCAAGTTATTCGTTACTCAAAATTGGCCAATTTAATTTACTTGAATAAAGTTCATCGATTAATCGAGTAACGGTTAACCGATTGAATACCATAGTCAGTATATGCTAAATAATTAAAAACTTTGTTTTATCGTAAAATTTTTTATGAAAGTACCTAATGTTATTACAAGTTTGTTTTAGGATTTTGTTGGCCAAAGACACTTTTCTACAATTGAATAACAAATGAACAGTTCATGCGAATAAGGACGAATAGACCACTTTTTCGCAAACACGTTTTTTTTGCATAAATGCATTTTATTAGCAGAGCCCTACAATCCTATGCAGAAATTTTGGGGAAATTTTGACCTTTAAGGCTAAAAAAATGACTTTGAAAGTGCAATAATTCGTATATTTTTATATTTTTGTTTAAATTGGGAGTGAACTAACGCACAATTTTGATTAAATACAACACAAAAACATACAAAAATTTTACTTTCGGTAACAATGTGTTAAAAGAACATTACGAGGAACAAACCACACTTATTATATTGGCAAAAAATTTTACCGTTCTTGAGTTATAAGACTTTAAAGTATGGAACGCAAAAAGGGCGAATATCCATCCTTAACAAAATATTATATAAAAATTATTTAGCTGCGAGTCAAGGGTTAATATTATAATTCCTAAAAATGTATTTCGTGTCATAAAGAATTACTACTGCATCAAATGGCAGGAATATTAAAAAAAATATTAACAAAAATTTTGTTTTGCATGTCCTAGCAATCCTTAAAAAGTGTATCCTTGAAGTCCTTAAAGTGTTACAAACAAATACCAAGCATAGTTCGTCAAGTTTTGCAAGTCTCATGAAAATGTAGTCAAAATCTGCTGCAAAATAACACATTTTTATTCAAATTTCAATACATATTTTTGGATATTCGCCATTTTTCCATTTAAGCAAAAATTGAAGTCCAATTTTTGGCAAGTTCTCTTTTGAATACCTTACTAAAATTTTGTATATAGGTAGATGTGACTTTAATCTTTAAGCTAATACCAAAAAGTTGAAAAAAAAATATTATTTTTTAGCCGTTTCCTGCGTTTTTATTGTCCCCTGTAAAATTCTACAAATGGTCTATTCGTCTTTATTCGCATGAACTGTTCAAATGTTAAAATACGTAAGAAAATATTAAAGTTTTTAACCCAAAACTAAAATGGGAGAATTTCTGTTTTTAAAGAATATCCTTCAAATTTTCTTGAAGATACTATACTCAAATCAAAGGCAATCTTATGTTCTTTTTATATTTATAAACACGTATTTACTTTTGGATTCCCGGATATTAGGTCAGCAATAAAAAAAATCTTCGTTATTAACTATAATTCGCCATATTTTAAAAACGTCCTACACGATTTAAGAAATTTGACCAGATTTGTGATTTGAATGCATAATTTAGTAAGCAAACATATATTGCAAGAGGAGTTTATTCGAAAAAAATTTTTGTATTATTCGTTGAAGAGATAGAGGATTTTTCATTCACAAACATGAATTGCTTAAGATAGAGAAATAACGAAATGTAAATAAAATTGGAAAAAATATGCTTCTACTTTGAAATTGATACCATAGATGAGGGCATATTTTACTGAATATTTTGCCATCAAAAACACATTTCGTGAAAATTTAAGATAGAGTATATGAAATATAGGCCCTCGACATAAGTAATTTCGAAGATTATCGACATCGCATGAAAGGCTTTTAGAATTGAGATAAACGATGGACAGGGCTAAGTAAACTGAATTCGAAGAAAAAAGTCCTTAAAATTAGCAAAAAAAAAAAGTTAGTTGAGTCAACAATATTTTTGCTGGGAGGATCCTTGCACAAAAATTGCTAATGTCTGTAAAAGTGTTTTGTTGATTTTTAGCAAAAAGTAACTTCAGCAAAATGTTTTGCTGACACTTAGATCAATGCAAATGAAAATCGACTTTTTGAAATCAGCAAATTTTTTCTGCTAGAGCTTAGTAGATTAAAAAAACTTAGTATAGCGTTTTTGCTTTAGTTAATTTATGTTGCTGAAATTTAAATCTATTTTTTTTTGTAATTGTTCTAAATATATAAAAAAATGTCAGGACTTCCACGTCGTTAACATAATGCAATCAAATAAATATCTGTAAATAAACAAAATATTTTATTAATAACTTAGGGTCAATTTGTTTCGGACCAACAAACTTGACAAAGAGTAAACTCAAAAAAATAAAAAGTTAGTAGAAAGTTAGTAAAATGTCTTGTAAATCAGGTATACTATATTTCAGATAAGTTTTTGCTAAAACTATGTTTTCAGCTGAAATTTTAGTTATACTTATTCAGCACTTACCGGTTTGAACTACTAATATTTTACTAATTTATTTTGCTAAAAAAAAATGTTCTGATAAGCACATTAATAGTGTGGACGACAACCAGATTGAAAGATATGCGCAGAATGAAGTAGATGTCGCGGCATGTCAAGATGCAGTAGAGACGATGAATATGATACTAAAAAGTACAACTCTTGTAAGGAATATAAAAAAATCAACCATGGAAAATTTGTGTATCTGTATTCATACATTAAACACAATTGTTTATTAAAACAACTTAAATTTTGTGTTGTCACCGGCTTGTGAAAGTAATTGTCTATTGTCAACCTCGTTATGAGCTAACTCGCAAATTTTTTTTGTTATTAAGAAAATTAACTAGGAAGTGGTTTTCATTTATAAAAATTCAAGAAAAGTTTTTTGGAAATGTTAGTAAACATCATAGTAGTTGCTGTTGGTTTATAAGACATAAATAAACAAAATATTTAAATTGCTTTTAATACTCGTATAAATATATTTTTAAGTTTGTTAAAAATAAGTTTTTTTTTTTTTTTAAATTGTTATATATAAGTTTTTAATTCTTAAAACAAAATTTTATCAATCAAATTATAATAATAATTTCCCTGAAGAAGTCGCCTAATGTGAAGACGAAATATTGGAAATAAATAATTATAATTTATAAATAAAAGATATTAAGCTCGTTTAAAGGAAAATCATTAAAACTCAAAACATTAAATCCACTTTCCAAAATTTTGGTTAAAGTCATTGGCAGCGCACGATGCGTGATCTACGGATTCATTTTACATCCCTTTGGTCTTACGGCAGACCCAAAAAAGTGTATATAACGGGGTTTTATTATATTTGTAAATTGTAAAGCATGTATTTGTGTGTCCACCGATTATAATTGTACAAAATTAAAAGAATTTTAATTTGTAGATATAAAATGAGGCTTTTGCTCTATAGAAAAACTTTAAAGTAGAAGTTCAGTGATTACATCCTGTCGTCTGTGGCTTTAATTGTGAGTTAATGCGTTTTAATAGTAGTATAGTTGTGGTTGTAATGTGTTAGTGTAATAGCGGTTTTTAGACTTAAATTAAAACGGATTACCCTCGTTTAACGCTTTTATTTCCATACACAATTTACACTCATAAAAACGGATAGTTCAAAAGTCTGTTGAAGCTAATTTTTTCTATAATTATCGTTTAAATAAGTTATTGAGCTAAAGTTATTAGTTATCTTTTTTTACCTCAAGAATATATTTCATCCGTATTTGAACTAATTTTTCGACCTAAAATTTTGTAATTCGCTATTCTTAAATTTACAAATTTTTCGAATTAAGTTAAACCACAATTGCTTTCAAACCATTGGTTTCAGGTAACAATTATTACAATTATTACAAATTGTAGTAATTGTTCCCTGAAGAAGTCACCCAATGTGGAGATGAAATATTGGAAATAAACAATTATAATTAATAAATAAATGATCTTAAGCTCGTTTAAAATAAGAAGAATTAAATAAAAGAAGATCAAAGAAAACTTAACATTATTCAATTGTTACAATAAAATTTCGAAATTTGTAAATAAATGTCGGTTGTAATAATAGTATTCAAATTTAATAATATAGTACGTGGCACTACAAACATTCGGTTGTCAAAAAAATCGGTTGCAACTACAAAACATTTTTCTGTGTGTACTTATATTCTCGGTAAATAAAATATGGACCTGCCTCTAGTCAGATCCGAAAAGACCTTTTTATCAGAAACTGTCTGTTGATTCAGTTTAAAAATTCTGTTGATTTAGCTAAATTATTTGTTAATTTAACTACAACTGTCAACTCAAATTTAGATTTTTGTTAAATTCAGGTCACCTAAATTTAGCAGACTGTGATTCTGGATTTCATTGAAAATGCTGCTGGCGCAAATTCAGGTACTATTTTCTGCTGTCGTAGCTGTAATTTCAAGTATTTGCACGGGCTTATTTTTATGAGTGTAATGGTATAAAAAAGTAATGCTAAATTTTCGAATTACGCGACAGAGAATCACATTTTCTTTAAGTTACACTCTAAAGCAGGAGTGCCCAAAAGTTCCTTATGGAAGAGCAAACACCAATACATTTAAAGAAAAACTAATTTTTATTCAACATTTTTTGTTGTAAAAACCAATACATACAAAGAAAAAGAAAAAAATATTTCAATGTTTACCAGCAAAGCATACGAAAGTGTTGTTGCTTTGCGCTTGCGTGTATAAAGTGAAGAACGACAAAAAACTAATAAGACAAAGTTGTTTGTGAATTTCGTATTGCTAGTGCTGAGCGCTCTATATGTGTATTAAAACACACAGCCTATAGCTAAGTGTTTTTACAAAAACAAATTTGTACCAAGCGCATAGGCCGTCGGCACCCCTGCTCTAAAGGACAAAAAAGGAAAAATTCTCCTAAATGAAATTTACGAAAAAATGCGTAAATCGAGTATTCACTGTACAAATATTGTAACAGCTTGTAGGCATTATTGTCTTGCTAACAAGTGGTTTGAAACAAATCTAATTTTACTACCATTACTGTTCAGTGAAAATCATATCATTCTATTATAGTGTAGATTTAACGCCGTATATTTTGAAATTATGTAATTTTTTTGGAGGGTGAAAAATTCAAAGCTTTTTTTTTTGTTGTGGGTGCGCTTAATTTAATCTTATTTTTCATTAAATGGAAACAGCCGGCATGAATAAATTAGTTCGTTTTTCTCTAAATACTCAAGTAGGTTTTTCATATTAAACACAAATGATAGATTAGTTGAATGTTTTTTTTTTTTTTTTGCTGTGAAAATTCCTCGATTTTGTGGTTTTACACAAAATTCTAATGCAGTTGGAAATGAAAATTGTTGTAGAGTGATTGTGGCATTATTCACTTATTGTAGTGAGTAGGCTACATAGAAATGACAAAGTTTTTACAGGAACATGTATTGGAGAAGAGCTGTTTGATATTTAAACTTAAATCGATATTTAGAACGACTCAAACCGCATTGAGTTATATAAAATAGCAAAAAAAAAAAATTATCATAGTTTTGAAAATATGTTGTTTTCCAAGCCAACTTTCCAGCTAAAAAAAAAGTATATCGCAGCGATGTCAAACTAATAGTATTTGTTCTCCTAAATAACACTGTGCAACCAATTTCCAAAAGACTTTTTTTTATCTAAATATTTATTTTAAGTGGTAAATTACGATGTGTATGTAAATGTGAGTTGGAATGGCAGGAAATTATTTTTATTGATGATACTTTAAGTATTTAACAAAAAACAATGTAATTTTATTACATTTTTTTTAAAAATTTAATAAAATTTTTTTTATGCGGGAACTTTTTTAACGACTACCATAAAGTAAGATCTAGGTTCTTAATAATTTTTCAAGGAACTCTACATCAGGTGGCGAGCAACAACTGTTCTAAGACTTATCTACTCGCGCAATTACAGTGTTGCCATGCTTGAAGCCCTTAATCTTTCACCACCTTTCATCTTTCCACTATCGCCTTTCCAAAGAAAGCAACACATTAATTAATAGGAAGAATTTCCTGAGTGTTGCTTCTCTTTTAAAAAAAAAAAAAAAAAAAAAAAAAAAAAAAAGGACTAACACGGCTACGACATGGAATTTTTGATGTTCGCAAAAAATGAAAAAAGTTATTACAATAAATATTTTGATGGTTTTTCGACCTTTATATTTTAATTTTAAAAATTGATCAATATTTATTAATTACAATATAAAATACGAGGGCGGTTCAATAAGTCCGTGACTTTTCGAACTTCCCTCGTAGTCATATGAAATGCAACACTGCTCCCATCAAGTACCACCTGTTAATAGATTACTGTCAAATTTTATGACTTTATAAGAGTTTTCCATGATTTTCTCTTCTCCTGTAAAGTTCTGAAATTGAATTATATACCCTTATTCAAGCGAGTCATAGCAAAAATTTAAAAAAATACCGCCAAAATTAGAAAAATTATCAAAATTTAAAATAGGCGGGAAATCAAAAATATTTTCTGTCAATATGAAAAAATAAAAATATCCCATATTCATATTGACAGAAAATATTTTTGATATCCCGCCTTTTTTAAAAAATTTATTATATATAAATTTTTAATTATTAAAAAAAGTTTTTCAAATTGTAATAATTGTTGCCTGAAGAAGTCCCAGAATGTACAGACGAAATATTGGAAATAAATAATTAATAAATAAATAATTTTAAGCTCGTTTAAACTAAGAAGAATTAATTTTTTTTTGTAAAAATTTTTAATATAATTTATCACAAAAAAACTCACAATAAAATTTAATAATAAAAACACGATGAATCTTATAGCGAATTTGCATTCGGGTCTAAATCCACTTAAAATGCGATTTCGATAGATTTCGACCGAAATCTAATAAAAATTTGGGATTTCAAATAGATTTCCCATACAAAATGAAATCCCAATTTAGTTGAGATTTCAGCGAAATCGAATCGAAATCTAACTATTTGTGCAGAAATACTAAATACAAGACTGTGCTTTCCTCCTATTTGCAGAAAATTATGGTTTTTTGCAGAAAATTATGTAAACATTAATCAGCTGTTTATGAGATGAAATATAATGAAAAAATACATTGTTATACATTTTAAAAACTAAAAATAAAAAAATAAATGAATTTAATACGGCAATTTTTGTTTGTTTTCGGCCAAGAAAAATTGTGAAAAATCATTGAACGGCGCCGGGAAGACCTCTATAAAACATTAAATATTTTGCATTAAACTGATATTCCCTATATATGTAAAAACACTTTCATTAGCAAAAATAACATTGTATATTTCATAATGTACATAAATCTTGTGTTCCGCCATTGAATAAAATGTATTTTGGAAATTTTTTTAGTTTTGGTTATTTTTTAAGGTTAGTTTGTTTACAAAAAAATTGTTTACATTGTTGTACATCGAAATCCAATCAGCTGAGAAATTTGCTAATGTAAACGATTCTGATTGCGAATTAAATTTCAAACTGAAATCTACTGAAAATGATTATAATGTAAATTCGCTAAGATAGACATAAGATAGAGCAGACAAAAGTAATAAAAAATTGGTAAAAAGCATATCGGCCAAATCGCATATTTACCGGGTAAAAATGGGTTTCAATGTTGTGCGAAACGTTTTTGTTACAAAACATTTTATTATCCAAATACCTTTTATATATACACTTAGGAAATTATGTTGGTAAAGACGACTGCAATTGTAGTCAAAAACAAATGAAATTTCATTTAAAAAAAGGACGACTTACATTTCATTAATTCAACTAACATTGTCATTTGTTTTTTAATGTTCGAAAAATGACTAACGTTGTAGTAAAAATGAACCACATGGTAGTAAAAAATAAACCAAAAAAATTTTTTTTTATTTTTTTAAATAACAAAAAACAACTGTAAAAAATGAATGTAAAATCATAAGACAGTCATTTGATGTGAGTTGTTTTTTTAAATGAACTACAATGTTAGTTAAAAATTTTATTTGTTCTACAAATGACTTACATTTACATTAAAAATAATGAAACAGTATTACAACCCAAACAACTACATATTTTTAAAGCAGAAGTTCCCTGAGTGTATTCTTTTAATGAAAGAAGCATGAAAAAAACGCAAATAACAAAAAATTTTTGTTATTTTTACTCCTAATTTGAACACTTAAACGTGAAATTGGGCCGCAAAAAAGGTATCTTATTCTTATTTTTTCCCCTCTATCACATATCCAAATTTTATGGCAATCTGAGGGAAACCATCAGCGATGCTTTGTTGTTAGAATTACATATTATAAAACTTCTGTTTTCTTTGCATAGTTAAAAATCGGGTTTGGCACAAAGAAAGCCGTTATGACACATTTAATAAAAAAAATTTCGAAAGCCTTTCGCTGGTTCATAACTTCATTTCAATAAAAAACTCCTAAATTTCTAGAAAAAATAAAAAATCGATCTAAAATATAAAATGCAGGTTTGTGGTTTAAAAAGCGGGAAAAGAATTCAATGCGGATCAGCCTTTAAAAAGCAGGATGTTTTGTCAGGTTAATTATACACCAATTTGTATGGGAAATTTAGAGGTACCTTAACATTTTCACTCATAACTTTTGAACCGCTTGGCCGATTTTGCTCATTTTTAATACCAAACTTGTCGCGAAAATGTCCATCAATCTAGATGAAAAGGAGCAGTCTCTATTGCGTTTTCGAGCCGTGATCGCCATTTCAACAGACAGACGGACAGACAGACTGACTGATATAGCTACATCGGCTTAGAATTTCATGAGAATCATCATTTATGAGGTCTTATTTAGATATTTCGACACACTACAAACGGAATGAGAAACTGATATATACAATCATCACCAGGCATGTAGCCAGAACTTTGTTTTACCGGCCCAACAACAACAATTACAATAAGAGAAAAAAAAATGTTATGTATTGTAAAACATAGTTCTGGCTACGTGCCTGCTCATCACTTATGGTGGAGGGTATAGTAATTACTATTAATAAATTAAATAATACATTAATATTAATATTAATGTTACCGTTAAATCGCTACACCCAGAAAACAAACTCGGTCGTGGCAATCGTATTTGTTGCCAATCGAATGCTTTGGTTGCTGCGATCGAAATTGTCGGCTATAACAACAATCATTCGGTTGAAACAACGAAAATTCTAAAAAAAAAAAAACAACAGAACTTCGATTAACAGAAACTCGGTGATAACTACCGAAAAATTCGATAGCTACAACCGAACCATTCGATTGGTTTCAAATACGGTTGCTTCTACCAAGTCTGTTTTCTGGGTGTACAATTCTATAGTTTAAAGAAACCATTTAATAGCCTTAAAGGCAAAATATATATTTACTTTTATTATTGCATTATATGCATTTATTTTGTCTTTAAAAGTAGGTACTATACAGTCTTAAAGTTCATACTGTGTCCTGTGGCTTAATTCCAAAGCCATTCATAATAAAAACTGAAAACTTCAGCCAATGTGATAATTCTATGTTAGTTAAAGTTTATTTTTATGAATCATCATAATTTTTAATTACACCACTAGTAGTAAATAGTGGAATTGTGACAGTTTTTATGAAATGACACTACTACGATCTAATGCTGGTGCTGCTTATGATGATGATGATGATGATAAAACACCTTACGGAAATATAAACCACATCCTTGTCGTCATTTAGTTATTCGCCTAATAAGAGAAAGAATCTTGAAAGATAATAAAATGAGCGTTCGTTAGTTCGTTCGTCTGTCCATTTATTCATTCAATGGTTGAATACAATAATTTTGTCACTACAAAGCTGTTTGTGTGTTGGTAGGTCGGACGGGCGGGTGAGCGGGTGAACGTATAGTTTGTGCAAAATGTCGTAGAGAACTTCCTTTTAGCATTTTTCTTTTTTCTTTTTTCCTATTTTCCTTTTTTTTTTTGTTCATTTTGTTTGTTTTGTGTGCTGCTCATAATGCACATTCATTCAATTGTATGCGGTTCTCTGAGATTCTACACGCAAAATGCAATTAAAATGTCAGAAAATCGTAAAAAAAAGGCCAACAGAAAAAAAAATAAAATCAGGAAATAAAAATTGGCGTCTGCAATGGTGGTTTTTCAAATGAAAAAAATAGTAAAATAAACTTTTATGATGGGCTGCGTTTTTTAGTAAAATTTAGAAATAAAATTTATTTTTTACAAATTGCTCCTTTTTTGTTTTGCCCGCAAAAATATAATATTACACCATTTTAAGAAGCGATAAGGAAATTTAAAGTGGGAGACAAATTTACATATTATGAAACAGAAAAATATAAATACCCTGTTTTTAGATGACGTTTGTCTTCACACGAACGAAAAAGCAATAACAAAATACATGAAAAAACCAGTGTTAAATATGTGTGTTTTTTGGTACCCTACTTGGAATGAGTAGGCAAGTACGCTTAAAGGACCTATACCGTGACTGGTTTGAGCAGGCATCATTCCGGGACAGATATTATTTAATATTGCTTTGGGTTAAAAAGTGCCAATTATTGCTACGGGCAATGAGGATTCAATTGCCCGCAAAGGACATATCCCGTGTCTGGTTACAGCAGGGTTAGATTAAGGTTAGATTAGATCAGAAGGCACTATGCACCGCGACCAATGTAGGTCTTTTGTGATTCAAGCTACCTATAAAGCCAATTATCCTATTAGGCAAAATGTTCGCGATGTCGGAAGGCGAAATGAAGCGATCACCTAGAAACCTAAGTCTCCTATCACAAAGCCTAGGACATTCGCAGAGAACATGCTCCGAGGTCTCAGACACCATCTCACAAAACCTACACATATCCGTGTCCGATTGACCCTTCCTGTGCAGATGGTATCTGAGATTACAGTGTCCAGTTAAGTACGACGCCAGGGTCCTCAAACCCCCGCTCCCCCTTTCAAGCGACAAGAGTCGCCTCGACCCACTACTGGAAAAAGAGATCAATCTCTTAGCCTGGCGCTGACTAGGAGAGTTTTCCAGTAACCAGAGAATTCAGACTCTCTCCATGCCCTGAGCCTTACTCTAGCATACCCAGCAGGTATTCCACAGAATGGTTCAGGACCAATAAAGGGCCTTCGGGCCCCGCGGTTGGCAAGAAAATCTGCCCTCTTGTTGCCCTTAAGAGGTTTAAAATATTTAAAAGTTTTAAGTGTAAAGGTGAAAATATTGAAGGGCGGCGGCAATATTTCTAATTGTTCTTGTACCAGTTGCCCTCAAAGGACATATCTTGTGGTTGGTTAGAGCAGGACTTATTAGGTTTAACATATTTAAAAGTTATAATTGTAAAGGTGATAGGATTGAAGGGCAGCGGCAATATTTTTAATTGTTTGTTGTACCAGTTGCATGCGTGGCTCCAAGGGCGGGTGGGCAGAGGGGGATGAAATTTGAAAAGTTATCAAGATGGGTACCGCGTTTGCTCACAATCACGTGCGGATCCAGCGGGAGGGAAAATGGGACATTTCCTCCCCAAAAATAAAAATTTTCGACACAAAAACATAAAGGAAATAAGAAAACTTAATCAAAAATACTGCAAATTCCCTCCCCAAAACATTTTCCAGGAGCCGCGCCTTCTCACACTAGATTAAAAACAGCGTCGGGAATGTGTTTTTAATAGAGTGAATTATACCTAAATCAGTAGTCTTAAAACTAAAAATTCAAATTTGTAACATAGGGTTGGAGTTTCCAAAATTATTGTTACAACCCCCAGAAAATTTAGAAAAAACTTTTGTATTTTCAAAAACACGGAAAATGTGATAAATTGGGGGTTACTCCAAAAAGTACAAAAATATGCTAAAAAAAATTAAATTGTTAACCAAAAATATGTTTTTATGATCAAAATATGCAAAAATACGCAATTAAGAGCAAAATATGTATGAGAGAACATGTTTACACAAGCCGGTTTTTACAAACGCCATATTGTTTCTCTCTCATAAATTTATTGTGTGTATCTTTCGATACACATCTCTTTGTTAAAAGTCGAAACAACTGCATAAAATAAATGTTACCAAAATACAGTAGTTTTGGTACGTTGTTTAAAAAAACAACTGTCAACAATATTGAAAATTATTTTGTGTTGTACATTAAAACCATTAAAATTAAAATATCTGTATTTGAGTAGTTTCAAAAATTGTCGACAATTTAAGGTAATATATTTTTTTTTTAATTTTGAATAACCTTTGTGTCTATGTTATCCGATGTTTATGCAAGCAATATCCATTCAAAAAATATTTCGATTTTAAGTTTCAAGCTAATTAAAAATACTAATATTACAGTTTTCGCTTGAATTTGATTAAAGCTACATTAAGTTTTTGATCTCATTGTATTTATCACATTGCATAATATACACCACCAAAAAAAAATAAAAATACACTCAAAAAATTATTTGTCATCCTGCACTTATTTTTAAAAACACGCATTTTGCCAGTAAATATAATTAATATTTAGTTGGGTCTTGTGTTACTTATTTGTAGGACATCATATTAAATACTTTACTAATATTTTTTTTATTAAATAAATAACGTGGTTGCGCTGAGATTCGAACGTGGCGTCTCTGGCGAACTCTATGAACTGAGCTATCGTCACATATACACACAGAGAAAAATTTTGCTATTTGCCAACTAAAATTCGGTTACTACGACTCAACTTCGGTTATTATGAATTTCAATCGGTACGTACAACTGAACATTATTTTTAACAACAAAGTTCGGTTAATTCAACTGAATTTTAGTTGCAACACCCAACATTTTCAGAAATCTAATGTTAATATCGTTATACTAACAGACTTTATAAGTTGTTAACATTCAAAAACACTTTTCAATTCGGTTGGCACATTATTTCTCTGTGTGTAATAATGGGTTGCTTCAAATGTAAATGAATTGTTGTGCTTCGACCCAGCAAAAACAGACATTACTAAGTAACTAACTGCGGTATTCATAAACGAACTACAAACTCTGAATAACTGCTGCCATTTTGACAACAGCTGTTAATATTAAGGCATTTTTTTTTTTATTTAATGTAAAATCTTTTTTTATCCTGATTTCTGTTATATTATTTGCATTTATTTTTAATTGTTATATATTTCAACTTTTTTTAATGTTGTATAATGCGTATTAACTCAAACATTTTATTATTTTTCACAAAAGACTTATGAATAGACTCACGAACAACCAGTAAATAAGCCTAAAAAAACATTATAATTGTGAACTTGTTGTGTGTAGCTCACATCGAATCTAAAACTTAAACTTATTAATACCGCAGTAAGCGTGTAAGTAGCGCACAAGGGGATTCACAAGTTACCAGGCTATTTACTAGCTTGATTACGTACGTTCGCGATGACTCATAATTCATGGCTGGTCATTACTCTCTTGCTTACAAAAAAAGTGAGAATAATGAGTTACATGAGGGATTACTCATAGTGAAAGAATAAGTAATTACTTTTATATTTTGAATAAGTGGTTACTCTCAATGATAGAATAAGTGGTTACAAAGTAGTTACAAAATAAGTGGTTCTTTTTAAGTTTTTTTTAAGAAATCTTAAAAAAAAAATAAAAATAACTAGATTGGAAAATTTACATGTAAAAATTTTGAAAACAAATTAAAATATGAAATCGATACTTATGCAACCAATTACCAGAAGCTCATTATTTTGCAATTACATACAAGTACTTCTGTAACCCATTATCAGTAAGTCAATATTTTGTATTTTAAAGTAATTCAACAGGTAAGATCTTTAAAACGATATTTAAATTATTAATTTACGTTTATATTTTATTCATTATGTAATTGATGATCGGTAAGTCATTAATTTATGTTTTGAAATAACGTAAAAGGTAATGATATATCATATTACAAGGTAACCCATGAGTGTCCAATTATTGGTAACTCATTACTTTATGTTTCAAAATAATATTGAAGCTAAGGAGTATACATTAAGATATTTATAACTTATTACACTATGTTTCGAAATACTGCTTAAGGTAAAGTGTATACATTACAAAGTAATGCATACTTTTTGTTAGTAAATAACGATACAGGCAAGATAATGCGTTACTTTTTCTGGGTATTTAATAAAACAGACTTTACTAAAACAGATTTTATAGATACAAATTTAATAAACAAAAATTGTTTAAAAATGTCCTCAAAAAATTGAAAAGATGTGCTTTATATTTAAAAAATATTTAATATTTTTTTGTTGGTACACTAAGACATTTATGTCGGTAGAATCAATTGCAAATGACAGTTAAAATAACTACATTTACCTACCTACATTTGAAAAGGTGTACACAACATTTGTATTTAAAGCAACTCCAATGTGTACCCAGCCACAAATTGCAAATGGTCTGAAAAATCAAGCACTGGCAGAGCACTATTTGCCAATGATCCAACAAATAAAGTGCTGGCAAAGCACTGATTTACAACGCTCTGCCAACGATAGTAAAAAGTGCTTTGCCAGAGCTTAATTACTAAAATTTACAACAGTAAAAATAATTAAAGCACTGGCACAGCTCAGGCTTAGAACGCTCTGCCAACGTTCGTAAAAAGTGCTTTGCCAGTACTTGATTTACAAAATTTAGAATAGTAAAAATAAAAAAGCACTGGCACAGTACTGACTTGGAAAGCTTTCCCAACATTGGCAAAAAGTACATTGCCAGTACTTATTTACAAAATTTTCAACAGTTAACTTAATAAAAACAGTGCCACATCCCTTGTTCACAACAAGAGTGGAAAAATTCAAAACTAAATTGCAATTTATGATTTGAAGTTAAGAATATTAAGGTCTCCTATTATAGACAGCGAATAGTTTTTGTACTAAAATTTTACTTAAGAAATTTATTTTCAAATTTCTTTCTTTAGTAAAATTGTAGTAAAAAATCGTGCTAACTTATCACAAAAATAATTTTATAAAAAAAATATTCAGTTATATTGTAATTAACTTAGCTGAAGCAAGCCTATTTTTATTTCTGTTCAAATTACCAAAATCATTCAATAATAAATAATACAACTCTTTACTGAAGTGAATTACTAAGTAGGACTTTATTGGTCGTTTTTGGTTTTGGTAATGGCAAAGCGCTCATTGACAGTGCTTTGCCAACGTTTTATAAAAGGAACGGCCAAGCCCTGCCCGGTGTTATCATTTTGGGTTTGGCAAAGCACTTAAATCTTCAGATATCCAACGCTCTGTCAACGCTTTGCCAACGCTCACACCACCGTTGAAAGCACTGGGCCAATGCTTTGCCGTTCGTATTTTTCTGGCTGGGTAGTTATTTTAACTGTTAAAAATTAATTGTCGAATGTAGTAAAATATATTAATATATTTATAAAAAAAACTTTTTTTGTAAATATTCTTAATCTGATTATAATATTTAATAAACAAACACTATTGTAAAACTATATTTACATAAAATAGCACTTTTAAATATTCACATTTCATGCTATTTTTCCAAATCATTTATGCCACCTGTCTGCATATCTGTAAGAGATGTAATATTGATTTTTTTTTTACTTCTTTTCGGCACATTGACTTCATATACAAATATTAAATAGCTACAAGAAATGAAATACAACATTTAATAATATTCAAGTAAATCAATTTATTTTCTATTCCAAATCTTACCTTTATATTTTATTTATTTAATAAAATTTACAGCGTTTTCATTTTATATGTATACTTTCTTTAAGATTTTCTATTACACTAACGATAACAGAGAAAAATGTATAAACAAGCCGCTGTTGCAGACGCGATGTTGGTTTTCTGTTTATGTATCTATTGATAAACACACACGAAACAACTGCATAAAATAACTGTTACCGAAATGCGCTATTTTTGGTAGGTTATTTAAAAAAACAACCCTCAAAAACTATAAAAATTATTTGTCTATTGAAAACAACTACAGTTGCAGTTAAAACAACTACAAACGCATTAATGCACAAATAGCTGTCATGTAGAAACTGTAGATCTTTTCTGTAAATATATATTTAAATATAGTTTTACAATAGTGTGTTTATTAATAATAAACATATTAGCTAGGTTAATACTATTATTTCGATCTGGCTAAAGATCTCATCAGAACCCGAAGTTTTAGAAAAGCTAGAGCCTCCAGAGTTAAAGCTCTGCATATTCTGGAGGCTCTAGCTTTTCTAAAACTACAGTTTCTAATGAGATATTTAGCCAGATTGAAATACAAGTATCAACCTAGCTAATATGTTTAGTTTTCTTTATTTTCGTAAATATACGTAGGTTGAAAGCTCGTTATAGAGTTAAAATAACATAAAAATAATCTTGATGTATTTAAAAACAAAAAACTAATAAAACTGTAAAAAAAATTTTTATACTAATAAAACATTTTTGGTCTTCAAAGTTTAGTAACGTCATGATTCTTGTTAAGAAAAGACCCTAGCCATGTGTTTGAGTACGAAGAACACAAGAATGGAGCAAAATTGATGATTAATAGGTTTTTTGTTAAAGCTCTGCCTATTCCACCTATTCTTTAGCCAGATCGAAGTACTAGTATTTTTGTAAATATACGCCGGTTGAAAGATCGTTATAGATTGAAACTAACATAAAAATAATCTCGATGTATATAAAAACAAAAAACTAATAAAACTGTAAAAAAAAATAAAATCGTAGTTGTATTTTGTTTTTACAATAAATTTTGAAACCATTTATATTCAATTATAAACGGTGCTAAAAAATATATAAAAGAGAATGTTTTTCATTAAATTTTAATATATATAGATATATAATGATATGTTTTGCCATATATAATTATATATAAAAGTGATAGAATTACTTTTGAATAATTGTACCATATGCACTTACATATCATCATATATGGTAGAATATATGGTCATATATAGATCAATATATATTTCATATGATCAGATATACAAGATATGCTAATATATAACATACGATACAATGGTATTTGATGATATATTGCGCCATATCAAAAAATGTGCATAAACTTAGTAAAAGATATGAATATATTGTAATGACAGAAGTCGCAGGGCTCGTTTCTGCCAACACCCGTAGTTCATAATTGTCATTATTATTGTACCGTGTTGAAAATTATCAAGCAACCCTCGTTACCCACAGAGAGTATATAAAGGCCGACGAAACAGAAATCAGGATCAGTTGTCTGCAGCCGTCATCGTGAACACAAGGTAGCGTAACTAACCCTTCTTCTTTTTCTAGCTCCCAAAGACTTAACCTACAAAGGAAGCGTGCCGTCCTAGGTCACTTCCATCCTTGAACATCCTTCGAGTATCCTGCGAAGGTCCTTAAACGTCCTTCGAGTATCCTGCGAAGGTCCTTGAACATCCTTCGAGTATCCTGCGAAGGTCCTTGAACATCCTTCGAGTATCCTGCGAAGGTCCTTGAACATCCTTCGAGTATCCTGCGAAGGTCCTTGAACATCCTTCGAGTATCCTGCGAAGGTCCTTAAACGTCCTTCGAGTATCCTGCAAAGGTCCTGTGGAAAATCCTTCGAGTACCCTGCGAAGGTCCTCCCGAAGATATTTACCGTAACGTGCCGTCCCCGGTCATTACCCATCTCGCAGCCAACAGAGGAAGCGTGCCGTCCCCGGTCGTTGCTCATCTCGCAGCCAACAGAGGAAGCGTGCCGTCCCCGGTCGTTGTCCTCCCGAAGATAATTACAGTAACGTGCCGTCCCCGGTCGTTGCCCATCAATCAAGCCATCAGAGGAAGCGTGCCGTCTCCGGTCACTGTCCTCACTTGCCGCAGGTCAACACATTACGTCAACGTTACGCGTGCTCTTGGGTGGTCATCTCCCCGCTACTGGCATTCTCTCTCTCTCGCACTCTGTCTCTCCTTCTCTCTCTTAGACTTAGTTTAATTTTATATAAATAAATTACGATTTATAACGTTTAAAACCTTGCCTTTTACTCTCGGTCACTGACACAAATAAATTTCTGTGACGATCCCTACCCCCGCGAGCTTACCCCAGCTAACGGAGGAAAACTCGTCGTTACAGTGGCGCCCGAGCAGGGACCTGAGAGTTTAAGGTTTCGTTATATAACGTGAAAAGAGCCGAACGAGAAACGAGGGAACTATATCATAACCAGCCACAAGAGAAACAGTCATGCAAAACACAGGCCAACCCACCATGCTTCGTTCATCATGGGCATACACTCTGAAGAGGGAGGAACTTGTAACCTACCTTGTCGTATTCCGCCTGGAAAGTACCGGGACTGTCGAGGAGATGCGTAAGCGATTCGGCCAATTCGTGGGTGGAGAGCACACTCCGGAGGTCATACAGAGGCTACTGCAACTACAGGCGAATCAGGAGCCCGCCCCCTCGGCCACAGACATCAAAACAGACAAATCTCCAAGAAGGAACACACGATTGGTCATACCGGAACTCCCGCTAGGGTCCCAACAAGAAAACAATGGGAACCAAGACAGTCAGTTAAATCTGGCCACTCAAGGTTTTGATCTCAAGAGCACGGCAGACCAGGTCAAGAAATGGGGCCTGAAGTTCGACGGAGGAGGTGAGCCATTGGAGTTCGTTCAAAGAGTTGAGGAGCTGGCTAATATGTACGCGATTAAGCTCGATGTCGTGCCAATCATGATGCCAGAGATTCTTACTAACAGAGCGTTAATCTGGTACCGGAACAACAACCGACATTGGGAAACCTGGCTGGCGTTCCGACAAGACTTGCTGAAATTCTTCCTTCCCCCCCGTTACTTCGAACGTCTTGAGGATGAGGTCCGAAAGCGACACCAACGACCTCGAGAGTCATTCCGAAACTATACACTCGAGATGCAAAATCTTATGAGGCATACTGGTTACCCAGAAACTCAAAAACTCCAACGTATATTTAGTAACGCTCTTCCCGAATATCTTTGGTACATCCGACGACGGGACTTTGAGACCCTGGATGAACTCTTGGAAATGGCCGCTGACCTGGAATGTATCCCAGCAGGACCTCAACACCCACGGGAACGCCACCGCTTGATGGGACAGGAAGATAACACGCAGCCCGGACAGGGTTTTATTGTTGATCCCCGTAACGCGTGCCGAAACTGTGGAAAGGCCGGACACTTTTCAGCACAATGTCGAAACTCAACAATTTTGTTTTGTTGGGAATGTGGTCGAAGTGGGGTGCGAACCATACACTGCTGTCACCGGTCGGGAAACGGCCACCCGGACCGTACCGGCCGAGGGGGTACGAGTCCACAGAACCACAACCCTCGCAATTAAAAACGTCCATACAGTACACCCCGACCAAGCTGGTGGCAAATGTCCTCCTAGAGGGCCGTCTGATCGCCGCCACCGTCGACACAGGTGCTCAGAGCTGCTTCGTGAGTCAACGCGTGGTTAGTACTCTCCAAGATACCACTACATTGCAGCCATATGATTCAGAGGTGGAATTAGCGGATGGGTCCCTACGGCGAATAACGCATGCCCTCGATCACGAAATCACCTTGGGGAATCGCAGAATATACACCAAACTCCTGGTCATGCCCGATGCCACAGAAGATTTTATAATCGGACTGAGGTTCCTGGAAGAGTGCGGAACCAAGATCACCTGTGCTGGCATCACTTGTGAATTCCGAAGAGGCCCCGTGGTAACCAGCCCATCCCCAATCCGCGAAACGAATCGACGCCTGACGTCTCGCCCAGTTTCTACCACCACAACAAATCCGTCAGAACAGCAGCAGCGGGAAGAAGTTCTGACCTCCTCTGAGGTTCCGAATGTCTCTGAGGAAGCGGCAACAGCAGGACATATACCGGTGAGTGACCATAGTCCAGAGGACCAGGGAAAAATTAAAGCCTTTATAGAAGAAGAGCTACAAAAGTTTCGGGAACTACACGGGTTATCAACCGCCGCTAAACACCGAATTGTCATGAAGGATGACCGGCCATTTAAGATCCGGTATGCCCCTCGGAACCCCGCGATGCAAGCTATAATCGACGCTAAAGTTAACGAACTCCTCGCCAACGGCTGTATTGAGCCCTCTCGGAGTGCCTACAGTTCACCGATAACGCTAGCACCAAAGAAGAATGGCACTTGGCGGTTATGTATAGATTTCCGGCACTTAAACAGCAAATCCGACCCCGACGCGTATCCACTACCGCGAATCGCGACCATTCTGGACCGGCTGCGGGATGCCCGGTACGTGAGCAGTTTAGACCTGAAGGACGGGTACTGGCAGATTCCCCTCGAAGACGATAGCAGGAAATATACCGCCTTCACGGTAGCCGGTAGAGGGCTATATCAATGGCGTGTCATGCCCTTCGGGCTACACTCCGCCCCAGCGACATTTCAGCGTGCTCTCGACAGCGTCATCGGACCCGAGCTCGAGCCTTTTGCGTTCGCATACCTGGACGACATCATTGTAACTGGGAAAACGCTTGATGAAGATCTGTCCAATCTGAGGGAAGTCTTCCGAAGACTACGTGCGGCCAATCTAAAGATCAACCCTGATAAATGCGAGTTTTTCAGAAGTGAGACAAAGTACCTCGGCCATGTGATCAGCGGAAGTGGAATTCAGACCGACCCCGACAAGGTGGCTGCAATTCGGGAGATGACGACCCAAAGAATATACGAGAGATAAGAAGATTTTTGGGTGTAGCTTCCTGGTATCGTCGATTCGTACCCGACTTTGCAGCCATAGCACAACCCCTCACCGCACTTTTAAAGAAGGGAAAACACTGGAGGTGGAACGAGGAGCAGCAGACGGCCTTCGAGCTCCTGAAGACGAAGCTAACTGAAGCACCAGTGCTGGCCTGTCCCGACTTCTCAAAGACGTTTACGTTGCAGACTGACGCAAGCGATTACGGGCTCGGTGCCGTCTTAACTCAGGACTTAGAAGGCGGGGAGCGGGTCATTGCCTACGCCAGCCGGAGCCTCAACAGTGCTGAGAAGAATTACACAGCCACCGAGAAGGAATGTCTGGCCATCATCTGGGGAATACGTAAAATGAGACCCTACCTAGAAGGCTACCGGTTCCATGTCATTACCGATCACCTGTCGCTGAAGTGGCTTAATTCTATAGATAACCCAACCGGAAGGTTGGCGCGATGGGCACTCGAATTGCAGCAGTACAACTTCACGGTCCAGTATCGCAAGGGAAAGAACAACGTGGTCGCTGATGCACTGTCTCGTCAGCCAATGGAAACGCTGCACCGACTAGTCGATGAAAGAGAGCCGACCAACCCTGATTGTGATTGGTTACGTCGAAAGAAGGAAGAGGTTCTACGGAATCCCGCTAAGTACTCGGACTTCGCGATAATTGGTACTCAACTTTTTCGACATATACCCCGTCACCCAAACGACGAGGACTGCACCCCCTGGAAGTTGTGCGTATCCGCCCCGCTACGACAAAGGGTCCTACAAGAGAACCACACACAACCTGCCGCGGGTCATCTAGGTGTGCGGAAGACCATCAACAGAGTCAGTAATCGATACTATTGGCCCGGAATGTTTCGGGAAATCGCTCAATTTGTAAGAAGCTGTGAGTCGTGTCAGAGGTATAAACCCAGCCAGGTGGCTCCAGCGGGCGAAATGTTGGTCACAATACCGGAAGAACCTTGGGCCACAGTCTGCACGGACTTCGTGGGACCACTACCACGCTCTAAACATGGCAACAACATGCTGCTGGTCTTCTTTGATCGGTTCTCTAAGTGGGTCGAACTCGTGCCGCTTCGGAAAGCCACGGCACAGGGCGTCGTCAAAGCATTCAGAGAGAGAATCCTGGCCAGGTTTGGCACCCCGAAGATACTGATAACTGATAATGGTAGCCAGTTCACCAGCCGAATATTACAGAGGTACCTTGCAGAAATCGGGGTCAGACAGCACTTCACGGCGCCTTATTGCCCACAGGAGAATCCCACCGAGAGGGCGAACCGCACGGTGAAGACGATGATCGCTCAATTGGCCCGAAATCGACACACGGAGTGGGACGACCACTTACCGGAAATCACGTTAGCTATTAACACAAGTCATTCTGAGTCGACGGGATACAGCCCAGCTTTCCTGGTTCAGGGAAGGGAACCAAGATTACCCAAGGCACTGTATGACGAGGTGGTCGTTGGAACGGGTGCTCGCCACCATAACCCCGAAGAAAAAGCCAGCGAGTTGGTGGATATCTTTAAAATTGTTCGCCATCAACTAGGCAAGTCAGCCCAGGACCAGCGGAGGTATTATAATCTCCGCCGGAGACCTTGGAATCCAAATATTGGAGACTTGGTCCTGGTCCGTCAACACCCGTTATCCAAAGCAGCCGAGAATTTCGCCGCCAAGTTAGCTCCAAAGTTTACAGGTCCCTACGAAGTAGTTAATTTTCAATCGCCGGTAATCGCACAGCTCCGTGGTCGGGAAAATGGCGATACGAGAATCGCCCATCTTAGCGAAGTTAAACCCTTTGTCGAAACTTTGACTGATAACCACGTCCAATAATTTTCAAAATCGTACACTTATTATCCTCTTTCTTTTACAACTAACCATTGATCACTCGCACTCTCACTCTGTTCATAAACAACGCTCCGTTGCACTCCCAGGGGGGGAGCATGTGTAATGACAGAAGTCGCAGGGCTCGTTTCTGCCAACACCCGTAGTTCATAATTGTCATTATTATTGTACCGTGTCGAAAATTATCAAGCAACCCTCGTTACCCACAGAGAGTATATAAAGGCCGACGAAACAGAAATCAGGATCAGTTGTCTGCAGCCGTCATCGTGAACACAAGGTAGCGTAACTAACCCTTCTTCTTTTTCTAGCTCCCAAAGACTTAACCTACAAAGGAAGCGTGCCGTCCTAGGTCACTTCCATCCTTGAACATCCTTCGAGTATCCTGCGAAGGTCCTTAAACGTCCTTCGAGTATCCTGCGAAGGTCCTTGAACATCCTTCGAGTATCCTGCGAAGGTCCTTGAACATCCTTCGAGTATCCTGCGAAGGTCCTTGAACATCCTTCGAGTATCCTGCGAAGGTCCTTGAACATCCTTCGAGTATCCTGCGAAGGTCCTTAAACGTCCTTCGAGTATCCTGCAAAGGTCCTGTGGAAAATCCTTCGAGTACCCTGCGAAGGTCCTCCCGAAGATATTTACCGTAACGCGCCGTCCCCGGTCATTACCCATCTCGCAGCCAACAGAGGAAGCGTGCCGTCCCCGGTCGTTGCTCATCTCGCAGCCAACAGAGGAAGCGTGCCGTCCCCGGTCGTTGTCCTCCCGAAGATAATTACAGTAACGTGCCGTCCCCGGTCGTTGCCCATCAATCAAGCCATCAGAGGAAGCGTGCCGTCCCCGGTCACTGTCCTCACTTGCCGCAGGTCAACACATTACGTCAACGTTACGCGTGCTCTTGGGTGGTCATCTCCCCGCTACTGGCATTCTCTCTCTCTCTCGCACTCTGTCTCTCCTTCTCTCTCTTAGACTTAGTTTAATTTTATATAAATAAATTACGATTTATAACGTTTAAACCTTGCCTTTTACTCTCGGTCACTGACACAAATAAATTTCTGTGACGATCCCTACCCCCGCGAGCTTACCCCAGCTAACGGAGGAAAACTCGTCGTTACAATATATCGTAATATATTGTCACACATACAAGCATATATAATGATATCAAGTTGTATATGAGCACAATGAAACTTTTTTCATCGGTTAGCCAAGAAAATTGTGTTTTTTAATTGAGGCCTTGTCCAATATTATTAAAACATAAATAATTTTTAAGAAAGGCGGTTAACTAAAAAATAACTTCATGTTTTTACTATGTACCCATATACTTTTTTCCTTAAATGTAAAAGCTAAAAAATAATGGTCAAAAAACCGGTTTATTTGATATTCGCAAATTGAACTTTTTAGAAAAACCGACAACACACAAGAAACCTGTTGAAACCGGTTTTGAAAAACCTAATGGATTACCCTATTAGTTAAGTAATGAATTCAATAATCGGCTGCCCAACAATTGGCCAAATCACGAAAACTTCGGCGGCCGATTATTTAACTGTACAGCAAAACTTCGGTTTTTTTCCCTAAAATTTTTACTCAAAATCGAATTATAATAGCTCAACAAATATGTTTTCAGTATCAAAATTTGTCCACACTGACTCCAAATACCAAAAACCTACCAAATATCGTTTTTTTTTTTTTGGCCGAAGTCTGCTGTCGGACACTAAAAATTATATTTTAATCACACTTTTCCGCGCATTCAAAGTAACCCTCACATTACAAACCAAACTGATTGAATCGACCACATTTATTTCAATTTCCGTTTGTAAATGGTGTAAATAGACAGTTAACATTTTATAGTCTCTGACATTTGGCAACAACAAAAAAAGCAGTTGTAATACTCTTTATATGTAAGTGTCTACTTTATGCTAAATATAGAATAAAAAGGGCTCGCTTCGCGAATCACTAAAGATATTAATCCTTTTAATGGTTTTAAGTGGCAACGCAAAAAAAATAAGTTTTTAATATCCAGTAAGGTATTCATTTAAAAACCACTGTAATAAAAAGAGTGTTGGGAAAATAAAAAACAAAAAATATATTTTATTGCTAAAATAACGAAAAAGTTTTGGAATAAATTTTTTTGCAGAAATAAAAAAAATACATTTTCAATTAAATTTAGAGATAATAAAAAAAGGTTATAAATGTAATTAAACATTTGTATTTATACTAATGCAAGATTTTGTAGTAATTAGTAAAACAATTTGAGTTATAATTAGATTGAGAGGCAGAAAATCACAAAAAGTTTTTGGGCTATTTAAAATTTCTTTCGCTTATAAAAAATGTTAATTAAGTTGATTAAAAAAAGGGGTTTTAATTTTAAAATTGTTATATCGAGAAATCAAACCTTTATTAGGAATAAACTATACAAAGAACATTAGGCTGCTTCTTTAAAAAAAAAATGTAAAATTTTAAAGGGACATCCCAGGCTTAAATTAAGAATCATGAAAAAAAAATCTCTAATTTTTTCAAGCTTGAAAAAATTTTCCGATTTTCAAAAAGGACATAAAAAAGAAAATAAAAAAAAATGTTTTAATTACATTTAACCCCGATAACTCAGGAAAAAGGTATATAATTTTTATAACATTGTTAACCCTTAAAAATACTAGGTCAAAAAAATTTCAAAAATATTACATTATTTTCAAAGCTGCAATTATGAATAAAAAATTAAAAAAAAAAAAATAAGACTGAAAATAATAAAATAATTTTGGGCGTTTTTTTAAACACTTCATGTGCATTAAAAGTAAAAGGGATACCTCAATCCACTTAGCGTGAGCACCAATTTAATTTTGTCGGATTTGAAGGAATGTCAGTACTTTAGAAAAAGTTTAAAAATATATTATTGGTGAAAATAACAAATTTTACATTGGAAATTATTTTATTTGAGCACAATTACTCAGTTCCAAAACATTAAATATTTGGCGCATCGTTATCCCATGTTTTTCGTAAATGTCTCATAATGCATTATTATAAACGTCTTAACATTTCCCTACAATTTTCAATAAAAATTTCTTATATGTATTGGAGCTACTGCAATACCTGTTGAAACTGACTTTAGATGACCCCTATTTCTCAAATTTTATTTTTTTAGTTGAGAGAAACGTTATACAGGGTTAGGTAGAATATACTTAAAAACTAAGACATGCAAAATATCACCTTGAAAAACGCAAAAATTTTATGAACTTTTTAAAAATTTTGAGAAATTTTATTATTTTTTCGGATCGCGGATTTCTTTTAAGTTCCAACATACACTAATAGAAAAAAAATAAAGGGTGATTTTTTAGCAACTTTCTTTTGGGCAACACTGTTTTTGGCAGCTCAGCTGTTTTCGTGTAACATGTTACTATTAAACATGTTCAGTTTGGTCTATAATTTAAAGATAAATCAACTTACAAACGAACAACGCTTGCAGATTATTGAATTTTATTATCAAAATTCATGCTTGGTAAAGAAAGTGCAAATTGTGCAAATTGTGTTCAGCGACGAAGCTCATTTCTGGTTGAACGGATACGTGAACAAGCGAAATTGCCGTATTTGGTGTGAAGAGCAGCTAGAAGCATTGCAAAAACTGCCAATGCATCCTGAAAAATATACTGTTTGGTGTGAATTATGGGCCGGTGGCATCATTGGACCGTACTTTTTCAAAGGTAACGACGGCAGGAACGTTACTGTGAATGGCGAGCGCTACCGTGCGATGATTACAATTTTTTTTGTCCAAAATGGAAGAGCTGGACTTCAGTGACATGTGGTTTCATCTAGACGGTGCCACATGCCACACAGCAAAATTGGACCCAGCGTATGAACCATTTGAGGCGTAGCCGCGGTCAACATTTACAGGAAATCATCTTTAAACATATAGATCGTTCTATAGTCTCTAAATGTTTTCTAAATTTGAGGTGTTTTTTTTTTTAAATCAAATCCGAAAGCTCTTAAAAAATCACCCTTTAGTAAAAATGTTTGCTAAAATTACTAAAAATTAGTTGAAAACTACGTGGCATTAGTTAAAGTCTGCTAAAATTTGCAGATTTTGTTTGCTAAATATTAGTAAGATTAGAATAGCAAAAGTAAATCTGTTGAATTTACAAATATTTAGTTATATTTGAGCTTAATTATAGTTAATTAATTTGCAAAAATCAGTAAAAAAATTTTGCTAAATATTAGTAGACAATAAAAATCATAAAATAATGTGCAATTTTTTTTTTTTAGTTTTTTTTTAGATTTTTTTAATGTGATTACAAATCAGAGCAGATTTCAGAAATCCGCAATCTACAATTTGTTAACAAAAATTTCTGTTGATTTCAACAAAGTATACTGTTATTTGCATTCTGCTAAATTTAAGGTAAATATAGCAAACATTTTGTTGTTATTACAGTTTTTGTTTGCTGTTTTTAGTCTACAGATATTTAGTAAAAGTTTTAGTTACTTTTAGCAGAGTAAATAGTTATTTTCAATTAACTAAAATTCAACTCGAATATAACTAAAATTTTGTAAAGTTAACAGTTTAATTTTTGCGGTTCTTATTTTCTTAATATTTAGTTTTTACTGCAAAGTAATTTTTAACTAATTTTTTGTAGCTTTTCCAACAGGTTTATTTCTATGACAGCACACTCAGAAAAAAAAAGTTATACTAATTTTTAGTATATTTTTTTTTTATTTTAGTAAAATTGTTTGCTATTCTCATTTTACAAATTACTGAATGGTGTACTAATTTTTGGTTTTTGCTGATTTTAGCAAAATGTTTTACTAATTTTGAGAACCAGTTGCTAAATTTAACAAAAGTTTAGCTAATCATAAAAAATATATATATTTTAAGCAAATAAAATTGTTTATTACAGAGTTAAAATTAAAATATTATTCATCTATTAGGAAAAAAAGTGTAAAGAATTGAAAAACAAAGTCATATTGTTTTACTTTTTTATTTGTATTCTGTGAAGTTCTATTGGATGTGATAAAATTTAGAAAATTTTTTGCTGATTTTAGCATATTAATTTTAAATTACAGTTTACGTAAACTTTTACTAAAATTTAGTAGCTGCTAATATAATTTTTTTTAATTTCATTCTAATACAGTTCAACAGAGACGTGTCGCTAAATTAAGCAAAATATACCGCTAGGCTCAAAATAGTTAAAATTCCCGTAATAACAGCAATTTCATTATCAATTACGGATTATTTTTTTTATTAGTGTATGACAAAAAATTTTACTGAGTGTAGTTTAACACTTTTTTTTTGTGTAATATATATTTTGCAGGGACCGTAACGGTTATAAGTGATATCAAAAAAGTTCCTTTATAACAGTTATTTTGTGGCTTAAAAAGAAAAAAAAACATAAAAAAAAGCTATTTTTCAACGTAAAAATAAAAGATCGGATAAAACTCTTAAGAAGAGAGTTTTATTTCGCCTTCATTAAATAAAACTCTTTTGAAGAGTTTTATTTTTTCTGTATAAAAAAAAAAACTCATTTGAGGAGTTTTATTTTAAAACTCATTTGAAGAGTTTTATTTTTTCCGTCAGAGAATAAAACTCTTTTACGTAAATTAAGACTCAAAGCTTGCCGTTTGCCAGATCATTACAATTTGTAAGGCAGTGTAATCTAATCACTTGCATTCGAATTGAAAAAATCGGCATTAAAATTAAAACATGTGGGTTTTTAAATTGTTATTGTTTGATTCCTATTATTAAATGGTTGTTGTTTTATTTCTTATATAAGGTGGCGCAAAAGTAATCCTCCTATCAGAAAATGCTATACATAATAAATACATAATAAAAAAAAAAAAAACATCGGAAGGTTATTTTTGCGCCACCTTATATATGTAGATATGGAACAATAAAGCGAAGTGATAATGAGGATGAAAAAAAGCTTTCTATGAAATAGACAATTTTTCTCCAAGGCTCTTATCGATTGATAAACCTGTTTTTGATTTCTGGGAGGCTAAAAGAATACACTATCCGTACTTGAATACATTGGCAAAAACTATACAGTGTGTACCTGCAACCCAGGTAAGCGTGGAAAGAGCATTCTCTGCTCTTAAATTGATATTGAGCGACCTGTGTTCAAACCTTTCCGCAGAAAAAGTTATGTTTGCTAAATTAAATAAATAAATTACTAAACACATTATAGCAAATAAAGTCAATAAAAAAAGGAGAAAATAAACAACATGAGTTGTATTTTAGACGGAAAAATAAAACCCCATAAATGAGTTTCAAAGTAAAACTCCTCAAATGATCTTTATTTTCTGACGTTAATAACAAAACTCCTCAAAAGAGTTTTATTTCAGACGGAAAAAATAAAACTCCTCAAAACAGTTTTATTTAATGAAGGCGAAATAAAACTTTCTTCATCCGATCATTTATTTTTTCGTTGAAAAATAACTCTTAAATGTGGAGTTGAGATCGTTTCCTTAAGATCACAATAGATTCTGAAAGAGCATTTCAATACGAATCATTTGGTATATAACAGTATATGTCTCCGTTGACTCTAACATAGAGAGTTTTTGAGTTAAAGTTTTCGGAATAACTGTTATTTTCGGTCTCTGATATTTTGAGTACAATGAGATCTATAAATTGATATAACTTTTATTAAATCCATGCAAAAACTGTAATTTTTATATTTTTATTTTAATTTAAACTTAAAACTAGAGATGGGCACGTGATTGAATTTTGAATGACAATCATTCACGCACACTAGAGAAAAATTTCACTACCGCTTAATTACTCACGAGCATTTTTTCTACTCACACCCACCCACGCTCATGCGAGTAAATTTCGATTTTTCTCACAATCAAGCGTGATCACGAAATAAAACCTGACGGGAAAAGATAAAATATAAAAATTAAGGTAAATTGTGAGTTTTTAACTCAAATTTGGTCTGAATATGTAATTTCGCCATTTATTTAGTGTTTTAAAGACCAAAAAATATTTAATCGTAGCAAAAATTAAAGAAAACATTTACTAAAGCAAAAAAAATTATTTTAATATAATTCTACTCAATCACAATCACTCACGCAAAAATGTGACTCCTATTCACACTTAGTCACGAAAAATTTGTTCCTACTCACACTCAATCACGTTCACGTGAGTAAGATTAGGTTTCACTCATACTCACGCATGATTTTCATGAATGACGCATCATTTTGCTCATGTGCCCAGCTCTACTTAAAACCTCCCTAATTTTTGAGCCGTTAAAGATAAATGATAAATGCGGATGGCTTTATTCATGTAATAAAAAAATAATTTGAAAATATTTTGCCCCAAAGTGTCGAAAATTTTGAAAACTCATCATTTTAATATTTTTTTAGAAAATCTAAGTTTTCTAAAACTTTTATCTATCACATCAAGGTTAGCTGTATAGAAACTTTGTTAAGAAGTTTTAAATTAAATGTTTTAAAGAAACATTTTAAATATTCTTTTTATTCACTTTTGTTATTTAGAAGAAAAAAACTTTTCTCTATTCAATTAAACATGAATAAGTAAAATAAAACATTTTTCATTCATCCTTTGATGGACACGAATTAGACGGTCATTCTTTCTTTAGTTTATTTTTTAAATACCCAGACCATTAAAAAAATTATATTTGCTAAATAAAATAACAGAGTTTAAGAACAGAAAAAAATCAGAGAAAGGTCAAAGGCCAAATCATTTTCTAAAAAAAAAAATACCAAATGAACGTAAAAGAATTATATAGAAAAATAATATAAAAAAAAAACTTAAGTCAACTTTAGAAAACAAATTAAACAAATTAAAAATAATGAAAAACTACAATACCATCAACTGGAGGAGAAAAATAAAAAAATAACAGAACAAATTTAATGAAAACACATTTAAACAGCAAATGGATGTAGAAAAAATAGAATACATACAAATGTTATTAAAAAAAAAGTGTCCATATAAGAATATAAAAGATGTATCTTCTATTTTTAATATTGGTTTATTTCAATACAAATTTGTTTGAAGTTTACTCTGTAAAATTAGCAAAAACGTTTACTAAATATTTTTGTAGACTCAAAATAGCAAACAAAAACTGTAAAATTGACAAAAATTTTGCTATATTTAACTCAAATTTAGTATAATGCAAACAACATTTTAATTTGCTAAAATCAACCGAAGTGTTTGCTAAAAAATTGTAGATTGCTGATTTCAGAAGGGCAAACTTTTATTGGCATTAAAAAAAACTTTAAAAATTTTAAATTTTTTAATGATTTTTTGTCTACTAATATTTAGTACATATTTTTGCTGATTTTAGCGAATTATTTTGTTGCTGTCAATTAACTAAAATTTAGCTCATATATAACTAAATATTAGTAAATTCAACAGATTTATTTTTGCTATTCTTATATTACTAATATTTAGTAAAAAAAAATCTGTTAATTTTAGCAGTTTTTTCTGCAAACTCGTTTTTATCTAATTTTTAGTACACTCAAAAAAAAAATTTTGCTGAGTCAGCAAAATTTTAGTCAGGAGGGTGCTTGCAAAAAAAATTTTAGCAATTTTTTTGCTGAAAATCAGCGAGCTGATTTTTAGCAACAAAATTAGTAGATTCAGCAAAAGTTTTGCTAACACTTAGTAGATTAGAAATAAAAATGCCTTGCTAAAAATTAATAAATTTTTTGCTGAATTTTAGTAGACTGAAAAAAAAACGCAAAAAATTTGTAGATAAATTTTAATTTAGTTAATTTATTTGCTGAAAATCATAAAACATATTTTTGTGATTCTTTTAAAAATAATTTACAATAATTACGAAATACAAAACTTTCCATTTTCCCACATTGACGACATGAATTAATTTAATATCTGAAAATATATAGAAATAAATATATATAACATAACAAAAATTTTCTTTCAACTATTTACATCAATGGTTGGCTAACTGATGCTTTCTTTTAGGACGCAACTGCGGAAGATAATTATAGAAACGAAACGAAAAAATAAACAAAAACAAACGAAACGAAAAAAACAACCCTTTTTTCTGCAATAAGAAAAAGGAACCATAAAAATCTACCTAAGATATGTGTCTTTGTCTTTCGCTTTACTCTGTCTGTATATGTTTGTTTGCAATTTGACCACACTAGATTATTAATCTATAAACATTTAGTTTAGAAATACATATTAAATTTAAATATTTTATTTTGTCTTTTATTTAATTAAAAGACAATTATTTTCACAAGTCGGTGACAACGCAAAATTTAAGTTGTTTTAATCCTCAATTTTGTTTTATGTATGAAAAACAGATACAAAAGTCTTCCATGGTTGATTTTTGTATATGTCTTATTAGAGTTGTACTTTTTAGTATCATTTTCAACTTCTCTACTACATCTTGACATGCCGCGACATCTGCTTCATTCTGCGTATATCTTTCAATTTTGTTGTCGTCCACACTATTAATGTGCTTATCAGCACAATTTTTTTTTTGCAAAATTAATTAGTAAAACATTAGTATATTAGTAAAGCATTAGTATAAAACAGTAAAGTGCTGAATAAGTATAACAAAAATTTTAGCTGAAAACACGATTTTAGCAAAAAAATTTGCTAAAAAATAGTATACCTGATTTACAAGACGTTTTACTAACTTTTCTACTAACTTATTTTTTTGAGTGTACCTTTTTGCTGTTTTTACAGATTTATTTCTATTAGTGTACATAAGTTTTTCCGTTAAATCTTAGATTTTAAAAAAACGGCAATAAACGCGGAATGTTTCTTTCTTGAATATGAAAACTGAAATTATGTATTTTATTTAAAAAAAAATATATTAGAACAATCTGTAACAATTTTAGTTCTATTCCATAAAATACTAAAAATACTCTACATTTAGAACATTTTAAAACACAAAAGCATTTCTAAAAACAAAATTAACAAAAAATCAAAAAAAAATCTTAAATTCAAAAATATTTGGTTTTTTATACAAAGAAACCTAAAATGTGCTAATTTTAATTTTTTTTTAAATTTTTCATCAAAAAAGCGAAAAATGATTGTACTTTGATATACCAGTGCAGAAGAAGTATATATCGTAGTAGAACGGTTTTAACTAACTAGGGAGGTATTCCGACCCGCACTCGCAGATTTGAATGAAGTTTGGATATGTTGTAAAGGAGCAAAAAAAAAGACACGATTTTTTTTTTTTGGCTGCCCGCTCACGGTTAAAGGTTAAGACCCGCTCACGGTTAAAGGTTAAGACAAAAACTAATTTGTTTTTGTATGTAAACTTGTCTTTAAAGATTTATTTGTACGAAGGTTTAAAGTACCCACATTGCCTAGTGGACCCAGAGTTGCCACATTTTTGAATTATATAATATATAGGGGAAAAAAAATCTTCGGGAAAAGTCGTATAAAAACCGAACGAATATCGAATATCGAAATCAAACACCCCCTTAATTAAATTGAATAGGCATTATTATGCATTATTTTTAGCTTAATACAACTAAAATTCCTTAATAAAACGCCAGATTTCATGTTATTCAAACCGCATTTTTTTGAATAACAAAAATACTTGAAAATCTTAATGCATAATTGATATCCCAGTAAAAATCTCTTGAAAAAAACTTTCATCATATACCAAATGTTTCTCTAGTTACTTTTGATAGAACAAAATAAACCGAAATAGAAGTTGAATAGGGTAATTTTTGACCCTACTTACTAACGCCTAAACATGAGATTAGGAAGCTAAAAAAACAACACGGGTCACTTAAATTTGTATGCTCTACAACATATGCGAAGTCCGTTAAGATCTGCCGGTCCGGGTGGGGATACCTAATTTGTCAGAGCGATTTTTTTCTATTTTCACCCGGTACCAAATATAATAAAAAAAAACTCAATTATAAAATATTTTATTTTTTGGAGTCGCCTACATTAACTTTAAAAAATTCCAAGGAATCTGATGAAAATTTTAGCGTTGGTGAACAACTATTTGAAAATAACTCGTGAAAATTCGATAACTTGCAGAAAAATGTGGGAAAATATGCAGATGTTAGAAATTTGAGGTAAATTTACACACATTTTTTAAAAAATCTTGGTACAGACTTTTATTTATTGAAGTTAATAGATTCCACACTCTAAAGTTTAAAGGAATTTAATGAAAATTGTGTCCTTGGCCAACAAATTTGTTTTTATAGAAAAAAAATATATATATTTTTTTTTTAATTGCAATAAAAATTTGTATTTTCTACATTCTATTTAACATGCAAAATCAAATTTCCAAACGTTTTTATGAATTGGAGATACAATGAAAGTTTCTAATTGTTATTTGCAAACTATGATGAACATTAGGGGTACAACCAAAATAAGGCCGTATCACCACGCTGTAGCCGATGTTGTGCTGAAACCGAAAAATGTTCCCTCAGGTCATTTCGGAACAAAACGTTCCGCGTCGAAGCCGATTTCTGAAAGTTCTTTAAGATTTTTTTTTTTATTTTTTCAAAATTTTCATTTTTTCAAAATTTTATATTTTTTCAAAATTTTATATTTTTTACTTTTAGCCATAAATAATAATATTTCGCAAATTTGCATAAGACAGCGTAGGTAAGTCGCAATATTTTATCATTAATTGAATTTATACAGAATATTATGCAATATTTAATGGAAAAACTTATAATTTATTTATCATTTAATGAAATTATAAAGAAAATATTTTTATTTTTTTAGAACTTACTGATCCCAAACTTAATTGCATTTGACGCGGAACCTTTTTTAACGATATCGAAAATCTAAAGATGCAGTTCTTATTGTTTTTTATGCACTACATGGTATGGATAGTGCCATTTTGATATTTTCAAAAATTTAAAAAAGTTGTATCCCTAATTAACATATCAATAATAACTAATATAAACTAAACGAGAATTTTTAAAAACTCGACATACTGTTCTATTTTTAAATAACTAACAAAAAATAATTGTTTACTGCTAAATTACTGTTTTGGTAGTTGTTTATTAAAATAGTAAAATAATTACTCAAAACAACTGTTACTGGAGTAGAGTATTTTTGGCTAGTTATTTTTTGAAATGATCGCTAAAATAGTCGTTTTCCATTTTCTCAAAAAAAAAAAAAAATGACTACAAGAACAGTTAAAACAACTACTGTAAGAAAATTCTGTGTTCAGGACAAAACGGACACATTTTTTTTTGTCAAGTGGAGTACTTGTACACTTCGGTATCAAAATTGAGCCATATCCAGGCAGAATTCCGAAGAACACTACCGTAACAATATTTTTATGAAACAGTTTCATAAAACAATGAAGCTTTCATAATATTTATAAAGCTTATCATAATTATAATGAAGCTTTTCGTTTGAGTGTAGGTAATGTAAACATTTTACATGCATATTTTGTCTTATTGTTTTTTCTCAATATTAAATGCAAAAGTTAAGTTACGCTTTTTGGAATTCGAAATTAATATATGTAAAATTTAACAAAACATTTGTAATTGAAAGTTCGAAGAAGTTTTTTTTTGTAGAACCTTAAACTGCACTCAAATAAACCAAACAAACAAGTATTAAAACTGTCTAATGCTAAATGCATTTTCTACATTTTACATACAAATAAGTTGCAACAAGTTTTGACAAAGTTTAAATACTCTAAACAAAAAAAAAATCTTAAAACAATTAAACTTAGTTTAAGTGTGGTCTCCACTCATCTCTTAGCTGCTTAAACAAAACTAAAAGCATGTAGAAACTTTTGACTTAATCTCAACTTAAGAAGCAAAATTTGAAGGAATTAATTCTTCTTAATTTTTAAACTATTCACGATTCGACGAGAAATGCTGGAAATTTTAAGATTTGACTTTTTGTAGGAAAATAATGAGTTTTCTGAAAACAAAATTAAACTGAGTCTGAGCAATTTAAAGTAATGTTAATCTGCATCATGTTTCCATATTGATTATTAGTGTCGGACCAGAAAATGTTCTTTGTCACTTAACCCCACCGAAGTAAAATAATGAATCAGGGCTATGAATCAAAACGCTGCCATAACTTCGCCAACTCTACATCAGGTGGCGAGCAACAACTGTTCTAAGACTTATCATCTCGCGCAATTACAGTTTTGCCATGTTTGAAGCCCTTCATATTTCACCACCTCTCTCCACTATCCACTTTCCAAAGAAAGCAACACATTAATTAATAGGAAGAATTTCCTGAGTGTTGCTTCTCTTTTAAAAAATAAAAATAAAATAAAAAACTTGATAAATGGAAAAATGTTTATTGGGCTTATTAGATGCGATTTTGAGTGTCAAACTTAAAGAAAAGTTTGTAGTTAAGCAATGATTTCAATAATCGGCAGTCAAACTATCGGTTAAATCGGAAAGACTTCGGCGGCAGATTATATAACTTTACTACGAATTATTCCTTAAATTTTTTACTCAAAATCGAATTAAAACGGATCGAATCAACAAATATGCTTCGATTATCAAAATTTATTTACATTGTTTCAAAATACCAAAAACCCGACCACATATCGTTTTTTAACCGATTAATCGGTCGGACACTATTGAATATAAGAAAATTATGAATTTCCAATTGGAATTGTTCTAAAAAGCCTGTATCATTTAATAGTTTCTTTGTAATTCGGCATCACTTAACTCATTATTGATATAGTGTTCCTTTTTCTTCTTAATTAATAATTTTACTGGATAAAGATAATAAAGTGATTTAAAAATCTAAAAATTATTCAACACCCTGCGTACAATCGGGAATACAAAACGTTTTTGAGATTATTATCCAGAGTTGGCGCGTAATTATTTAAAAAAAAAACATAAATTTTTGACCTTTTTTGATGGGAACTTTTTCAAAAATTATTTAGAAATAGAAAAAAGCTTAATCTTTTATAACTTTGATTGTTGTGCTGATGAAAAATAATGAAAATGTATTTCTTTGCTAAAAATTAGTTCATCGAATGTAATGTAATTTTCAAAAATTCAGCCTACCGGACCATTAAATTTTCAAATACACAAAGTCTAAAATGTTAAGTTCTCTTTGATCTTCTTTTATTTAATTCTTCTTATTTTAAACGAGTTTAAGAACATTTAAACAAAAAAAAAAAAAAAAGTTTTCAATCAAATTGTAATAGTTGGTCCCTGAAGAAGTCACCCAATGTCGAGACGAAATATTGGAAATAAATAATTATAAATAAATGATCTTAAGCTTGTTTAAAAAAAGAAGAATCAAAGTCTAAAATATTACGAAATTTATTGCGTTTTCACTTAAAGCATAAATAATAGCAGGTTTTTATTCAAATATAATGGCAGGGTTGCCATATGACTATTTATCACAATTTATAAAAAAAATGGTCAAAAACCACAACAATTTTCCGAAAAACTATAAAAATTATTTTATTTTAACTATTTTTTAAAACCGACTTCTTCACAGAATTATACGAAATAAAATTTTTTTAAATATCTTTAACCGTTTAGGATTTATATACTACCAAAGTTTCAACTTTGGTTGATAATATTTTCACTAAAGGGCGCTTTAAGGCAAAAAAAAAAAAAAACAGTTACAAACGTTTCGTAATGAAGTTTGGTTGAAAAATGTCCAGCGGATCTATGACGTGACATTAATGAGTTAAACAAATTTTTGTCCAACAGCTGTTTTTGGTTTTCAAGAATTTAATTTAAATACTTAAATGCAGTTTTAATTCTTTTAAATTTCTTTAGCATCATCTGCATTTTAAGCAATGACTTTAGCGACACTTTTAAACAAAATTGACACATTTGTCAGTCAAAAGTGAGGAAAAATATAAGAAAACTGACTCACAGACAAGACGACGGACGAGTAAAAGAAAAGTCTTTAAGATGAGACAAAACCACTTGGTAAAAGAAAGGATTTTCTTTTTCAAGTTTTTTCCGTTTTATTTTGGCATTTGAATATAAGACATGTAAATGACTGAAAACAATTGTCACTTGTTGGAAAAACACAACAACAACAACAATAACATCAACAGCAGCAACCACTTTTGCAATAAAACCAACAATAATAAAACATTAAAGAAAATTGCAATTTTCGTAGACATGAAAAATTTGGATTTTGAAAAGTGTCTAAAAAGAAAGACAAACTAAGACGACTTTTTGGAGAGGAAAACATAACCTATGCTAACTGAGCAAATGGACAAATTTCAAATATAAATTTCAGCTAAGTAGGCATGTTCATTAAGAAAAAATTCTATGACATGCTTGGCCGGTATCCTAAAAACGATGTGTTACATCATTTCCTTAAGGAACAAGTGCCACGTATCACAATATATTCCATATTAAAACGGGTTGAAAATGAAGTGACATCAACAGGGATAAAAAAGAAAGGACGACCAAAAAAATTGACTGCAGCGGAGCATGTTTAATTAAAAATAAATCGGCGATTAATTAAATTGGGGCATCAACTCGTAAGTTGGACAGAAAATTTCGCGTTTCCAAGGAAACAATTCGCAAAAATTTACTCCAAATGAACGTGAAACACTACCAGAGGAAGACAGTACCCAAATATAGTAAAAAAAAAACAATTGGCAGAAATACCAACAAAATACAGGCAATTGAGAAAAATCTTCATGAAAAAAATGTTCAAATAATTTCGGATGATGGAAAATACCTTTATTTTGCTTGGAGCAACTGAAGTATTAATTCAGGATTTTATTCTGATGATTTGAAAAAAGCTCCCGACAATGTAAACTCAAAAAAATGATTTCGTAAAAAAGTTAGTAAAACGTCTTGTAAATCAGGTATACTAATTTTCAGCAAATTTTTTGTTAAAATTATGTTTTCAGCTAAAATTTTAGTTATACTTACTCAGCACATAATAATCGTCTATGTAATCCTTTAAATGTAGTTAATGTTAATTCCGTAAGCAAAGTTACAACGCATATAGTAAATTTTGTAGCTTTTAATATAAATGGCTTAGAAAATAAACAACTTTTCCCCGATTTCTTTAAGTATCTTGGACATTGTGATGTGTTTATGCTTATTGAAACTCATATTACTAATGATAACACAATAAGAATGAGCAAATATTTTGGTAATCATGACTTGTATTGGAAACCGGCAATAAGAAGAGAGAGATGTGGTAGAGCAAGTGGTGGATGTTTGTATGGTGTTAAAAAGGAACTCAAAACCAAAGGCTTAAAGCATTTCTATCTTAACGAAAATGGGTTAGATTTAATAAGATTGCAGTCCGGTGAAACAAAAATAACATTAATACCTCTTATATAAGAGGGACAAATTGGCATAGTGAATTTTTAGAAGTAAAAGAATATTTTCAGTCAACTTCAGAGATCGTACCCATTATTATGGGGGATATTAATATCAGAATTGGCAACTTACAACAATATATAGAAGATACATATAAAGATGAGTTTATCATGGGAAAGAATGAAAGAAAATCTCTAGATTGTAAAATAAATGCTATTGGTAGAGAGTTTGTTGAATTCTGCAATGATTATGGTCTAATAATATTGAACGGTAGAACAGTTGGAGATGAAATAGGAAATCTAACCTGTATTAAAACAAATGGTAGCTCTGTTAACGATATCTGTGCAATATCACAGGAAGGATTGGGTTTTGTTGAAAGTTTTGAGGTAGAAAACAAAATATGGTCTGATCATATGCCCATCAAGTTAAAGTTAAAAATTAGTTCCTCTGATGTTGTTAAAGAACTTGAAATGCTGCCAAAACTGGTGTGGAGAGATTCGCATAGGCAAGCTTATCAACGAAAATTAAATGTGAATTTAAATCTGGAGGAAGAAAGAACGTATAGCTTAGAAGCACTGGTCTCAGTAATTAGAAAATCTTCTATTGGAAATCAAAATTCCAGCACTCCAAAGTTTAAGAAGAGGTGGTTTAATTACAGGTGTCTACATGCTAGAGAAAATGTATTTAAAATGCTTAATAAATTCAGATCGTCAAATGAGGTAATAGATAAACAAAATTATTTAATTGCTCAAAAAAACTACAAAATTGTCTGTGAAAGAAGAAAAAGTGAATACTTTGAAGAACTAGAAAACAAAATAAATCGAGTGAATGATGCGAAAAACTGGTGGAGAATTGCAAAAGAGATTAGAGGAAATGAGCTACATATAGGATCAGCAATTGCAGCTGAAGAGTTTAAGAATTATTTTAAAAATCTACTAAATCCATTAGAAACTACTAACACTATTCATTATGCTCCCATGCTTAATGTAGATCAAGATCTTGATAGAAGAATCACAAAACAAGAAGTAGGCATGATATTGAACAAGATGAAAAGGAATAAAGCGCCTGGAGAAGATAGAGTTTCGTACGAGTTCTTACAAAATGCCACGGATGAATTTGTGGATCAACTTGTTAATAGCTATAATTACATATTTGAAAAAGGCATAGTAAGTGACGTTTTTGAAAAATCAATAATTTTTCCCAATATTCAAAAAGGGTGATCCAAATATACCTAATAACTATAGAGGCATTTCGTTTATGAATTGCATAGCAAAGGTTTTCATGGGTATAATAAACGAAAGAATATCGTCATGGGTACAAAAGAATAGAATTTTAAACGAATACCAAGCAGGATTTCGCAAAAACTACTCCACTGCAGATAATATATTCAACCTGGCGTCACTGGTACACCTTAAATTTCAAGAAAATAAAAAAGTCTACGCATTTTTCGTAGACTTTAGAGCTGCATTTGATAAAGTCCCTAGAAATCAATTGATATATAAATTACATGCCATGGGGTTGTCGACAAAGGTGGTAAACCTCTTGGAGAGCATTTATAGAAAAACTAAGTCTGCAGTTTGGACAGGTAGTGAGATCTCGGAGTATTTTGAAACGTTTTCTGGTGTCAAACAGGGATGCCTTCTTTCCCCACTACTTTTCACCCTGTATTTGAACGATCTGCATGAGGATTTGGAAGGGGGATTGATGATTGAGGAATTAAATATCCGTATCCTTTTATATGCAGATGATATAGTCATCCTTGCAGATAAAAAACATGTTTTGCAAGAGATGATAAATAATCTGGAAAAGTATTGTGACAAGTGGAATATGGAGGTGAATATTGATAAATCTGATATTATGGTATTTAGAAAAGGAGGACGATTGGCAAACGACGAAAAATGGTATTACAAACAAGAACAAGTAAGAATTGTTTCTGAATTTTGCTATCTTGGAGTAATACTTACACCTAAAATGTCTTTCACAAAACATGTAGAATGCAGAAACAATGCGGCCAAAAATAGCATTAACTCAACATGGCATAGCTATCTAAGCAAACCAAATGTATCGCTTCGATCTAAATGGAAAATCTTTCAGGCTGTTTGCAGAGCTATACAAGCTTATGGAGCCCAAATTTGGGGATTTTCCTCATTCGAAATCGTTAACAAACTGCAAAGGTACTTTTTAAAGCGAGTTCTTAAACTTCCCGACAACATTCCCAATTATGCACTGGCTTTAGAAACCGGAGCTGAAGAGAGCCATTTTTACACCTTGAGCTTACATCTTAACTATATTGGAAATGTTCTATATAACTATAATGCAGAAAGACTGCCACACAAACTCTCTAAATTAATTCTACAGAAAAAATTGTTCTGGGCTAAGGAGATAAATAAAATTGGTGAAGAGGTGAACGTTTGCTTTAGTACAGGGTTGTATAAATCTGAGTGGATTGCGAAAAGCTGTGAATTTGTATCTAAACTTAAGGAAAAAAACCATAATAAATTTGTGGAAAGTGCAACAAGGAGCGAAACACGTATTTATAAATATTTAAATCCTGTTATGGGTTTTGGTTACATAATAGAAGAAAATCTTAAAGCAGCCGAAATATCAGCATTACTCAAAGCCCGTGCTGATGCATTGCCACTTAAGAAAAGCCTTTTTAATAACAACACAGGCAACGTTTGCAACCTGTTGTAATACTGGAGAAGAAGAGGATATAACACATTTTATGGGAAAATGTCCAGTACTTAGAGAGTTTAGGGTAAGGTTTACCGGTAAAACACACTTTGAAAGAGAATATTTGATTAATTTATTAAATGGAGCCACATGTAGTTGGAAAAATCTAGCAAACTTTATAGAAGTTGCATTAAAATATAGAAAAAATTTGCTTATGGAATATAATAATTAACTATTAAAATTATATCAATAGTTTAAATTCAAAAGAATTAAAAGAAAATCATATATTTATTGTTAAAACACGTTTTGAAATTGAAATGTAGTATTATAGGCTGACGACTTTATGTCAGAGCCTTTTAAAACCTTTATTTTTAAATTTTTTATTAATAAAGTTTTCTAATCTAATCTAATCTACTCAGCACTTAACTGTTTTGAAATAATGTTTTACTAATATTTTCTAACATTTTACTAATTTATTTTTGCTACAAAAATTGTACTGATAAGCACATGAAGAGTGTGAACGACAACTAGATTGAAAGATTAAAAAGTACAACTCTTATAAGACATAGAATTTTGTTTTTCAGAATTGTAAAAAGAACAAATCTAATAACTCATATAAAAAAAAATCAAGCATGGAAGATTATTGTATCTCTTTTTCATACATAAAATAAAATTGTGGATTAAAACAACTTAAATTTTGTGTTGTCATCGGCTTGTGAAAGTAAATGTATATTAATTAAATAAAAGACAAAGTAAAATATTTAAATTTAATAAAGATTAAATGTGTATTTGTAAACTAAATGTTTATAGAGATTAATAATGCAGTGTGGTCAAATTGCAAACAAATATACAGACAGTTAGACAGACTAAAGCGAAAGACAAGGAGCGAAAGACAATCTTAGGTAGATTTTTATGTTTCCTTTTTCTTATTGCAAAAAAAAGGATTGTATATGTCATATTTTGTTATTTTTTCGCATTTGCGCTTCTTTAAAAGATGTAATCATTAAGACTACCATTGATGTAAGTAGTTGAGAGATAATTTTGTTTATGTTACATATAATTATTTCTATTTTTTTTTAGGTTTTACATTAATTCATGATGTCAATGTGGGAGTGTGAACATTTTTATATTTTGTAAGGTATTGTAAATTATTTTTAAAAGAATCACAAAAATATGGTTATGATTTTCAGTAAATAAATTAACTAAAGTATAATTTTTCAACAAATCTTTTGAGTTTTTTTCCAGTCTACTAATATTCAGCAAAGATGTTATTAATTTTTAGCAAGGACCTTTTAATTTCTAATCCATTAAGTGTTAGCAAAACTTTTGCTGAATCTACTAATTTTATTGCTAAAATTCAGCACGTTGATTTTCAGCAAAATATTTTGCTGAAATTAGCAATTTGTTTGCAAGCACCACCCTCTTGGCTAAAATTTTACTGACTTAGCAAAATTTTTTGCTGGTTTTAATAACTTTTATTTGAGTGTACGGTATTCGGCTAAAGCGAAGTTTGAACCAAAAGTACTAGTGTGGGCAGCCATTTCGGCAGAAGGTATATCGCAACTTTACATCGAAGAATCAAAAACTATGCCTGTAAATGCGGATGTTTACCTTAATAAATGTTTAGTAAAACTGGAAAAACGACATATTATTTTGATTAGAGTTAGAAAAAAAAAAGGCGGTAGAATGACTTAATACAAAAAACATACAATTTGTACCGAAATACGCAGGACCCCAAAACGTCCCAAAAGCACGCCCAATTGAGGATTTTTTGGGGTCTTTTATGCCAAAAATTGTATGAAAATGGTTGGGAAGGCAAATGCACTGAAGAATTGAAGAACAACATTTAAAGCAATGTAAAAAAAATGTATATGAATGTCGTCAGATCGCGTTCCGTTGGCTATCTACAAAAAGTGAATTAATAATTTATTGTTTATAATGTGTAATAATAAAAATACTTTTTCACAAAAAATAGTTAGTTTTTTAATTACAAGCGTTTTAAAATTGTCCCTTTACTAAATTGACATAGGCTAGTAAAAACTTTTGCAGAAAAATTTTGTAATTATAAGATAAAATAAGTCTGCATAAGTTTTTGTAACTAAAAAATACAAAGACAAATTAGACAAGAAATTATTAAAAACAAATATAAAAAAAAAACGTAAACTTAATTTAACTTAAGTATAATGAGGTAGTGAATACTTCAAGGGCTTATATGCAATTGGGATTATCTACGGTTTTTAAGAAAACTAGTTTTTGAAGACAAACTCTTTAGTTACATTCAAAAAAAAAAAGTTTACTAAATATTAAGTAATTTGAACTAAATTTTAAGAAATACATGAATGATTTGGCTCCAGAGAAAATTTAACTCAAATTAAGTATGCAGTTTTTTTAAAAATAAGTTAAAACAATTTACTTCAATTAGGTAAATTTGTATTAAAATTCAGTAAATGTTGTCATAAATTTTATGAAACTTTACTAAAATTTAGTATATTTTTGACTTGAATGAGGTATAAATTTTGCTTAAATATAGTAAAATTGTCTTAAACTCTAGTTTATTTTTATTAAATTTTAAGTCGCTTGAACTTGTGCTAATGCAAAAATAAACTTATTTTTAGTTCATAAGTTATACTCATTTTTAGTACTCGTAGGTATATTATGTAATTGTAATTTTTTTTTATAATATTATTTATTTAGTTGGCAATTCTCAAAAGGTATATACTTTCAAAAATATAAGTATTAAGGTTTGCCACCTATTAGTTAAGTAATCAATTTCATTTCAATCTTAAGTTAAGATTAACGAAAATAAGATTATTTTCGTTACTACGAACGTTTTAAATGTGAAATTTATTACTTAACTTTTACTTGACAAAACTAAAACCCTTATATAATATGAACTATAAACCAAATGAGAATTTTATAGGTTTAAAAATTGTAAGCTTCTTAAAGAAAATGTTTAAGAAGTTATTATACTTAATTTTAAGAAGTTAAAATTTGAAAACTAAATTTACGTAAGGTGGGTATTTGGTTTTAGTTTTTTCATACAATTTTAAATGTCTTAACTTTTAGTTTAATAACTTCTTAAAATTTAAGTTTTTAGTAAAAATAAATAAATTTTTTAATATTTTTTAAGCATATTACAGGTAGCTTCTGGTAAAAAGAGAAATACATAACACTCTCATCAACGCTCTCATTTGACCAGTTTTAGACAATAAAAACGATTTTTGGTAAGATTGGGTTACCGCGTGTGCCCGCAGTAATGTACGTCGAACAGACTTATTGTTTCGTTGAACTCAATGTGGAAAACTTTATTTTTGTCATATATTTCAACAAATTGTAGGCGAGATAAGCGTGATCAAATACAAATAAAACATAGATTTTATTTTTTGGAACAATTCCAAACATTTCTAGATCAAATGATTTAGAAAGTCTATTCTAAGGGCTACTGAATAGTGGAATTCATTTTCGGATTTTTTTCAGAATATTTTGTAAAAAAAAATGGAATCGATGTTTTTTTATTTTAATATTTCATATTATCATAAATTTCAACAAATAGTAGGCGAAATAGGCGTGGTCAAATTCAAAGAAATTATCGATTTTTGGAAGAAGTACATTTATTAACTCTGGAGTGAAGTGTTTGTAGCCGTCGTATAATGGCAATCGTAATTAATTGTATTAAAATTTTTGTTTTTTTTTTTTAGAGAAGCAACACTCAGGAAATTCGTCCTATTAATTAATGTGTTGCTTTCTTTGGAAAGGGGATAGTGGAGAGATGAAAGGTGGTGGAAGATGAATTGTTTCGAACATGGCAACACTGTAATTGCGCGAGATGATAAGTCTTAGAACAGTTGTTGCTCGCCACCTCATGTAGAGTTGGCGAATTTATTGAAGCTTTTTGTTTCCTGATTCATTATTTTATTTTGGTGGGGTTAACTGCTATGGGAACACCGAAGGTGGGAGCAGTGATACATATAAGTTATAGAAAACTCATAAATATTATTTTTTTAAATTGATGTTGTCGTAACCGGGAATCGAACCCGGGACCATCCGTGTAATAGTCTAACGCGCTAACCATTACACCACAACGCCTGAAGATTTTTTTAGTTAGATTTTTACACGAAGAAGAACAAATTTTTATTGCAAAATTAAACGGACACAATGGATATGCCAGACTGCTGCAGTTTCGTCCCCTCCAAGGGCTTTTCAGTGGTTAGTTTATGTGTCAATTGTACAAAGTATTTTAAATTGTTAAATTGCTGTATATGAAAAACATTTTCTTTTTTATTTTGTGTTGTAGTGAGTTTCAAACCCACATTTATTATCTTTTTCTAAACAATTCCAAACAAATCTAGGTCAAAAGCATTAGAAAATCTATTGTATGGGTTACTAAATAGTGGAATTAATTTTCGGAATTTAATCTAAATATTTTGTAAAAAAAAAAACTAGATTCGATTTTTAAGAAAAAATTGTTGTTATTTTTCTTTTATAAAATAAATAGTTTTATTTTAAAAATAGTAGGTCTCTTAGGAGTTTAATTGCAATTATAAGTACGTACTTAGTTGCCATTAAGTTCACATGAAACAAACATAAAGATTTTAACCTATGTGGTTCGAGGTCTTTTCGACGTTGATGGGAACGGAAAATTTTGACTATCGTCATATAGGTGATAAGTATTCAAATCACACATAGAGAGAGCATTGCGTAAAGTCGCAAATGGCAATGCCGTTCAATAACCGTTAGTACCGCAATGTAAAGTTTTATTGTAATTCTTACACGTCTTGGCATTGTAAAAAGTTTCTTGAAAACCGTAGTAAAAAAAAAGAAATTAATGCAGTTTAGACCTAAATTTTCAATCGCTCAGTGAAAGAAAACTAAAATAAAGTAAAACAGTAACACTTTATGAAATTTGTTGTTAAAACAAAGATCCTTAAATAAATGTTACATAATTGTATTCCTTTCAAGCGGTTTGAATGGCCCAGACATAAGAAAACTGCACTGTAAGAATTATCCCTCATGATGAAATAATTTCATAGAATTTGTTTTCGTAGATTCAATGAAGAATTTCATTATATCCAAGATATTTTTTTAATATTAAGAAATTTTTCATAAAATTTGTTAGTTTCATAAAAAAAATTCATTCGATTTCATAAATTATCTCTTCATAGATTTAATGAAAATTTTTTTTGAGCTAAGAAAATTATTGCAGACTTATTTTTTTTATTTTTTCATAAAATTTCATAATTTTACTATTATTCATACATTTTAGTTTTAAGATTTAATCCTCAAGTGTTCAACACATTTCTTTAGAGTACATTACCCAGCAAAATAAGAGCTGAGAAAGAAGTAGTAAAAACACCACATCTACTGATCTGGATGTGGTGCAAACTTAGGTGAATCATTAGTGATTTTAACATTGTCGTGTCATTGGGCGGATGGAGTGAATATATAACTTCTTTAATAGCATTTTAAACAGTGCATGGATGCTATTTTTCAATAGTTCATGGAAGGTTTTTTTCAAATATATATTAACATTTTTATTTAATAAAAATGTGGAGCATACTTTAGGGATGTATCTTTAAATATTAAAAAAAAAAATCTTTTGGTGCCAGCGAGTATTGAACACACGAATCTGAGTTACGATCTGCTGTATTAAAGTAGACCGCGCTACCATCTGCACCAAAGTTACTTATGCAGTACAACAAACTTAAAACGAACTTAAGTTGAAAATATTGATATATTTTTATTAAAACAAGAAAAATATGCTACACAATTATATAATAAAAAAGATAAAATAATGATTTTTAAAACATTTTTATTATGTGATTCCGTATCACTGAGATATAAATTATTTTTAAAATATTTTTAAGTTTTGATGAGGTTAAAAAAAATATTAAGAAATAATAAAAATGCTCATTTAACAATTTTGAATTCATTGCATATTTTAAAATATTTTTTTAATAATTAATTTGACGAGAAGTGTCTTTAATAAGATAATGACAATGAGAAATAAATATTTTAGAAGTAGTTTAACTACAGGTAGGGAAAAGTGGCCTGCAATGAAACGAGTGTGCCTTGGAACTAAAGATCTTTTAATGTTCCCGTATTTTTTCTAAAGATTTGGAGAAAGAGGTCGGTAAAAACTCTATAGGTAAATTAAAGTGATATATTTAAATTAAGTAAAAGTTATTAATTAATTAATTTACTAATTAATTATTATTATTAATAAACTAGCTTTCAAAATTTGGCTTCGATTTTTTTCGTTTTTGCTAATTTTTTGCGATCCAAAACAATAGAATTAAAAAATCAAATATATTTTTGAAGCCAAATTCAAATTTTTTAACCTTGTTTTTTGAATATTGCACACGTTTCAAGGCACACCTAAAAAGTATATCTTGAAACAAATATGAAAAATTCGATAAACTAATTTGTAGCAGTGAAATACATCTTTGCATATTCTTATCAACATAACAATAAAAAATATAAAACCTTAGGTTTTTTTATATTTTTAAATAAGTTTTACAAAAAGTTCCATCGCAAAGACAAAAAATAGATTTTTATCAAATAATTATTTGTCCACTCTGGATAACAATTTTCTAAAAAAAATTCTTTATGATTAAATTCAAGATGTGAATTATTTGGTCATTTTTATATTACTTAATTCTCTTAAAATACTCAGAAAACACTAAATTAAATAAAAAATACTAAAAAAATTAATTAGAATTAAAATAAAAAAATAAAATAAAATTATCTCCCGGCCCGGAATCGATCTCGCAACCTTCTGATTGCAAATCCAACCACTTACCACCTCAACCTCCGTATAAAAAAAGAATATATGAACTAGTGAAAAAGTACTTCTTCTTATTAATTTAGATAGCAATTAATTTATATGGTGATGCAAATGCCGTTTAAAATAACTTTAATTTAACATTTTTGGCTGTTGTTAACAATAACTTCTATCAAAGTAAAAAATGTGCGTATGCTAATGCTTTGGAAGTCAAGTTAAAGAGGTTCTTAAAGCACTACTTCCACTTTATTTTGCTGGGTTATTATTTCAGTATAGCCTTTTATTCATTTTAGACTTCTGGCAAATTGTTTAAAAAATCATATGAAGCGGTTCATTGGATTAGTTCCAATAGATTTTTCAAGATATTCCTTAAGAGTTTTATTAATTAAAGGAACTTCTTAATATTAAAAAACTGTATGAAACTGTTCCATATGAAGATTTTCATTAATTCCACAAACATTTCATATACATTGACTTTAATAAAACCTGTTTCATATTCCAGTGCCAATATTTTTTTAACAAAACTATTTCTTAAAAAAAATTTCAAAAATATATTTTTTTAAAACCTGTTCTAATCTTTTGAAAAAATATTCAGATTAAATTCCGAAAATAAATTCTACATAGAATAGACTTTCAGATGCATTTGCTATACAATTCTTTGGAATTGTTCCCAAAAAGACAGTTAATGCATGTCTACCAAAAATGTATGCTTTCTTTATGTTTGACCATGCCTACTATTTGTTAAAATGTATGATAAAATATATTCTTTGACATTGGCTTCAATGGAACAATAAGTACACACAATTATATTCCAATAAATATATTATTAGCAGGGACCGGAAGTTCATGCAGAGAACAGGGTAAACAAAATATATTTGCGAATCAAAGAATTTGCATTAAAATGGCATCGATTTGTTATTGCAAATTTTTGCATATTTTACTTTAAATGCATATTATTATTGCATGTTTACTTATTTTGCTTAAAATGCATATTTTTATTGCATATTTTGACTTATTTGACTTTAAATGCATATTTTCATTGAATTTAGGGGTTTTCGTAAAAAAAATATTTTTAAATTTATTTTACATTTGACCAACTGCATATAGACTAAGGGGGATTCAAGCTGCTCAATCCCTGTTAAGTGTTCCCCTAAATTAGATGTGCAAACTCAAATTAAGAGAAATTTGTTTTGTTAATAAAAATAATTAAAATTTTGTGTTCATTGTGCAAAACACATGCAGAGAATATATTAAGAAATACAAACTGACTTTAAAATTTAAATAAAATTGCTTAGAAACATGAAAAATAATTACTTTAAAGTGCCTCTCATTTCACCTTTTTTGTCTTGTTTGTTTTTTGTTCTGCGAAACTCGCAGTCCTAGTTTAGCTTTAGAGAAGAGAGAGACGTGAATATGACTAGGTTTACTTCAACACATTGGGATACTTACTCAGAAAATCAATACACAACAAAAGAATTAACATCGTTTAAACCGTCGATGTTGAGCGGTCATTTAAAACAGTTTTTGAGCACAAATAAATTAAATTTTACGTTTAAAAATATAACAAAAACTGATTTATTTATATAAATAAAAATGTTATTTAAGTTTATTCAATCTCTATATACTTTTTAATTGAAGAAAACAATAAGATTGAGTTAAAAACTATTTCGTTTATGTTTAATGTTGTTTTTGTTTTTAACAAAATTAAAAAAATTAAGTGCATATTTTTTGAGTTTTAAGTGCATATTTTAAGATTTTTCATGCAAATTATAGGCGGCTAAGGCACTCTTTACTATTTCATTCTTAAAAAAATCCCCAAATTCGAACTAACTTTGCAAAAGCGTTTGGCAAATAGTCAACCAATATCACATTGACAACATTGAGGCTGACGGCGATGACCTAAAATTTGTTGCACAGTGTAATTAAAGTGAGATTTTGTGAAAATAAAGTTTCGCAATAGGGTTGTTGATTAAAAATAAAATTATTAAATAATAAAATCAGATTAAAAATATTTACAAAAATTTGTTTTTTAATTTTAGAAATGTAGTTTTAACTGCTTTTGCAGTTGTTTTCACTGCAGTTGATTTTGAGCGATTAAAATTACACACATGGCAGTTGAATAAATTGCAAATGTAGCGTACACTTTTTCAACTGCAAATGCAGTTATTTTAACTGTCATTGGCAGTTGTTTCTGCATACATAATTTTGTGAGAGTACTTTTGAGGTTGATGTTTTATCATAAACCGTCGAAATAATTCTGCAAAATTAAAAAAAAAAATAATTTATGATGTGAGCAAGATTATTCAAGTTCAATATCATGTGTTTTTTTGTTAAACAAAAGTTAAAAAAAGTTTCTTCATCCACTAATTTAAAGCAGACTTTATCTTTTGACAGGTCCTTACATGTTTCATTTCGCGTCACCGAAAATTTTCAGAAAACCGATGTAGAAGGGGTAGAAGATTTACCCAAATTTTGAAGGGAAAATATCAACGCTTTACCCGTATTGTTTGATTTACACGATGAGAAGTAAAAAAACAAAATTGGAAGAATTGTACTAATTCAAATCAAAAATAAAACATTCTGCTTTAAATTAGTGGATGAAGAAAATTTTTTTAACAATAAATAAACATTGCATTTTTTTTTTTGTTTAACAAAAAACAAATAATCTTGAGCTTTAATACGAGGGCGGATCAATAAGTCCGTGACTTTTTGAACTTCCCTCGTAGTTATATGAAATGTAACAATGCTCCCATCAAGTACCACCTGTTAATAGATTACTGTCAAATTTTGAGCAAGTTCCTTCATTTACTTTGCGTTTAACAGCAACATACAACTTCGTGGATATTTTTAAAAATGGAAAAAAGTGAATTTCGAGTGCTCATTAAACATTATTTTTTGCAAAAAAAAACTGTCAATCAAACCAAGGAAAAGCTTCATAGATACTATGGGTACTCTGTACCATCGATTTCAATGGTAAAAAAGTGGTTCACTGACTTTCGTTGTGGTCGCACAAGTACAAATGACGCTGAACGTTCTGGACGAAGATGTCGAAAAAATCCACGATATGGTGTTGGCCGATCGAAGAGTAAAAGTGCAGTGTGGTTTCGATTTTAAATGATCAGTTGGGTTTAAGAAAGCTGTCTGCAAGATGGGTGCCACGTTTGCTCTCAATTGACCATAAACGTAATCGTGCACGCGTGATAATCCACATCGATTACCTTCAAAAGCAAAAATCAATAAACGGTGAATGTTATGCTAACTTATTGGACCGATTTAACGAGGATTTAAAAAAAACAACGACCCATATAGCCAAAAAATTCCTATTTTATGGACCTCGAAAAATCCTATATTTTGGAAGGGATTCAAAATTGGAGAAACGTTGGACTAAGTGTATTGAGTGTATTTTTTTTTTTTGCAAAAAAAAACTGTATTTCATTCAAAAAGTTACGTACTTATTGGCCCGCCCTCGTAATCTTGCTCACATCATAATTTATGATAAAAGATGGAAAAATAAATTTGTGGTTTTAAATTTTTTAAAATTTAAAAGTAAAACATTTGAATAAATAATTTTCTCGATTTTTTTTTTCATTAAAAACCCCACGAAAAAAGTTCCGATATAATCATATATGATTATATATAGTATCACATATAACTAAACATCACATCTCAACTAAGCCGAAAAATGGCATACATTAGCTAATCTCTTGGTATCTCATAGGATCCAATCGCATATAGTTTAATCTGAAAAATGGGTCTATCCAATATGCTCAAATTATATATAATTTGATACAATTTTATCTCAAAAGTTTTTTAATTAAAAAATTTAAAATGTTTTAGAGATCAGTCCTTTTTGTACTTCATTTATAATACATATAAATATAAATTTTAAATAATAATGTTAAATCTAAAAATGTATGCTCTTTCTGGACCTGAAGTTGGAATATATAAGAAATTTAAATATCTAGGTAAAACAAAATTAACACAACATTTACCGAGGTAGAAAATTAAATTCTTTGTTCGCAAAATTTTAAAGTAGAAGACTTACAGATGTTTTTAAGAGCAGAAATAAAGGGCAGACTTTACACGTCCTTGTTATACAAGATAATTAATAATAATAACTAGGTGGTATTATTGATCAATACGTTTTTTTTTTTTATGAAGGATAAATCTCCCTATATCGTACTTCAGCAATTTCAGATTGTTCAAAACAACTATTCTGATAACCACAAAACAGGATCAGTGGTAGAAAGTAAATTGCCTATTGTTGAAGCCCGCGTCGAGGACGATATGGAGTGTGACGATGACCTGATCGATTTGGATCCATAGCCCGTAATGTTAGCAGGTTGTGACCTACTGGCTATTGTTACTAAGATCGGCAAGTTATTGTGAATGGGTGCCTGGACGGCTGACAGTTGAATTTTGTCCTCCAGTCGGCTTTCCAGGCAACCAACACAGTTCGCTACCAACCGCCGTCGCAGCAACAATCGCCAACTATTTTATCCAACGAAAAATTAATAGAATTTGTAAAACCTTCTCTCGAAAGGCTTAATAAAACACTTATAGCGTTTACTGAAATCCGTGTACTTTTATTCGATCAAGTGGAAGTGAGTGTAAGTACTAAAAAAAGAAACAGTGTTGGCTATTGTGACAAATAACCAAATAACCACAGAGCTTATAATTATTTATGTCTCTAATAAATAATTTATAAAATAACAACAAGTTCGTAGAACTCATACGAAATTTGTTTACCTATAGTGGAACTAAGCAACTATTTTATTTATAAAATCGAGAATTTTTAATCCATTACGCATGTTAAATTTGTTGGCTGTTTCATTTGTTGTGGAATGGGAAATTTTCCCCCCAAAATGATATTTTCCAATACCAAAATGTGAAAAAAGATTAAAAAATAAATTAAAAATACTCTAAGTTAACACCGCCCCCCCCCCCTAAACCTTTTCCTGGTTCCGAGCCTGGTATATACAATATAACAAATATTGAGTACCTTTGTTCTTCTTTAGTCTATATGTTTGTTGGTTTAAAACCTTATAATTATAACGTTTTTTTACTATTTTAATAAGAAAAATATTAATCATTACAAAATATAAAAAAAAAATGTAGTTTTCATGTTTTTTGAAGTAAGTTTTGAAACTCATGTGTATTCTAATTTGATCGGAGTTAAAAAAATATATAAAAATGATAGTTAACATACAATTAGGTTGAGTTTTTTAAATAAATAGGCTTTTTAATAGAAAAACATGAAAAAATGCAAAAAAAAAACAAAATGTTGAGCTGGCTCGTAAATGGGTTAATGAATGGGGACATATTATATATTGTTGGAAAGACATTTGAAATACCTTTCCGATGGCTCTTAAATCATTTCGATAAGTTCACATTTTGTTGGCTAAATTTTCAAAAGAAAATTTCAACTTTGAGCAATTTTCTCAATTGCAAATGGAAAATCAATCACAATTTCATTTCGATTTTTCTCAATTTCATATGAAAAATCTTAACTTATCAGTTTTCTCAATTTTAGTTGAAAATGGTGTAGTTGGAAAATATAAATACAACATATAAACTGTTGTGGCAAACAAATTTAAAAAAATAGTATAACAAAAATGTTTAATACTTACAATTTCTAATGATTTCTTTAATTTTGCAAATAAAGCCGACCATATTTTATCACGTGTAAAGGCATTTTTATAGCCCTGCAGAATATCAATGAGTTCAAGGAACACTTTGCGGCCATGATTATCTTTTGGTGGCCCATCACGATACAACAGCAAAGTGGGATTGGTTAATATGACCAACAGCCGTATGAGTACATCGGCAAATTCATCGTCCTCAACATAATCAGGCAACATGTAAACCAAATCCGTTTGCAAAACTTTGGCACGACCCAAATGACGACGATACTCATGATTATCCAAATCACGACGTAAAATCCAAATGAGATGCTACAAAAAGTAAAAGGTATAAAATCAATGAAGCCCATTAAATTGGGACACAACCAAACAAAAAAGGTTTTGCACGTGTTAATAAATGCATAAGGATTTTGGTATCAAACACAAATGAATCTCATTAACTTACCTTTAAACCTTGTATGGCATCCGGTTCGGCCTGATAATGTTGGCCATCGGAATAACCCAAGGCAGCACAAGTGGCATCAATGTCTGCCAATAAAACCGACATTTTCGCGTTAAATCGAAACGAATTTAAAGAAAAACTACGTTAAATTGTACGCGCACGTTAATTTGTATGTCACAACTTCCGTATTAAACACTTTTTTGCATAAAATTTGTAATTTCTTCCAAAATTGTTTGTATGTTTTTTTTTTTGATAAACAAGAAAACTTAATTACAACAACAATAAGCACATGACATTTCGTTACCGCCAAATATTGTTGTACTAAAAAAAGACAGCTGTTAGCATGACAGCTGTGGATAAGCAAAGCAAAAGCTTTTTTTAAGCACATGTTGTGTGTACGAACAACAACAATCAACATGGTTGATGACTAAGCTTTAGTACACAGATCTGTAAAAGTTACCAGACTGTTACAAAAAAAAAACGCTGCCATATTGACTGGTTGAGTTAAGTTTTAATGATTGTTATTAAACGAAAAAAGCAAACAAACAAGTTATTGAAGCCAAACGTTAAAAAATGCACACACAAAAATTCTATGGGGAATGTTTATCGAAAAAAAGGGTATATTATTACCAAGAATAGTAGGAGCATTTTCGGGAAAGTTTGTCAATCAACTTAGGAAAACGATTTGTATAAAAGAAAAGAAATAAAACGATTTGTAAATGTAATTTAACCGCAAAAACTTGGTAATTCTTCCTCTTTTACCAAATCCAGTTAAGCAATTCCAAAAAAAAATCTATGGGGAACGTTTATCAAAAAAAAAATGGTATATTATATTAGCATTTCAACTAATAACTGTATTCGGGAAAGTTTGTCAATCAACTTAGGAAAATTATTTGTATAAAATTATAATGTAATTTAACCGCAAAAACTTGGTAATTCTGCCTCTTTTATTTATGACAGTTAAGCACTTACAAACAAACTCTAAGAGAACGTTTAACGTAGCATTTCAACCAATAACTGTTTTCCGAAAAGTTTGTCAATCAACTTAGGAAAATTATTTGTATAAAATTAAAATGTCATTTAATGTAACTTGGTAATTCTTCCTCTTTTATGTATGACAGTTAAGCCGTAAATCGTAATAATATTATCCATTCTATTTCATAACAATCCCTAGCTAGTGTAATAAATTGTCCCATATATTTAGATCAAATATGCTGTTGTTTTTGTTACTTTATTAAAAATTACATTTATATAATACATATTCTAATTACTATTGCCGCTTCCTTCATATAAGCCCCAAGAAAATATATGCTATTCAATTTCAGCAATGCAATGACTTTGATCTAGAAAAAATCAAATTTAGGTTTACAATTAAGTTGTTTAATAAATATTTAAAATAAATTTAAAATTTTTCAGATTTTTGTTTCGGCTCCTTTTTTAGATGAACTATTTATAAGATTTATATTCAAATTAAGTTTTATTTAATACATATTCTATTTCACAGACTATTTTGTGTTGTATTGCAAGAAATTAGCTATTATATGTTATGTTCGTTCTTATTTATTTTGTTACATTTTACCAAGTAATGCCTAATTGAAATATGTACGCAAAATGCTAGAAGTATGCAATATGAGTTTGACATTTTGTAAAGATTTAGCATAAATATTTAAAAATGTTAAGTAATATTTTATAATGTATGAAATAGCTTGTTACGTTTAAAGTAGTTTAGGAAAATTGTGCAAATTCATATACAAAAAAAAAAACGTTGCCAAGTAACTAGGAGCATTTCAAATAATACATTTTTTTATTTAGCTATTTATTTACTTATTTTTATCAACTATTGTATATTTATAAATCTATAAAAAATATATACAAGAAATTTTAGAGGGAGTGTATTTCTATGTATTTTTTCTAGCTTTTTTTATTGATAAAAGCGGTATGAACACGGACCAGATGCGGATCCGGGATTACGGTTCGTCATTGGGACGTTCAAAAGTTACCATAGGGCGCATAGGGAATAAAACTTTTGGTAAGGCATGGTCCCATCCTTCAAGTTTCAAGAAACATTGAGATATTTTAAATTGATGCATACAATTTCCCACAGAACACTGTTACAATATGGAACATAAAGAGTGAGATTATCATCACTCCAAATACGGCAGTTTTGTTTATTGACGTATCCATTTAACCAAAAGTGAGTTCCATCGCTAAGCAAAATTCGCTTATGAACATCGGGATCAACGGCAATCTTGTTTTGGGCCCACTCACCGAATATACTTCTTGCTAGGTGATCGTGTGGCATCAATTGTTGCACGAGTTGGCACGCAAACCAAGATATTTCCTCAAAATCTTCCATAAAGCGGATTGTCACATATCCAATTCCTATGCACGATGGCGGATAGACTGATTTTGGTCTTCCTCTACGCTACGCTCTACAGCAGCAATGACTTCTTTTGTACGACGTCGCTGTGGATGCATATTATCATTTTGAATAATCGTGGTGCGAAAACGTTCCATAGTTAATCGAATTAATTTCTGATGGAGTGCGCGATACGTATTTCGAACAGAACCATGAATTTCAAAATAAATTTGCACAATTTGGAAGCGTTGTTCAGGCGTCAGTTTATTCATGTTGAAATGCCAAACCGAACTAAACATAAATCACTTGACAGCTGACAAAATGGCCTCCAGTTAAAAAGTGTTGCCAACATAAAGTTCTATACCTGTATAAAAAATACCCTTTATATATATTATATTATATATTAGACGTTAAATTTAAAAAAATAGACGGTTTTTGTTTTTTTTATTTTTTGTGCGCATAGAAATTTAAGCAATTTTTGTTTAATTTCAATTTCAGTTGTAGATTTTTGTTTCCTGATTCCAAATCTGGTTTCCAAAGATTTCTATCCCTTCACAATTTTGAAATATCGAATAAAAATGCTATTTTAGTACCAGAGTCAAAACTCAATTTTCGTACGACTCATGCTATTTAATTTTTTTTTTTAATTTTCGTATTTACCATATCAAAATCATTATGACACTCGTGTCATGTGACGTAAGCCAGATAATGGAAAAAAACTCGACTCGTCTTACTGGGGTGAGGTTTTTGTTCACTAAGTTCTACAGTTAACGACCAATGGGATATACATGTCACATGGGTTTTTCCGTAGAAAGAGTAGCAAAAAAAATATCTTTGAAGACACTTTTGTTTAGAAACCCAGCAAACAATCCTATCCGTCTATGTGCCGTTTTCGGTACAGCATAGTCGCATCCGGAGTCCGTTTCCGTACCGTTTTCCGGATCAGTATACGGACCAGAAAACGGATTAAAAGGAACATCGAATACGGATTCGAATCCGTTGCAAGTCCGTCAATGACGGACCGTTTACGGACCGTTGGGTCGTGTTAAAAACTGACTCAAATCCGTTTAAAGTCCGTCAAATACGGACCGTTTCCGGACCGGTTTGTCGTGCTGAAAACGGATGATTCCGTTTTTTTACGGATATAAAACGGACAATAAACGGATCGTTGAAAATACTTATTTGGTCCGTATTCCAACCATTTTTTTACAAAAAACTCAATGGATTTTATTTTTTTTTATACATTTATTAATTTATTTGAAAAAATATTAAAATATACTTCATTTAACTTTAATTAAATACGAAATTCGCCACAGCTACTTTTTGTATCCAGCTTAGCAGCATCACGGAACATTTGTGGTCGATAATATTCAAAATCTAAAAGGAAAAAATTATTTATTATTTTAGTTTCAAGAGATAGTAAGAGTTTTCTTGGAATATATTTTTTTTATTTAAAAAAAAAATTGATACTTACTTTTTCGATGCAGTTTTTTGTTTCCACCAAGAGCATCATTGTTAGTTTGTGGCCCATTATTGAATCAGATATCTACATGTAAAAAATATTAAGTGGGGTTTAAAAACGATGGATTCTATGAACAAATATATTTTTGTTTGCACAATCTCATTTGAGCGTTTTAAATTATATAAATACTTACCATCTAACGTATGCAATGCATATTATGCATGCTATCTGAATTTATTTGACGCCCCGATCTTTTATATTATTTACTTAATTTTATTTTAATAAAACAAATTGAAAAAAATTGTTACCGATTGTGACTGACTTGAAACGGATGAAAATCGGTGAAGTCCGTATTAAACGGCACGAAAACTGATATCCCCAAACGGACTAAAAACGTGTTTTCGAAAATCCGATTAAACGGTCCGAAAACGTACCGTAAACCCCGGATTCAAGAATCCGTACATGCCGGAGAGTCCGTAAAAATGTTTCTTGGGAATGTTGGGTCAATTAACACAAGTCCGAAGAAAATATTAGAAATTGTCAGTTTAAGTTCGGTCGTGAAAGCGTTAAATATGTATTAATCTGGCATCGCTGTTAATAAAGCTTTTGTAAATTTCTTTACTACGGGTTTCACATTGAAGAGTTAACTTTTGGTTAACTATTGAATACTTATTGAATTAATCAGAAGTACATATTTTTGCATAGAAGACATTTTCTAAAGTCGAATTTGTTTTTAAATTTATTTTTATGCTAAAATATATTTTATTTTAACATACGTATAAATGGTTTTGAAATATTGAATTATAATTGAAGTTTTTGCAATAACACAGCTAAATACGAGTATATATAGATTGTCGTATATACATTTTTACAACTTATTTTCAACTAATTCTTTTTTTTTTTTTTTGAGTACACTTACTTTTGCTATTTTTCAGTCGAAAGGACATTCCAAAAATTAAATAAACCTATGTATCGCATCACTATGTTTGTATATATTAACCTCCCCCTAAAGCTATTTTTTTTTTTGAAACGCTTAAAGTAACGCAAAACCCCTGGTGCTTATATTTCATTTGTGTAAAACAAAAATTATGAATTATAAAAAGATGAAAGTTTTGTATTGTAGTTAGGGTTTTTATTCCGGGAGTTACCGGGAATCTTACCGCTTTTTCATTTCACGATTCAAAGGAATTTTTGTAGGAATTTCCGGGAATTATTTAAAACTCAAAAATAACCGTGCTTGCTTAACTAAAAATTCGTAAAAAAGCAAAAAATCATTTATTCCAAAAAATTTTTAATTTTTTTAACTATTTTTGTGCAATTTTGTATAAATTCAATAATAAATCTTTTCTGGAATTGAAATTTTAGATTCTTAAAAAACAGCAAAAAATGGAGGGTGAAAGACTTGGAAACATTTTATTTCTTTGCGAAACACTGGAATTTTGGTGCAAAATGTTTATTTTATCAATACAACATTTTTTTTGTTAAAATCGTTTGGCAAATGGTTAGGAGACTATCTGAAACCAACATATTTATAATTAGGACAACAAAAATAACAGCTCTAAAACAATGTTTAAAAGCTGTAAAAATCTAATAATAAGCCTTAAAATTTAAAAATTAAACCGCTAAATTTAATTTTTAAAAAGTGCATATAATTTATTGTTTGGAATTTCGTCAATCAAACAAATTTCCAATAGAGAACTATTTTTTCTTAAGCTTCAAAGTTTAAACTGGTTTAACAAAATATTTTGACAAATCAATTTGTTACCTTCTATCGCAAGTAATATTAGTGTTTTAACATTCATTTAAAAAAAAAAAAAAACTTCAAAATGCCGATTGCCAGAGAAGAGGGGAAAAATACCTATTTCATAAGAAACAAGCTAAAATAAGCTTTATTTTCAAATAAAAACATAAAATATAAGCTATTATTTACAAAATAAGCTAAAATAAGCAAATATCAAAAAATAAGCAAGAAAACAGCTCCTAACAAAGATAACCTAAAATTTTCATAATTTCAAGATCAGAACTTGTCCAAATAGTTTTATATATAAAAACAAGCTCTAGCTTATTTTTGATTGCCCTATTTATAACAATATGTGTAAATTAGTTCTTAAATTAAATATTTTTTTTATTTTATTAATTAATATTAATATAATTGCAAATTATATACTATTACCCTAACCGAGCACTAGCTACTATGGCCTTCGGCGCGTTGTAGCGAAAACAGACCAGTGCCTTTGGTGGGAATTGAACCCACTACTCCAGTGCTGATAAGCCAGCACGCTACCAAATAGCCTACCGGGGCGCTCAAAATTAAATTTATAAAAATCAGTTTTGTAGATTAAGCTTATTATTTTCACTATATCCCTTCGATTCTAAAGAGATCTTTCTAAAAACTGCCCTATAACGTTTAGGATGTTTTTCAATTGGAATACTATGGGATTTTGAGGAAATCTTTCTAATAGAAAAATCGTCAAATACTGAAATAATTCAGTTATTATTAAATTAAAAAAAAAAAAACGTTATAAAGGGTCCGCCATATAACGTTTTTTTTTTTCAACTAGTGCTTATTTTGTGAATGGTAACACTTAGCTCATGTCTGATTTGACATATAATTAGTTTTATCTTTCCGCTGAACGAATATGGTTGTGTATACGCTTGAACAACGCTGGGAAATATTGCGAAATTACTTTGAAAATCATGGTAATGTTGCAGAATGTGTGCGAAAATTGAGTACGGATTTTGGAAGAAGAGAAGCACCGTCACCGTCAACGAATTTTTGTTCACAAAAATTGAAGAGGAGGATATTGGCAACATTTGGTTTCAACAGCACGGCGCTACGTGCCACACAGCCGAAGCTACACTCGATGTCAAGAATATTTGAATAAGAGGATTAGCCATCGTGAAATTTGGATGCGCTAAACGAAATTTCAAGATTAGAAGTTGATGTTGCCACTTGTTCGGTTGTGGTGGCTGTGGTGGTTGCTGGTTGAGGTGAGCGAATATATTGTTGGATGCGGTAAGAACATTAGAATTTTAGCAATTGATTGATTCTGATTGGTTGAGAGATTGTATAATAGACTCTCAACTCAATTATTGTTGATTGATTGTATATTTTTAATTATTGGCACAGCAGTTGCGTTCTTGCTTCGGGGAGGATAGTACATTGAGAGTCTATTATACAATCTCTCAACCAATCAGAATCAATCAATTGCTAAAATTCTAATGTTCTTACCGCATCCAACAATATATTCGCTCACCTCAACCAGCAACCACCACAGCCACCACAACCGAACAAGTGGCAACATCAACTTCTAATCTTGAAATTTCGTTTAGCGCATCCAAATTTCACGATGGCTAATCCTCTTATTCAAATATTCTTGTCGATGTTTTGCGCCTGTTTTTGAAGATCGCATTATCAGCCGCAGAGCTGATGTCGTTTGGCCACCTCGGAGCTGCGATTTGACACCGTTGGACTATTATTTGTGGGGTGCCGTCAAAGATAAGTGTTACGCCAACAAGTCAGAGACAATTGACGCTTTAAAAGACAATATTCGTGAAGCCATTGGTGAAATACAGCTGCACACAATCGATAATGTGCTTTAAAATTAGACCGATGGTGTAGGCTACTGCATGGCCAGCCGAGGCAGCCATTTGAATGAAATTATTTTCCATTATTAACCGGAAGGATTGTACTTTCAAATAAAAAAAGAAATTTGAGAAAATATTCAGTAGTTTTTTTTATAGCATTTTCAAAAAAAAAAAGTTATTTGGCGGACCCTGTAGAAAATTTGCACATTCCAATCAAAACGTTTATTATAAAAAATGATGAGATCTTTAGCTAGATCGAAATACTAGTATCAACCTAGCAAATATATTTGATTTGCTTTATTTTTGTAAATATACGGAGGTTGAAAGCTCGTTATTAATTGAAAATAACACAAAATAATCTCGATGTATATAAAAACAAAGAACTAATAAAACTGAGAGAAATGTTTATTTGAAAGAACATCTTTCAGGATTTGAGAGAAACTCCTACATTTATAAAACTTGAACACACCATCGATATCCAGCCATTTGAAGAGGTCTTATTATTCCTTATGATTGTATTAAGAAGTTCTAAAATATGGAAAAAAGTGATTTACTTTTAAAAAGCGGAAAAAATCAGTCTTTTAAAAGTCTTTTTATGAAAATATTCACTAATTACCCGACAAAAAAGTTCCGATATAATCATATATGATTATATATAGTATCACATTTAACTACACATCACATCTGATCCGAAAAATGGCAAAAATAAGCTGATCTCGTGGTATCGCATCGAATCTAATCTCATATAGTTTGATCCGAAATATAATCAAATTATATATAAAAAGTTTTTTAATTAAAAAATTAAAACGTTTTAGAGATCAGGACTGTCATTACGTATCTTTTTTAACCATAGTCATCTTGGCGATACTTAGAAACGTTACCACTTTTGTTTTGCTTTATGTATGTCTATCATTATCGTGTCGTATATCGTTTTCATTTGACGTTTGAAAAATGTCAAAAGTAAAAGAGAATGACATTTGTTTTGCTTTATTTTGTTTTATGAAAGCGACATTAAAGTGTTTGAAAATGACAAAATCGTAAGTATATTTTGTTTTTATGGTGTTAGAAAATGTTTAATGTATAATTTTAGGTACGTTTCACAAACGCAATTGGAACATTTGTTAGCCTTTATGGAAAATAACCCATCGTTGGCAAAATACTACTTACCTAAATCCACCCAAGGTAGGTATGAACTAAGTAGCCTGTGGAATAAGCTGATGGATGAATTAAACGCATTAGGATTCCCCAATAAATCCGTACAAGAATGGAGAAGAGTGAGTATTTCTACATCATTGTTTATAAATATTATATTTAATTTACATTTTTGTTTTAGTATTGGACGGAATATAAATATAAAAATAAATATAAAGTACATTGAGATGCTTAGTCCAAAATCGTTTCCCGAAAGCCACTGATAGCCACCTGAACCTAGAGTTTCCAATGTGGTGGAATATACGTTGAACGCTTTCCATTTTTTAAACAAACAGTGTCTAAAACATATTTGAAAGCATCTTTATTTAATTTTAATCGTTGAATAAAGCTATATAAAAAAAATATAAATTAATATAAATACAAAATTTTAAAATGTTCTTACCTCTTTGATGGAAGTGAAAATGGGTCGGATTCATCTCTTAAAAATCTTTTTATACGCAACTGTTTTTTTTTCCTCCTCTTCAATATTTATTGTTGAAAGAATTAAAATACTGCGACGAAACATATTTATTTATTAACATATAATAATTTTAATACCAAAACGACAATGAATTCATTGTCGTCTAGATATGCTTAAAAAAGACGCGACTATCATTCTTTTTTTGACATGTTTATATTTTATATAAAGCTTAATACCTATCGCCAAAACGATAATCGTTTTATCGACATTCTTACATAGAGCAATGGTATCGCTGAAAACGATGTCATTGAGTGACAGTGGTCTTACATAATTCAGGCCCAGTACTTTTTATTTTAATTCAATGAAGTACTTTTTGAAATTCATTTATAAAACATATAAATATTAATTTTAAATAATAATGTTAACCCTTAAACCACTAAGACCGTCTACAGACGTTCATCACTTAAATCCAATTACATTAAAATTTAAAATATCCCAGTGGTTTAAGGGTAATTCTAAAAATTTATGCTTTTTATGAACCTGACGTTGGAACATATAATAAATTTTACAGAGGAAGAAAAATCAAATTCTTTGTTCGCAACATTTTAAAGTAGAAGACTTACAGATTTTTTTAAGAGCAGATATAAAGAGCAGACTTTACACGTCCTTGTTATACAAAATAATTAATAATAATAACTATACGGTCGTTATTATGGATCAATACGATATTTTTTTTTATGAAGGATAAATCTCCCTATATCGTACTTCAGCAATTTCAGATTGTTCAAAACAGCTATTCTGTTAACCACAAAACAGGATCAGTGGTAGAAAGTAAATTGCCTATAGTCCATTAATCCATTACGCTTGTTATAAGGTTTGGGTGTTTCATTTGTTTAAACTAGCCGTTTCCAACGCTCTCTTCTGAACTGGTTTTAAGGGAGAACTGGGTTTAAGAGAGTTTCGTAAAAGTGGTACTTTTAATTAATTAATTTTCATACTTTTAAGCAATTTTAATTACATTTTAAAGTTAATTTGTGTTGTTTAATGTATTTTCTGCATAAGTTTTGTATAATTAACTCAAAATTTTGTTTACATATACTAAACAATAAGCATTAAAAAAAAACTCGAAAAATATGTTTCTCTTAAAATCAATTGGCATATAAAATTTAACAGATGTAGAGGTAATTTGTTCTTCTTTAGTTGATATGTTCGTTGGTTTAAAACCTAATAATTACAACGTTGTTTCTTAGAACTTTAATAAAAAAATATTAATAATCTTTACAAAAGAAAAAAACCGTAGTTTTTCATGCTTTTTTGTAATAAATATATATATTCATTTATATTCTAACTATAAACAGTTTTAAAAAATATATAAAAGTGAATTTTCTTCATTCAATTTTACTATATATTTTTCTATATAATGATATGTTTTGCCATATATAATTTTATATAAAAGTGATAAAATTATATATATATATAAGTGATATATATGGTAGAATATATATTCATATATTGATCTATATATATTTCATATGATTAGATATACTAGATATGCTAGTATATGACATAAGATACAATGATATATTACGCCAACAAAATGCACAATTTAAGTATAAGATATGAACATATATCGTAATATAATGCCACACATATAAGCTTATACGATGATATAAAGTTGCATATGAGTATATAGAAACTTTTTTCATCGGGTGGGCATTTGAATCTAAAGAAATATCTCTCAGAATGGCCTATGGACTAGTTTTTTAAGAAATGAAGCACATCCACTATAAAAACAATTTTTTAAAATGAAAGTTGTTTTAAGTAAAATAAATGTTAAACATATTCCTGAATTAACAGTGATCCTTAAATTTAATTAATGAATACTTATTTTGAAATTCAAGGGAATTCTTGGGAATGTTCGAAAAAATTTACCGATTCCCGGGAATTGAAAGAAGTCGGGAATTTGAAAACCCTAATTGTAGTATATTTTTTTCATGATATGTATACAACATTCATCTTACGTCCCACTAAATTACAAACAAACATCCCGATGAAAAAAGTTTCTATATACTCATACACAACTTGATAACATTATATCTGCTTATACCCAGTAAAAATTTTTCGTGTTTTTAGAAGAAGGATAAAACAAATGCGCTGATGTAAGTGCTTACTATTATATAATATTGAGAAGCAGCAAAAGAAACGAATAATTTTCGTATAAAAATAAGCAAACAAAAATTTTTAGCTTACTGTTTCCCTAACAAGGATGCAGGTTGTAAGCAGCTTACCATAATCCCTTATAAGGATGCAGGTTGTAATGCAAAAAGTTTCATATCGTGTATTATAAACGATCTGTACCAATTTTCCCGAGTGATTTCCAATTGTGTTTGCTGTTTTCGAGTATGTAATAAAAACTAATTAGTCATTTAACTGTTTCTGAAGAGCAAGCACGTGGAGTGGTAAAAAAATAAAATGATTATATTATATGTTAAATATTTTAACAAAGAAAAATAATATCTGTATAATTTTATGTAAAATAAATTATGTATGGTATATTCATGTTAATACTTTTAATAGTAATAATATAGACATGAAATATGATTTTACTGCAAGCAATGAAATCACAGCTTTTATAAGCGCTAAAATCAGCGCTTATTTTGCCCAGAAGTAATGCTTCCAAGTGGGAATTCGTCATATAAAAATCATAGAATATGTAAGCAGGTTTGTAAGGGATTCTTTTTGGCTTACTCCCTTACAAACCTGCTTGCATGTAAGCAGCGTTTTTTACTGGGTATGTGTGGCAATATATTACGATACTTCACTCTGTTTACTTAGTTTTTGCAATTTTTTGATACGGCGTAATATATCATCATATATCATTGTATCGTATGGTATATATTAGCATATCTCTTATATCTGATCATATGAAATAAATATATACATATCTATATGTTTATTTATTCTACCATATATGATAATATGTAAGTGCATATGGTACAATGAATCAAAAATAATTATACCACTTTTATATATAATTATATATGACAAAACATATTATATATATATATATAGAGCAATTCCATATGAAAGCGATCACCTTTTGGACGACCCCTCTCCGATTTTAAAATAAATAGTCTCAATCGATTGCCCAGCAAAAAATAATGCACCTACATATTTTTTTTTTTTTATAGTGACTGGTTTTTCAATTAAAGCCTGATTCAATACCTTTCCAACGAGCTATCACTCGTTGCGATCGCTTTAGTAGTTTTTTTTTTAAACAACTTTCAATGAGGTCCCTTATGAAGAATTCTTCAATTTTGTCACATGACAGTGGTGCACACCACCACTAAACCAGTCACTATAAAAAAAAAAAAAATATGTAGGTACATTATTTTTTGCTGGGCAATCGATTGAGACTTTATTTTAAAATCGGAGAGGGGTCGTCCAAAAATTTGCCAATTTTGATCGTTTTCATATGGAATTGCTCTATATATATATATATATATACATATAATAAAATTTAATGAAAAACATCTATCAGTTTTTTATATTTTTTTGGGAAAAAATGCCTATATCTCAAAAATTTCTACCATTTTTTTTCCCAATTTTTTGAGATGTGTTTCAATTTAGGCGATATTTTCAATTTTGGGGATTTTTCAACTTTGACGACTTTTTAAATTTTGAGAATTTTCGTCGATAATTTTTTTGGCGATATTTTTTTTATTTTTGCCTTTGTTCCAATTAACCTCTTAACTGGTTAATTAATTTCAAAATATGCAACAATTTACAAAATTTACCATAACTTTTGAACGAAAGTACAAATGCAAAGTCGAAAAAAACGCAATTTTTACAAACGATTTAACCCTCTTTAACAATTTCCAATTTGAGTCGTACCGATCGGATCAGTAGTTTAGAAGTTCTATATTTATTATCATTATGTTTTTCAATTACCCCACAGTTTAATGCAATTTAAAGTCAACAAAAATAAATTAATAATTTTGTATGGCTTTCCACAAAACGAAAATTAAATTTAATGAAAACTGAAATTTAAAAACGTTAACCACTCAACTGCATGGTCAAAACTTAAGTAATCATTGCTATCATTTTCATTTACTCGATGGTTCCTAATTTGGAATGTCGAAAATAAGCCAGTTATTTTATATTTATATTTGCTGGTCTAACTCTATTGAAAGTTTAAGCATATTTTTCAATGTACCCACATATTTTTGTATTATTAAATATGTAGAGTATGCAAATGGTATGGGTTGAGATATGTCCGGAAAAATAATTATTATAATATGTCAAATTCAAATTATATGCTGACATCGTTTCGAGAACAAAAAAAAAAAAAACGACAAGACACAAAAATCTTTGACTTTGAACCTGACAGTAAAACCAACCAACAAGCGTATTACATCCTGCTGATAGAATATAAGTTCATTATAACATACTTATGCTCATATACACACATGTATAGACGTTCAGATAAATATATACTCTCATACCTCTTACAACGTGGACTGACAATTTATCATACCAATTTCCAGAGAAAAACTTTGCTTTATTTGCATTTTTTTGACCTGACGATCTAGCCATTTTGTATTAATCTAGCGATACAAAAAATGACTAGATTATATCTAGCTGGAAGATTTCGCCAGTAAAGTTTACGCTAACCATTTATTTTCACATGTTTTGCAGTTAATTTCATTCAAAAGTGCTTAATTTTTTTACAATTTTCAAAATTTAGTTACAAAATTTAAAATTTTTGACTAGTAATTTTCACATGTAATTTTTATATTCGATTTAAAATTATATTTTTTTTGTGATAATTTAACTGAAACTAGGAAAACATTTAAGTTTTAAAGAGTAATTTCATCAAAAAAGTCGTTAAAAATCATAATAATAATTTACATTCAAATTATTGAGTTTTAGTATCATTTTCCGAATTTAGCCATTTTTAGCCATTTTAATATAGCCATTTTTTCATTTCAAGAATTGGCAAACTTGTTTCAGACTCTTCAAATGAAATGGTGTTTTTTATTTCAGCTAAACTTGTTTTACGAGGGATGTATGTACGCAAATTCTATACGGACATATAAGTAGATAAATATATACCAGCTGTTAAGTTAATTATAATTATATAATACTGCCAGTTTGGCTTTTTTTTTGCCAAAAGAACACAAAAAATTGTTTTTACATATGAATGCTAAATATGTACATATTTCCAAAAAAAAGGAAAGTTTTTTTCCCTTTTACATAGTTTTTCCACAATATACTACAACATATTCGGAAATGGAAACATAAAGGTGGAACTTATGTTATAATTTTTAACATTATGGTCCCAGAAATTGACTACTTTTCATTAATCAAACATTTTAAACTTAACGAATAACGGCTACGGTATATTGATATTAGTGCTGGTAAAAAAATGAGTAGTTGGTGTCGTGTACTTGTATTTTTTTTTTTTTTTTTGGGTACTCGATACTTAAGGGTAACTACTCAATATTTTAGGAGTTGTATTTTGAACAGAAAAACAACATAATAATCCGACTCCGCTAAAATAATTAGCAATAAAATACATCTCTGATAGAAGAAAAAATTAAAGCTGAACATTTGAACAAAAACTATAAAAACAGAATAGTTTGTAAAAAGTTAAAAAATATATTTTTAAAATTTAATTTTCAATGAAAGTTAAAATGTTCATGAAACTTTAAAAAAAATAAAGTAAATTTTAAATTTAACACCCGTTAAAAGTATCGAGTATCCAAATAAAAAAATATGGAGTAATATCGAGTATTAACCGATTCTACCAGCACTATTCCTAGAAACGGATTGCATCTCGCCAGTTATCCCATCAAACTAACTTTATACTTTCGCTGGGAATTTTTTTGTACCTAACTAGATATATAAAACGATGGTTTTCTTATGAAATGTTTGCCTTATAGCGCCCATTACGATGTGAATTAAACAGGCTCAGAAGTATAAAAAATGTTTTTTTTAGAAAAAATCTTTATAACTGCAACAAATTCATAAAATTAGTATTACCAAAACTAACCATTGCCTTTCATCAGTTCTCACTACGGGCGTTTTTTCCAGCTAAATGGAAACATGAAAAGATCATACCAGTACCGAAATCAAACTAGAGTATCGACCAATCACAATCTTGCCGTTCCTATCCAAAGTCCTTGAAAAACTTGTGCACATTCAAATAAGTGAACATTTTAAAATCGCTTTAAATTGTAAACTGATCGACAATCCGGATTTCGGCTCAAAAATAGCTGTGAACTTAGGGAACTTCTGCTTTTAATATTTGTAGTTAATAATAATAATAGTTTCTTTATTTACATAATTTGTACAATTCAGTTTAAAATACATGTAATTGTGATTTTACGTATAATAAAAAAGAACAAGTTATCGACACTGTTTATAATTAAATGTTTACCAAATATTTGTAGTTTAGTGCTAGTAATTTCGGTTACATTTTAATACTCAATATTTTTAATTTGGATACTCGATACTACTGGCCACTTTTAACGTTTTTTAAATTTAAATTTCAACTTGAATATTTTACAAAAATTTTATGAAAATATTCAATGTTTTAATAATTTTTTCAACTTTTTTCTTTAAACTTTTCACCTTTTGATTATTTTCTTCTAGCAGAGTTGTATTTTAATGCTAATTTTTGTTGGCAGAGTCGCATTTTTGTATTGTTTTTCTCTCCTAAATACAACTTTGAAAATATAGAGTAGTTACTTTTAAGTATCGAGTATCCATAAACAAGAACATACTTGATAGCCACTACTCATTCTTTTACCAGCACTATTGTAGTTGTTTGAGCTGTAAGTATCAATATCTTTGTTTCTAAGTGAAAAAAACAGTAATGTGTTGAAGAAATTTAATTTTTGACTACATATGTAGTTCATTAAAAAAAAACAAACCACATGAAATTACTGTATTATGATTTTATATAAATTTTATACAGTAGTTTTTTATATTTTAAAAAATAAAACAAATAAATGTTTGTTTATTTTTTACTACAAATGTGGTTAATTTTTATTACAATTGTGTTTAATTTTTTTAATAGTAAGAAACAAATGACAATGTTAGTTGCATTTACTGAAATGTAAGCCATCTTTTTTTCAAATGAAATAGCATTTGTTTATAACTGCATTTGCAGTGGTCTTTACCTAAATATTATTCTAAGTATATACAGCTCTGATCAATGTCAGCGAGGACATACGGAGGCACATCGATGATGGCAATGTTAATATCTAAGTCTTGCTTTACCATTCGAACGCTTTTCGATACTGTTGACCATTCTATTTTCGGCATTCAACTAGGTCAACTATTTAATTTCTCATGCACGTCAACATTATTAAATGTTTATGTGCATATTATTAAATGTTGACGTACTTATCAGCAATAACACAGTGTCCACAGTAAGGATATACTTTTAAAATGACCTAGTATAGGGTGTAAGTGTGTTTGAGTAAATAATTTTGAATTTTCCGAATTTTGAATACACCCTTAAAATCAGAAGTTATCTTTAAAAAACGTTTTTTTGCAAGACTCCACGGACTAAACTATTTTTACTAAGTCAGTTTTTTAAGCGATTTTAAAATTTCGAAACGGGTTTTGAAAGACGAATAGTTAAGCTTTCCAAATATATAAATAAATATATATAAGTTTTGTGAGATATAAGATATGATTATATATGGTGTCATATGTATAAAACAACTTAAGACATGATTACATATGATATCTAATTAGATACTATATATGACACAAGAATATCAATATTGTTTGAGATACATATTAGAGATAAACATTCAAAATTTTTAATAATTCCTACAAATTAACAAAAAATCCCGAGAAATACCGCATAAAATTGTGGATTGTGGTACTTACAAAAGAGAGGGATTCCATGTAGAAAAGGGACTACTTGTAGGACCGTGAATGCTACGAGAGGGTGTCCTCAGGGTGGCGTTTGTCGCCATTACTATGGACACTGGTCATTGATGAATTACTCGAGGTTCTGAACGACTTGGGGTTTCAGGACCAATGGATACGCCGATGATCTAGTCATTTCCGTTGTGGGCTGGGATGACAGGACCATCTCCGAGCGTATGCAACAGGCTCTGAACTTCACTCTTTCGTGGTGCTGTCAATCCGTCGAAGACAATCCTGGTACCATTCACGAGAAGGAGGAAACTTAAACCTGTCTATGCCGGTCGTTGGGGGTGTGACGGTTGGATTCTCTAGCAGTGTTAAGTATCTGGAGTGATCTTGATAGCTCCCTTATCTGGAACGAACATATTGACCACGTCTCCAAGAAGGCCACCAGGTCATATTATGCCGGCCAGAGGCTTTTCGGGAGAACATGCGGCCTAAGGCCACAAATGGTCTACTGGTCGTTCAATACTATTGTTAAACCGATGATCACCTATGCTGCCCTTGCAGGGTGCCAAAAGTTGAGCAGAGTAAGGCAAGGGATGCTCTTAAGAGAATCGACCGTCTTACGTGTGTTGTCATTACAGGGGCCGGCGGAACTTGCCGACGGATGCCTTGGTGGTTGGGTTATGCTGGGGATCCCGCCATTGCATATTTCCGTAATGGAGGTTGCCAGTATGTGTTCCTCTAGACTTAGTGAATTCGGCGGCATGAGGGGGGGGCGACCTAAGGGGTCACATGAGGATAGCGCCGCATCTTAATAGATGACCCGATTTCTAAGGTTGCGACAGAGTGGTCACCGGAAGTGGATCTTAGAAGATATTTTGATGTGTTGTTGTTTGACAGAGATATGTGGACCAATCACTCCGGGAACCGGAAGATGGTTTCTCAGTTGTGTTCACTGATGGCAACTAAGCAGTCGAATGGAACACGGGTCCGGGCGTCTTGGACCAAGGCTTCCACCGTGCTTTACCTATGGGAAAAATATCCGTCCATTTTTCAGGCGGAGATTTGGGCCATCTGTGTATGTGCAGGGGAACGCTGTGCGAAGGGAAAGCTCTGATCTCGCATCTACATTCTTTCTGACAGTCTACTGCACTGAGGGCCTTAATGGCTTATAAGGTGTCGTCTGGGTTGGTCATTTGGAATGCACTCAGACTCTCAATAGGCTCGGTAGTGCAACTCTCGGATTCCTGGTCATGAGGGGCATGAGGGCAACGAGAGGGCAGATTGTCTTGCCAACCGCGGGGCCCGAAGGCCCTTTATTGGTCCAGAACCATTCTATGGAATACCTGCGGGTTATGTTAGGGAAAGGCTCAGGGCATGGAGAGAGTCTGAATTCTCTGGTTACTAGGAAAACTCTCCTGGTCAACGCCAGGCTAAGAGATTGATCTCTTTTCCAGTAGGAGGTCGAGGCGACTCTTGTCGCTTGAAAAGGGGGTTTGAGGACCCTGGCGTCGTATTTAACTGGACACTGTAATCTCAGATACCATCTGCACAGGAGGGTCAATCGGACACGGATATGTGCAGGTTTTGTGAGATGGTGTCTGAGACCTCGGAGCATGTTCTCTGCGAATGTCCCAGGCTTTGTGATAGGAGACTTAGGTTTCTAGGTGATCGCTTCATTTCGCCTTCTGACATCGCGAACATTTTGCCTAATAGGATAATTGGCTTATAGGTAGCTTGAATCTGTAGGTAACTTTAGGCAGCACACAAAGACGTACATTGATAGAAACCCAAAAGTTAACATATTTTCTCCTGAATTAAGAAATCGTCCAAGTTTTTCAACGATCGGTATGTTGTCAGACTGTACCCAAATTATATTTTTCAGCATTTATTTCATCCTACCACGCTTCTAGCGAAGATATACCAGATTTAGATATCACCAGATTTAGCTCCTCTGCTAATAAGGTGCGTTATGATGCAATTCGAACTTTAATTCATTGACTATTGACTCCATTTGTTTTAAAGATTTTTTTATATTTTTTTTAAATTTTTTTATATTTTGACTTCATTTTTGTTTTTTAAAGATTTTTTAATTCAAAAATGTTTTAATTTTTGTATACAAATACAACTTTGTATTACAAATACAATAATTGTTTACAATAATTGTTTCAATATTTTCATATATTTAGTTAGAATATTGTTCTAACTCAAGTCAAAAATCTAATATGATATTGTCATATTAGTTTTTATTTGTTGCTTTTCAAAAAGTTTGATCATTTTCATGATAGACGATACAATTGTTTTATTGACATCAAATAAAATCGAATATGACAATTTCATATTAGATTTTTGGACTTGAGGTAGAGGCAGAACAATATTCTAACTAGATTTTTTAATTTTGAAAATTTTTTGTATTTTTTATATTGATTTTGTCTTTTTAAAATATTTTTTATTTTTTTAACATTGTCTTTAAATACTATTAAAAGACATTCACGGTTCATTAAAAATATCTTGAAGATCATCATAAAATAGTAATATAAAACATCTTATAAAAAACATTAATGCAGTTAATTTTTGGTCTTGATCCTGTGTTCGTCGTGAACATATCAGAGACAATATCTCAGAGAATAGAAGAGATATATAAACAATTCAAAAAACATTTTTATTGGAAAAAGTATAACTGCAAGATTCTTATAAATTCGCTGTAAAATAAATGCAAAATGTAACGAAAATTTTAATTTTTTGCATTTATGGCGAAAATGCCATGAAAAAGCGAAAAACCGGATTTTTTCCTCAAACTTTAGGTTAAGATATTTAAAAAAAGGAACAAGATATGATAAAGGTAAATTTTTAAGTTCATCGGAAAGACTTTCAGACGACATAACAAATTTATGAAAAAAAGTTAAATTTGCGCTGTTATAACGTCTCGAATATGGCAAAAAAAAAAACGGGGTTTCTTCAAACTTTATGTTAAGATATCTCAAAAACCTGATGTGATGCAAAAATCAGATTCGAACTCAGCGCAACTCAAACCATTAAAAAGTATACTCCAGTCCCAGTCTTTCGCTTTTGCCGGCCTGTGTTATTCTTTTATTTTTTTTATATGAAAAAAAAGAGGAAAAATAAACTTTCAAATTAAGAAATTTTGTTAAAACGCAAATTTGTATTCAAAAAATCCATGTTCAAAAAATTTTCCACATAAGCTGAGAAATTTTAAATAAATTTCGAACATAAAGTGGTGAGATGTGCGTGACCGCAGGTGTAATTCGAATAATATCCAGATTTAAAACACAAATTGTTTTAATACAAATAACTGCCACCCTAATTAATAAGTTATATAGAACATATTATCAGTAAACAGTAGCAGTAATAGCTGAAAAATACAAAAAAAGTTTTTCTTTTTTTTTTATGATTTATTCTTAAACTCCAAGGAATTGTACTGTGTTAGATAATTTCTCTGTACGAGTGTTTGTGGTAGTGGATACTTGTGGAACGAGTAGGAAGGCAAAGACCACTACCAACATCATTTGGGACCCTGGTGTTAGTACGTGTATTTATGTTGATATAAATTATTCATATACAAAATTACGTTAATTAGACATAATTTAATTGTGCTTTAGAGACAAATTAATAATTATGATGATGATAACATTCATAGTGACAGTGATAAAGATGATGACGATGATGGTAATGCTAATATGATGTTGTTAACCATGGTAACAGCCTTGAATATATGTTTTTACTTTGCTCTGTAGATTAGGGGTTTGAGGTAAAATATTTAAAAATTTCTTTTTTTGTATGAATTTAATAAAATTTTGTGTATACGCTAAATCCATTCGCTTTAATCATTATCTTTAACGGCGTTGAAAGAAAATACAAAATATCATAATAAAGTTTTTGCTTACA